>OY829519.1:8977736-9577736 GCA_963691665.1 Clepsis dumicolana
CATTGCTTTAACACTCTCATTTTACAGACATGCGCCTCAAACCGAACTTTAAAAATTAACAACTTTAGCATTGCAGTCCGCCGCTAACTATTTTTTGGCTATAGCGTAAAAACTAGATTTGCTTAGTCAGTTCTTGCCACGGTTATTGAAAGCTCCTGTCCTGCTCTACAATATCCATGCCTTATGTGACCGTGCACACGTTTCCAACGTGACCAAATTGAGCAGAGTTTGCCTTTTGAAATTGGCTGCCAGCCGTAAAACGCTTAGTGCTCAGAATCTAGACTAATTTTGTGTGCAATTATTAGGATTTCTCAAAGCTCTTGAGCCGCTTTTTAATGTCCATTGCTTTAACACTCTCATTTTACAGACATGCGCCTCAAACCGAACTTTAAAAATTAACAACTTTAGCATTGCAGTCCGCCGCTAATTATTTTTTGGCTATAGCGCAAAAACTAGATTTGCTTAGTCAGTTCTTGCAACGGTTTTTGAAAGCTCTTGTCCTGCTCTACAATATCCATGCCTTATGTGACCGTGCACACGTTTCCAACGTGACCAAATTGAGCAGAGTTTGCCTCTTGAAATTGGCTGCCAGCCGTAAAACGCGTAGTGCTCAGAATCTAGACTAATTTTGTGTGCAATTATTAGGATTTCTAAAAGTTCTTGAGCCGCTTTTTAATGTCCATTGCTTTAATACCCTCATTTTTCAAACATGCGCCTCCAACGGAACTTTTAAAATAACAACTTAAGCGATGCAGTCCGCCGCTAACAATTTTTTGGCTATAGCGCAAAAACTAGATTTGCTTAGTCAGTTCTTGCAACGGTTTTTCAAAGCTCTTGTCCTGCTCTACAATATCCATGCCTTACGTGACCGTGCACACGTTTCTAGCGTGACCAAATTGAGCAGAGTTTGCATTTTGAAATTTGCCGCCAGCCGCAAAACGCGTATTGCTCAAAATCTAGACAAATTTTGTGTGCAATTATTAGGATTTCTCAAAGCTCTTGAGCCGCTCTTTAATGTCCATTGCTTTAACACCCTCATTTTACAGACATGCGCCTCAAACCGAACTTTTAAAACTAACAACTTAAGCGTTGCAGTCCGCCGCTAACTATTTTTCGTCTATAGCGTAAAAACTAGATTTGCTTAGTCGGTTCTTGCAACGGTTTTTGAAAGCTCTTGTCCTGCTCTACAATATCCATGCCTTATGTGACCGTGCACACGTTTCCATCGTGACCAAATTGAGCAGAGTTTGCTTGGTGTAAATTGCCACCAACGGTGTTTGGTGTGAAGAGTAATATTTAAATCAGCTAAGTGGGTACAGGCCACATTTTCTGGTAGATCTTGACTTGTTATATCATACTTATGCATCTTTCCAAGAAGCACACGTCTTTAAAATTGACAATTTCGATCAAAGTGTTCGTTAGAAGTTTGGTTAGGTAACTTGGATTTTATTACTTAAAACTCTGAGATTTTGCGTTAAACTGAAGCTTTTCATGAACGACTTGTCATGTTATTAAGAGTAACCACTGTTTCCCCTTTTTTAAGGTGCGAAAATTGTAAGTAAAATTTTGACTTTTTCATTTGGTCGGTTTATAGCCGGCCGCTATATTTTGGCCGCTAACTTCACACCGGTGTGGGTGAGGTACTTCCTGTCTCGTGCTCCAAAATTCAGCCAGACGATAGGATAGGAAACTGACACAGAATCGATCGATCTTAGTGTTAACTTTGGAGTCCCTTTAGTCTGCAACAAACTTCGGTTCCGTATTATCTACTTTAGACTCGACATACCGTTAATTTTGAGCGGTTTTCAATTAATTGCCTAAATTATTCCAACGGTGGACGGAACTAGATGATGGGTGTTGATTTTACGCATTGAACGAGTTGAAACTTGAAACACAGATAGGCACGTAAAATACGAGTGTTCGCTTTATACTACAACGTAATTGTATAATTAAACGCAATTTTAATTGTAAATATGCGTTTGAGCGCGAAGTTGATGACATTCAAGTGAATTTTTAGGTGTGAGCAGAATGACCTTATTTTTTATTACTTATAACCTTAATCTCTATAAATGGGTGACACTTTTAATTTTTTTAATGAGCTCCTTTTGAAAACATAAATATCATACTCTAGATAAAGACTTTAAAGAATTATTTCTGATTACTTACAGCGAAACGAAATTCAAAGCAATGGAGATGTTCATCATTATCAAATTTCTCAGCCTGACTAGGTATTATCGCTCTACTTACTAAGTAGGTATCTACCAGTGGGGACAGGCCTCGGTCTCACAATGATAGAGCTTGGACTTACATTCCACGCAGTTCAACTTTGTTTAGTATCCTTAGGTAGGCTTCGGGAACTTCAAACACACACTAAACTATATTATGTTAAGCACATACTTTTTGTTATTGTTATGTTGGGTATTACGGTGACATAATAAGTGGGATACGATTTTAAACGACGCGACGATTACTGATTACGGAACTCTACCATGCGTTCTCGACCGGTTTTGTCAAACCTACATGAGAACATTAAAAATGTTTTGCCTGTAAAACATATTGTAACTACTAAATCCCGATATTTTAGCTTATCGTGGTTAGTTATCTCCATTTATGTTAATTGCCAGACAAAATGGACTCACCCGACCGATAGTACCAAGGTCTTCGCAGGCAGTCCACCGAGAAAACCACAAGTTCACGACCACAATGCACTAACACAGTTTTTTACTACGTAACTTTAAACTTGTCACAAATCAAACAAACTTTGTAAACACTCAAAACGCGCGTGGGTTAACGGGCGAAACGATGACTTTGACTCTCAAAATCAACGCATTGTTGAGGCGAGATCAACACAAACAACCATTTGAACCAAATTTCATTCAACTGACGTGTTTTTAAGCAGAAGTTTTCGCGATAACAACGACGTTTTGTTGTTGGATTAAGCACACACGTTCGCACCCCGCGGCGTCCACGTTGTTACTGGCGGTCCGCGAATCGCTACGTACATAGCGAATTGTATTACCGATCTTACAGTGCAAGATAGTGTGTATCACCGTATCGCACTTCGAACAGCGGACTAAAAAAACAACCTTCATACTAGCGCCACAATACTTTTTATCGAGTTTTAAGAGTTTTAAACAACTTACAGTCATTCAACTTTTATTAGTCGCAATTTTTTATTGCCACACATAATGCTTAATAGAAAAAAAAGAATTGATTTAATAAAATTCAAAGCAAATGACAACTTGAACTGTAAATCGAGTCTGAAAATTGGTACTTTTTGGTAAGAAGTCTTAGTATTGGACAGACAATGGGACACCCTTTGTCCTTAGAAGTGCTAATTTATAACTTCGCAGCCAACGAAAAATCTACTGGAGATCATCCCCTGTCGGCTCCTTTCATGGGAGGGCTCTGGGAAAGGCTTGTAAAGGAATGCAAACATTGCGATTCTGCGAGTTAGTCAAAGCCTAATAATTATAACGTCCACGATTTATCAGTGCAAGACTAACACGAGTCAAAAATCCGCTAGGATTGCTAATGTCGACTGAGGTCTATCTGCCATTCTCCACCAATGAGAGACCTATATAATTGACACATGGACCCCACTCGACACTGTGATCCTTGCGGATTTTTGACTCGCGCTCATTGAGATTGCATACATGCCAAGTAGACTTCAGTACCGTTACACAGCACCGTGACTGCACGTTTTTTCATTGTGAAAATGTCAAACAAGTGATAATTAAAGAAGACGACAAACCGGCGTAGAGTTTAGATATACCTAGGTACATACCTACATACAAGATGATGCTGCTTACCGACTTAAAGAGCTATTTGAAAAACTGCTTCATTCTGGACAACAAAAAATTTAATATTGAACTAATGGGCTTCGTCAAATAAGTACATCAGAGGAATTATCCGCTACAAGTATCAATCTACTAAAGCTGGCATTTCATTTGGCAGTATTTGCCAAATGTTTGTCATTAAATTTCTGTTATACTATGCAGGTGAAAAACCGGTCAAGAGTGTCAGACACGCTCAGGATAGGGTTCCTAAGCCATTATGAAAAGGTCTAACCTAATTAGTTTTTTTTTTTTTTTTATTTACTCAACATTAAAATTACATTATATAAATACTACATGTCAAAAATATAAGAATTTTTGTTGGGACCGTCAAAAAAATCAAATCAACAAACGAAAATAATAAGTCATAAAACAATGAATAATAACACAATGTCAAAAATAGTTTCGTCCCCAGAAGGGAGTTGTCAAGGCAAAAACAAATTAATGAAGTCAATAAAACAATGTTATAAAAACACTACAATATATATATATATATATATATATATATATATATATATGTATATATCTCCAATAGGAATCGTCATAGTATAATTAATTACATTAGGAACAAAATCAATAATATAATATAAAACAATGTCAAGAAAAAATATCTAAAAATTCAGTAACAGAATATAGAGGGTTATCCATCAAAAGATTTTTCACCCCGCGACCAAATGTCTCTTCACTGAGGTCTTTTATTTCGGCAGGCAGACGTTCGTTATTTCGGCCCCACGACTCGCGGATTTTTTCCTGAGAGGGCCATGCGACGTGGGACCGTCCTGAGGCGTCCTGAGGTACGCAATATCTTGCCCCGGACATTTACGCGATATTGTACTAAATACCATTTTTGCCATTTTGGCTACGGAACCCTAAAGACGAAAGAGAGGCGATTCTAACATTAATTTGTCAAGTGCGGCCAAGTGAAGTGCCAACCTAAATCGGGTGTCTGTGTAGCAAAAATACTTTCCAATGGGGAAGCAATTACTTATAAACAATTTATTCGGACACTAAAATATACAGCGCGCGCAAATAATAGAGCGAACGTGCGATAAGAGAGAAGAAAAATGGTCGAACAAGACGCCGGTCAATTCACTCTCTCTCCTAAAGTCTGAGGACTCTGAGGTTAGCAAAAGTCCATGTTAAAAAAATTAACGGTGAATTCAATTATTTTTCAAAATTGCTGAATAATTGCGAGTAAACAAGAGGTAGGTACAGAGTACTTAAAAAATAGTCAGAAAATTTTTGTAACATGATCTCGTTTGGGAAAGTTAAAAAGTAAAAATATAGCTTAAAATAATAAAGCATAAAATTACAAAATAGAATCACGTGTTGGAGCATATTTTATTTTCATTAATTAATTAGGTATACTTTTTCGAAATACGGACAACTTTGCCAATTTAATTTTAAATTTGAAGAGATGACGCCTACGAGTGGAGGATCACTTCGATGTTCAATGTTGTATCAACTACCTAAATAATTCGCTTGAAAAGAAAATTTAAACTTGGCAGGTACCTACCTACGCTTGGTGTTCATACCTGTAGGTATTTTAGAATGAGATACACCCACAGACAAGAGCCGATCGGAAATCCATCAAATACTCTAACGTTCGCAGAGCTTAATGGCTCCAACGTGCCGGCCCATCGCTTTGAATTTTATATGACTGCCGACGTATCATAAAGAAAAAAAATAGGGCTTAAATTCAGTCGTGCGCGTGATTTGAATTAATCATCACCAGCCTTTTTTACGTCCCACTGTTGGGCACAGGCCTCCTTTCAGAATGTGAGGGCTTGGGCTATAGTTCCCACGCGGGCCCAGTGCGGATTGGGAACTTCACACACATCATTGAATTCTTTCGCAGGTGTGTACAGGTTTCCTCACGATGTTTTCCTTCACCGAAAACATCATGAAAAAATTACAGATGTAAAATAATTCCGCACATAAAAGACATAAATTCCGAAAAACTCAGAGGTGCGAGCCGGGGTTTGAACCCACGACACACTGCTTGAGAGGCCAAAGGTCAAACCACTAGGCAATCAGGGCATTGAATTAATGAATAAAAAAACCTGCCAAGTGCGAGTCGGACTCGCGCACGAGGGTTCCGTAGAAAGATTTTAACGCTTTTCCCCAGTGTTTTAAGAAGTCCAGTGTTAGCAGAGCCCTGCTCCTAAGCAAAATGTACGCAGTGTATAGGCCGCGCGATGGATTAAGATCGCTCGGCGAAACTGGTGGGGGCAATTTGGCGCATCTGTACAATTGCGCACAAAATTATTAAGTTCAGAGTGTATTTCTTTGAAATATGTTTTTCTTATTTCACATTTTTTTGTACCTTTAGCATAATAATATACATACATATAATACAATAATAACATTTATGAATTCCTTATAAGAATTATTTTATTATATATACATATATAAATATTTTACATTATAATTAAAACAAACGTGCACAAGGTGGGTCATACGATCCACATGTTTTGTTATTCAGACGTAACTAAGACTAAAATTTAAATTTGGCTAGGTACCTTTTAAGGCTTAAGGCTTAAAGTACTTAATCTAAATAAACAGCTGAATTTGGTTAAAGGTAATATTTACGACTCTGTCCAACTAAATCCTCCAAGTAACACAATAGGAGCCTAATGACTCCTCTTAGCAATTAGCAATAACAGTAAAACTGTCTCTTTGAAATCGGAGGCAATAAAACATTTTATTTGTCGCAATGAACAAAACGACCGTAATGGTACTAGTGAAGTACTATACAGCTTCTTACTGTACCCAATAATAATAAAAAAGTATGATACGGACCACTCTTAATAAGTACCTTGTAAGTACTTAAAAGCGTAAGTACAGTCATCAGCAGAATTAGTTGCAACCGAAACGGGCACAATGAAATGATCTAAGCACGGCTCTATTTTTATATACATAAGTGCTTTGTAGATTATTGTGACCGAATCGGTTGCTTGGTACTTCTGCTGCTGACTGTACTCAACTGTACTATACTTTTTCAACCCACAAACCATATAATATCTAATCTAAAGAATCTGTTTCAGAAAACTATCGAGAGATGGCGTTTATATCGATCTAAGGAAGTAAAAAAGCAAAAGCAGTCTGAATAATGTGCCTGCCACATGGCCGTGCCAACCATCAAAGTGCGTACCACAGACTGCATAAATATTTATAGTTCACTCTAACATTATTGGGTACTTTGGACTTTTAGGCGCGACAAAAAGGGCAGACGTTTTTTAAGTAATTTTCCACACACAATTTCATATACCTAGTTATCATGAAACATAAAAAAAATCTTAATAATATCTGTGTTAAAACTGTGGCATTTTCACCAAACATGTACAAAAGTTTTGGCGTGAATGTCGCAAGGACTAAAGATATTTATTTACAGAAGCTGTGGATGTATGGGCTACGTCCCTTTGCCTTTCCCGTCAAATGATAAGAAATCACGCCAAACGTCTTATTGCAGACTTACTTGTAAATAGCTGTACATATTTAGCACTATGCAAATTTGTAATGAATACTGTTGGGGAAATTTAAACTCTCGACATGATTTTGGATATGATTATGAACATTCTGGCTAAGGCTTAACAAGGATTTAGACGTTTGAACTCGGATTTGAAAAAATGGAATTGAATAAACTGAAGACTGGATAAAATTGACAATTGAGAATAAAGAAGACTTGGCTTCGGCCTTTGAATTGAATAAACTGAAGACTTTATTTACTGGACTGGATAAAATTGAGAATAAGGAAGACTTGGCTTCGGCCTTTGAATTAAATAGACTGAAGACATTATTAACTGGACTGGACAAAATTAAGAATCTAGAATAAAGAAGACGATGGCTGCATGGGCTTTGTTCCCTTTGCCTTTCCGTGTCTGACGGAAAAAGGAAAAAAAAAAACGCCAAACGTCAAACCAGTCGAAACGTCAAACGTCATTTTCTCATTTTCATTTTGCGTTTGAAAGTTTACCGTTTGGGCTTCGTTCGTAAACTGCAGCTTGTTTATTAAATTACTTATCTCAGACTTTGTCTTGAATTATAATCAACATGATACAAACAAACCCATGGACAGGAGGCACTGATGAAGAATACTCGACGCAACATTTTGGTTTTGGTTCGCAGCGGGTCAAAATAGCTCTTCGTCAAATGGTCGAAGATAAAATAAGGACTGGAGTAACTGACATGGAATCCTATTTGCTGAACTCTCTTGACTTGAACGAAGAAGATAAAGCTGCGGTTCGCCGTTCAAGTAAAAAGTTGATACGTTTGTATTGTGAAAGAGCGGAGACTTCTTTAGAAGTGGTCGACACTGAAATTGAGAAAATGCTAAATGTGCCCCCAAATGTGTTGTTGCCTGCTGACGAAGTTCACGAACACGAATTGACTGATTCGGAATACGATAGTTTGAAACAAGAAGTTACAGCATTAAGGAGCAGAGTAGAAAGGGCAGCGTTGATGGAGGCATTGTTAACTGCTGAAGACAAAGATATTTCTTCAATGGAGACAGTTTATGATACAGCAAAGCAGCATATGGAAGTGCAGGACATGATTCACAAGAATATGGACAGAAATAACCTGAAAACCATTCAAAGCGGGGCCGAGTTCTTGTGTGCGCAGGTTCCGTTAAAGAATGATGATTTTTTTGATGAATCATCTTAACATATTTCTTTTACAGCAAGTAGGTACTGTTATAGGTTGAATAGGCAGGTGCCATAAGGTTACAGCCTTTGTTTTCATTAATATTGACTTAGATCAGCCATACTCGACCTTTTTTATATGGGCCTAAAATATGTTGTATCTATGGTGCAGAATGAATTTATTTATGTTTCCCGCTAGTTAAAATAATTGACAATTTGTATTAACACAACTACTATATCAGAATTGCCAGATGGAGGCATGTAGGAGCTTAGAGGAACACTTGTGTCCTGCAGGCTGCAAATAAGCTAAATCTGATTGATTAATCTCTGTCCAATTACTGATTGAAAGCGGAAACTGTGTGAATAATTGAAAGGACTATAATTTACTGCTGCTTAGTCACATTTCCAAATGTTTTAACATATATTTATTTATGTGTTAAATGTGCCATACTGAAATCTCACTGTTTGGCATTTTACTCTCACCACACCAGTGTTGAAATATGTTGTGTATTCAACATATTTCAACACTCCAAGTCTCCTGTGAAAGTTCTCGGTGATCTGAATGAATCTTGGTGAATTTTTAAGTAGTTTATTTTAAATTAATTCAGGGATACCATGTAGTGTTAACTGCTAAGTGCTGAATGTACCTATCATAGTTTTTTGTACTTTGATTCATTATTATAGTATACATATAAGAATTAGGTATAAAAATGTAAATATTTACTTACTACTTTTCTATGAACCATTTATAGAAAAAGTTATTATGTTACCTCTTCTCCTGTGTTGCTATTGCTAATAGGTAATAATTTTATTATGGTACAAACCTTATCTGCTGCAGTCTACTATTGATTGATGGTCTCCAAAACTAGTTATTTCAATGTTTCTACATTACAACAAGTTGTTTATACTTGTTCATGTTTACATGCTCTATTGATTTCTAGAATTGTGTATTGACAGTGAAATGCCAATGAAAAATCAATATAATAACATGACAAATCTTCATGAAAATGCTAACTTTTGATAACAAGATAAAGTGAATGAAAGATTGAATTTTTGTGTCAATGTTTAATTTAGATTTTTTCTGCAGTTTATATTTTTATTTTATTTATTAATGAAGTAACATAGTCCTAATTGTGTATTGTAATTAATAAATAAATAATAAAAGTGTATAGATGTACAGGTAACAATGAATAGACAAATCATTGCAAACAGTTATTTTTTATTTTAATGTAAAAACAGAACTTCTTACATAATTTTCCTATGTCCTAGTTTCAGAGAATAACAATATTACACCAATTCTATTATAATATTTATAATAACACCCAGTGATGCATTAAACATTAGAAAACATTGATATAATATCTAATTAAAAAATAATATTGAATAATTTTTTCCTAAATCTTATCTTTGGCACAGTAAATAAATAAATATTAATAAAATGTAAGAGATTCCAAACTTGTAAATATTACACAAGGACTGACTGAATGTGGCAAAAGCCAACAACAACAGACAATGAGTGAGTCTGAGTATATTCATCTCAGAATAAATTATTTTAAATAATACCTACTTCCATATAGGAATGTTGACCAAAGAATATACCATGTTAAATACTACTACATAAGTAATGACTTTGAGTACATTAATTACTAAAAAGAGCTTTTATAAAATTATTTATTACATTTATATGAAAGTTTGTGCTATGGCCATTGATAAAAGGTAATACAAAGTACATCTATAGGTAATCTATGCTCACGATCCCGTGTCAGCTATGCCAACACAGCAGCACACTGAACACTGTAACAGTTAATATCTCTTAGGTAGTATATCTATGTTTGTCTTGTCAGTTAACTAGAAGAAAAACTCATTGGCTAATACAAGCTAAGTCTAGAAAGAGGAGTATGCTCAATTTTTATGATAACAAATAATTCTATACAATAACCTCGAGCTAAGATTTTTCAAGTAGGTACGTAGATTTTATGAACAACCATAGAAACAGCAAATCTAGGTATACAAAAATATTTTTTGAATTAAATGGTCTTACTGTACACTATGACAGCAGCAACATTTAACAAGAATTGGAATATCATCCAACACAACATCGAAAGCGTAGCGTTTAACGACAAAATATTGATGAAATTAAAGTCCTACAACAGAGGAGACACATTAACAAATACATGTATATTGGTTTAACTATATTACTCCAAACTAATTTTATTAATTTATACGTTATCACAGACAGTTAAAGAAAATAAATTATATTCATACTACATTGTCACTAATATTAATGAATTTATTTACAACACTTTAGAATTTATGCTTCATTCTGATTCATATTTACAGTTTGTTTATGATACCTTAATTAAATATGAATAGCCTACCTATGATGATAAAATACAATAATAATTTTATCATAAAGAAAATTTACGCTGTTTCTAATTTTAGTTCGGTAACTTAATAATTAATTAAATAAATAAAACAATTTCGAGGTCCTATCACAAACACTACAACAGTATTTTTATTGTCTGTCCTAGTGATGAACACCAGTGTTCAACATTTTGTTTACCTAACCACATCGTAAACTAACATAAAAATACTGGAATGATAAATACATTTATTATTTTAAATTTATTCAATTATTCTTACTTTAAAATGAATGACTAGCTTTAGAATACTAATAGACAAGATGAACTTCGGCAAAGATTTCTTAGACGCGTAAAATTATCTCATTCTAATATAAATCCACTAACGATACTCTAGCAATTGAAATAAAAGCTAGCATCGAACTATACTTGTAAATAATCGAAAGAGCTTACAGCACATTTCATGTAACATTTATTTCAAAACCATTTATTACGTATCTATTTATTTTAGCACATATAAAGTATGAATAACTGTATGCTTTACACCTGACAAATAACATTCGTGAAACTATTGACGATTTTCAATTGTAACGAGTAACCTAACGAGTCTTATTCAAGAACATTTGAATACTTAATACTGTTTTGGTTATACCTATTAGCCAAACCTAACCTTCAGTAATAACTTCCTGATCATAATTATAAACATGAGTAATAATTGAATGTTCAAAAACATTGCAAATCCAACGTTACGTAGCAAAGCATAACGCTAAGAATAAGCATACAAGTTTGGTCTTCAATTCGAAGATTAGATGTTTGTCTGGGTAGTTAATTAAATATGATAAGTGTTCACGATTTTTCAAACGTATCAATACTCTTTTGTTTCTTTGGGAAGTCATGTAACGAGATAACTAGTCGATGTTCCGAATTTTGATTGATCTTTCAGTTCAGAAAGTTTTGGATACTGTAGTACAGACACTTCCGTGTGTTCGGAACATCGACAGTTAACCGTAAAACAAACCTGTAAGGCCGACTTGATCCAACCTGGGTTAGACACTACAGTATTTTTTACCTATGATGAGTTCTGTGCCACTTGTAATGACAGCTCATAAGGGCGATGTAGTCTATGATTTTTTTGATTTGTCACTTTGTTTTATTATAGACTTTATTTACGTAGGCATGAGAGCTGTCATTATAAGTGTCACAGAACTCATAATAGGTGAAAGTAGGTATAGGTAACCCGTGATTAAATTGACGTATTTGTATAGTATGACGTTAAGTTAACCCCGGGTTAGTGTCTAATCCAGGCCTTAGTCTATTTCCATTTACCAGAGCGGCTGACACACGAGTCTTTTTGTCACCTGTTTGCCCAGTGCTTCGCTTTCTTTAGCAGTCAGGAAAAGACTAGCTGAGAAATTTTAATAAGCGAGATAATTGCACGCGTGCCAGCCACGCACGAACAAGTGAAGTCAATCCTGACACGTTGCACAGTTATGAAGTTTCTGATTATTGACTTGTTAACCACAGGTTAACCATAAGAGAAAAATGGTAGACCTGCTCGTTTGCCACACGCAACAAGCCAGTCTAGCATTTTTCTCTTATGGTTAACATTGTATAATCAGAAACATCATAGCTGTGCAACATAGTAGGATTGACTTCATAGCGGCGGAGCACTATAGTACGTGTTTAAATTTTAAATCGTATAACTTAGTTAAGAGCCGGGGTAGAAAGGAGAAGATAAGCTTTGCTCTTTCCTAGCGAAGGAATGCGTCCTTAGGTACTCCGGCTCTTTGTATAAGTTGTACCAGCCTCAAAAGTAGCCAGACAGTTTAGTGCGTTCTCACTTTTACTGCTTTGACACGTTTGAACAATAGTTCAAACGTTACAAGGCTGGAGGCTGGTACAACTTGTGGCCGGCTACTTTTATGGTTGTCTGTAGGTTCATAGGGAGACAATTCACAATTATCTTCACGTTTACCATAACAGGGCATCCTCGAACGACACGCAAACTAAACTAATAAAGTCATTGTCATTAGATACTGATGCAACCAAAGCGTAAGAAGCGACAGAGCGATGATGGTGATCATGCGATGATCAGAGCCTTTAGTGTAAGTTTTGACAACAATAACGCATCGAACGTGTTCGTTAGCGTCTCAAATATTACGGGCAAACTAGCTGCGCATCTAGCGGCGTCTATCGGCGACAAACTGGCCTCATAATATTTGACGCTTTAAAACTATCGCACACGAATCAACGCGGCACCGGAACGGGAGCTCGAGCCGTTAAAAAGTATTATTTGTAAGTAACTCCATACTGTAATACCGGCACTTTAGCTGACCGTATTTGACAAAATATTCGTGTCGCATCTCTTTCCTTGTTCCTAAAGGACAGATGGAATGACAAACATTTGGCAAATACGGTGCTAGCTTAACACGCACTAGTCTGCATCGTAATAATACCGTCTCGCCTCATGCTTACGTTTGGTTGACGTCTGACGGCGAGGCCTATCCGGTGCCGCGTGGATATGTGTGCGATAACCATAAACCACATCGGGATAGAAGAGTTCAGCGATTTGTATGGAACCGAGCGTGTAAAATTTTGCGTACCTATTTTGATGTCACGAGTGTTATTTAGTGAGGAACTGGATTAACAGCTCCAACTTTAGAGATGTGTTGGATGGTGTTTGAACAGTTAATTGTTGAACATGGTATTCTGTTTTTGACAAGGAAAATCGTTATAAGTATTATGACAATGACACTTATTGTGAGAATGTTCTACGGTGGGTCGGGAATCAATGGTTTGACTGTACTTGTGGCGGCACCCCTACCGATATTCGATATTCAGTGTCAGCACTTTTGGGGTAAAATTAAAATTAACTGAATGTCAAGCAATAGAAGTTTTAGTACATTTTCGTATTGAACCATCATCAATACCTATAGCAGTATTTTTGTATTTAAATTTTATTACTAATTTTTAGTAGGGATAAAATCAGATGAGACTAGAATTCAGGTTTTCTCTTTTTAGTTCCGCCAAATAAAGGGTTAGCGACCTGTTTATCTTCGCATTCATCTCCCACTTAACACCCCGACAAAGGTAGTTTTTTTATACGCTATAGGCTTGCGTTTGACCACAATAACGCTTGATGGTAAGCGAAGATGTGGTCTACGATGGAGCAGGCTTGCCTAGAAAATGCCCATTCACCCTAGACCTGAAAACGGCCAAATTAAAGTACATACACTCTCTCCTTCTATCCCGAAATAGTTTTTATCTACACACATATCATAAGACCTCTATAATGCGTTCAGAAACCTTAGAAAATGACCAGCATTTCAGCATGTCGTCGACTGCTCGCCGCCAGCAGTAATGAAAACTCATTACGATATCTAATTCGATGTCGTTAAGAGTTTTAAATTTGAAACATCTTCAAAAACCAACATAATTTATAATAGAAAAAAGTCTACGAATCGTCAGCTCGATATTATATTTGTCTATGATAAAAAAAAAACAGTCAAATTCGTGACTGGCATGGGTATGATAAATGCCTTCGGCTTCTGAACCCACCTCAGAGTACTTATAATTGTGTGTAGATAAAGTAACGTATGCAACTCCACACAATTAGGCCTTAAAACACTAGTTGGATCCTATTATGAAACTCAGCTTCCCCTCGTTTCATAAAAACACACTCGTGTTTTAAGGACCCTCATTGTGTAGCAGTTGCATGAACTACGATATAGCGGTAACCTTGTTGCGGACGCGTCCAAGACGTGTATTGGCTCGTAACCGTACACTAGTGGGTCAGACGTAGTGCGGGCGGCGCGGGTCCGCGGCGGTGACGACGCGCCGGCCAGCAGGGCCCGGCCAGCACCAGCCGCTGTCGCTCAGTGCGACCAGTCACACCGGGCCCGGCCATTCCGTGCTGTCCTGGAATTGGGAACAGAAAATAGTACTTTTTGATATAAGTGCGGAAGGTATGTCATTCTGCACGAGTCCCGAGGCGTCAGGCGATGAAAGGTCGAGACTGGAGACAAGCGAAAATGACAATGCCGCACGTGTACAGTCAGCAGCAATAGTTGCTAAGCAATCGAAGCGCTAACAATGATCTGCACAAGCTCATGTCTATAACGATAGAGCCGTGCTTAGATAATTGTGAGCGCTTCGGTTGCGTAGCAACTATTGCTTCTGACTGTACCAAATGATGCTTTTTAATACATTGAATTTGTGAAATGACAATGAAGTCAAAGGTGGTGAGCCACCGGCGCCTTGGAAAAAGTGAGAAGCACTAGTGCGAAAAATCCAACTTTCCGCACACCACACACAAAAAGTACCACTTTTAAGCAACTCTATTAAAAATATACGATCGAATTACCTAGTGGTTAGAGACCCTGAATATGAAGCTTGAGGTCCCGGGTTCGATCCCCGGTCGGGTCAAATGCTTATACGATGAATACGAATGTTTGTTCTCCTCTTGGATGTTTCATATGTATTGATTTAAACTTAAACGATTTTCCACATTATCATGATACTTGACATTTCCGTTAGTAAGAAGAAGACAAAATCGACTTTAATTAATGGAGGCTTGAGTGACGTTTATGAATAATGGCATTAATCACGTAAACATATTTAAATACCCGACGTTTCGGATGCGAAGTTGCGTCCATGGTCTCGCTTCCGAAACGTCGAGGTATTTAAATATTTATACGTGATCAACCCGACAATGTTTAAATGTAAATAATTTTCAAAAATGAGGTTTTGAGGTCTACAGCTCACAGCGCCACTAGTATAAGTAATATATTGGAACTAGCGTTTCGCGTGGGGGCCGCGGAGGGCTCCCTGCCACCTTGTTTTAAAAAAAAAACCTTTTTTTTTCTTTTTGCGTTTGTGGTACATTTTCTCATGCGATGGTGCATAGAGTCGAACCCTACCCATTAGTCAGTGAGTCATACACACACCCCGTTATCAGTGTTGCAGATTCATTGAAACTAAGTCATAGGGTTGGCGCTCGATATTTATTTCGTTGTCAATTGGTATACCAAACGTTTTTGTTACAATAATATGTCTACTGGTAAAACAACTGATTTGTATAATTTCATTCGTTTTCTGAATAAATTATTAAGAGTTTTTCGAGTTTTCCAATTTCGCCATCAGCTCTGTTTTAAACTGGGAAAATTCATGATTTTAACTAAATAAAAAGTAAACAAATTATAATGATATACGACATTAATCATCATTGACAAATACACAACACACATAACACAATCACCTATTATGGAGTTACAAAACAGCATAAAACCTCTTTAAGTCCGTACACTTGAAACATATAAATAAATTAATTAATTGTAGAGTTCACATCAAATAGACCGGTGCATCGAATTATATTATGTAGGTACATGTCAAGAAAATGTGCAGTGTCATTCCTAGCGTTTTCAATGGATCCGCAACACTGATAACGGGGTATAGTCATACATTACATTGCATGGCGGCCATCTTGTTACCTGCGATATGTTAACGGCAGTGGGGTGCGGGCTTTGCGCGCCGCTGTTCGCCGCGGTGAAGTACCCGCCGGGGCGCGGCCGCAGGTGCCGGTTGTGCATCTCCATTTGCACTATCTTCATGAATTCTATCTGCGCCGCTAGCTTCTGGACTTCCTCCTGCAAACGAGAAGCAATGTACGTAATGTATTGCAAGCTAGATCTACAACAAGTTACAAATTACAACAGCAGATTACGAAAAGTTTACGAGATTTCAGTATTTGGTTTAGAATTAAAGAAATACTGGTTAATTGAAAAAACCGTTTCCACCCAGCCAAAATGGTTAAAAACGGTTTTAATCGAAAACACGGGTCGAGGCACACACGTCCAGGGGGGCTAGCACGCGTGCCATTTTGTCGCTTGTCGCCCAGTGCGTCCTTCACTGATTCCGTCACTATGAAAGGGACGCACTGCGCGACAAGCGACAAAATGGCGCGCCGTGCTACATGTGCAGCAACGTCTGCGCTTATGTCAAAATTTGTTACGTTCCTACAAACTTGCACTAAAACAAAACTGTCACACAAATGCCAAAAACACGCACACAATCAACAGACCCTGATCACTTTGGTCAGACTTAATTTTGGCAAATGGGAAATCGCGCGTTAACATCTCCCTTCCTTTCCTGCTCTAAGTGAGGTATAGGCGGTACCTTCAGCTCGTCGTTCTCGCGGTAGAGGTCGGGCGGCTCGTCGGGCACCAGGCCTATGCCGTTGAGCGAGGTGGAGGGCGGCACGCCGCGCGCGCGCGCCCCGCGGTCCCACGTGTCGCCCGTGCCCCGCACCACGCGCAGCACCTGCAATACGGATGTTGCCTTTTAGCAAGGAACATGGAAAGTAAACGGATTGACAAAGCCCATACTTTGAATCGTTCTTATTTACATTCAGCGCCATCTACCTTGCTTGAGTGACACATTCGTACCGCTGTTTTGTTATTATTTGACCCGCTGGCTACGACCTTGGCGCCATCTAGAAATTGCCTGAATTTTAACATGACTGCGGGGAACGATTCGAAGTATGGGCTTTGACACTCCGTATACTGTCCTCCTTGCTTTTAGTCAAATCAGTAACTTTTTTGGAATGTCAAAACGATTTGATCGGATTAAAAAAAAAATTAATCACAGAGAACATGGTACAGTAAGATCTTATATAATAAGGTAACTAGGTATCACATATTCTGCCGCTTTTGCAGCGTGTAAATATTATATTATATTACATTACATTAAATAAAAAACAATATTAGCTAAATTAACAGAAATTCAGTAGGTGCTTAATGATAAATCCATTTCATCATTGACATGTCAGCAGATTTTGGTATTGAATAAAAATTTAATAAAAGATTACAATAACAAAATAAAAATTTAAGAGTAAGTATTATGTCAACAATAAATTTGATAGATTAATATAAAATCATTGAATTATTTATTATTATTACATTCCATGAATTCCTTTACTGAATAGAAGCATTTTTCTTTGTGCCATCTGATCCGTTAGTATGAAGTTTGTATTGAATTACAGAACTATGACGTCATCATTTTCAGTGATCAAACTGCCTCCTTATAGTAGTTTTTGTGAAATTAAAAATCGTTTCAATTGCAGTAATAAGTGAGGCACCGGTTTTTTATGAGTATTTTCGGAAGCTTGATAAGTGCAAATATAAAACGATTTTATTTTAACATCAGTCAACTACCCTATTACATATACATGCATACATGCATACAGTAGAACGTAGAACCTCCTCCTTTTTCGAAGTCGGTTAAAAATAGACAGATACGCTACCGCCTCACCGCGCGCGGACACGCAATTATAGGTGATTAGGTGATTCGGTGACTTAGTATCTCTTGAGGTTTGACATTGTCAGGCTAATGACAGCTTATGAGTGAGGGTCGCATTTTGTCAGCGCTGAACAGGTGCGTGGCCTATCTTTAATGTTTTATGTATCGATGGTTTTGACAGACACACAGACAGACGGACAACAAAGTGATCCTATAGATCCTAGAACCCTTACGGTTCCGTTTTTCCTTTTGAGCCGCGGAACCCTAAAAAATATCATGAGACAATTGACATCAATAAGGGCTGCCGCGAGTCAAAAATACGCTAGGATAGCTAGTGTCGATTGAGGTCTATCTGTCATTCTGTATCCCCCCCCCCCGCCTTTTTTTTGCCTCCTTCGCTTACCATCAGGTGACCCGATAAAAAAAAAAATCACCAATGAGAGACGAGCTACGGGCCTATGATTGGTGGAATATCTATATTGGTGGTGTAGCTATATTCTAGCAGCGCCTCTGCGTCCAATTCCTATTGTGAAGCAGGCCTCTTGAGCCCTCTGATTGTATGAGCAAGCTAAGGCTCAAATATACGCTATTTGCGTACCAAGACAAGCACTCCAAATACATAACAAAATTGAAACATACCTTTGGTAAAAATACTAGTAGCACAGTAGTGGATGTGGACAGCTGTGTTCTGATAAAGCCGAGCAGATATTTTATATCCGGCCCGGCCCTAGGCAGGATTAGTAAACTGAAACAAACAAAATTCATATTCTCCAGTAATTCCTTGCAATTACGGTACGTTAATTTCAGATCTCAAACGCAATTGAATCGCATTTTTACTGATGCAGAAAATCATCGTGGACTACAAGTACTACAACTATAGCTATAGCTACAGCTATCGACAGCTCGTCTTCCTGTCCGCGGACGCAATTCGAGAACTTTTTGACCCCATCAGCCATCAGTTCTGCGAGCACTCTGTCCCGCCCACTGCCACTTAAGTTTCGCAATTCTTCGGGCTATGTCGGTAACCTTAGTTCTACTACAGATACCATCAATTCTGATTCTATCCCGCAGAAACCCCGGGCATAGCATTAAAGTATTAAGCATTGAATAATAAATTGCATTTTATTTAAATTGTTAAAAATGTGTGACAACCCTAGGCGCTGTGGAGGTGTCGACATTTACGCAAAAATAAAAGGTGTCAGTCCACTATTATTTTTTTATCACTGTGCTACAACTATCGCCACTTTGAAGCTGTGAACTTTATATCCAACTAGCTGTTGCCCGCGACTTCGTCCGCGTAGATTCGCTATCCCGCGGGAACTATATATTTTTTCCGAATAAAAAGTAGCCTATGTTATTCCTCAATATTCAAACTATCTTCTTACCAAATTTCATCTAAATTGGTGCAGCGGTTTTCCCGTGAAGAGGTAACAAACAGACAGGCAGAGACAAAGTTACTTTCGCATTTATAATATTAGTTAGGAGCGTCATCAATTAATACTCACTGAAAAGCTATCATGAGCGAGTTGACGGTGAATATGTTGTAGATGGCGATGGATATAAGTCGGGCTTCGTTGTACAGGCTCTCCGCATGCCTCACTCTGTAGCACACTCGCACGCCCCATAGCAGGAAGAGAATCTCGCCTGGAGTAACAAATATATAATAACTACATGTTACTCACTAATCCTGCCACTAAGCAAGTGCTTGCACTGATGTGTTCCGATGTGGAGAGTAAGACAGCCAGTGTAATTACGGGCTCAAGAGGCATTTCGTCTTAGCTCTCTAGGTTGGCAACACATTTCCAAACCCCTGCCTGGGGTTGCGGGTGTCAATGGGCAGTGCCTTTTGTTCAGTTTTGCTTGTTATGTAGTGTTGTGTTCAACAAAGAATTATTGTATTGTATTGTTATAGCTTACCTATTGCCAAACTGTGATCCCACCAATTGTAGGTGCATTGTTTGAATTTCAGGCCCTTGTTATCTGTAATCTGAAGAGAGTAAAAAATATTATTAGTGAATAGAGTACCTACATGTCTATTACATACAGACAGAACTACCAGTATCTGCCCTCCACCATTATTGGCTACCACTACCGCATAGTGACCGACACAGCACTTAGTTCTATTCTGGGGGTCACTATTGCTAGTAATGCCTACACACACCCACACAATGACTTGTGCACAGACAACATTGTGCTCATATATTATAATAAATATTAATAACACCATGCATTTTCATAAGATAAGCAATGCAAATTTATATAGACTGATCTGTTTATACTTACATCTTCTGCATCAGGTGGTGACGAGAGTGTCCAAGTCCCGAGATAGACCAGCATGATTAGAAGTATGGGAGCCATCCACTGGAGTAGCTGCTTGTCAGTGAGCTTTAGCTTGTGAGCGGACTTCACACGATATGTCAGAGACACTCTGGAATGTGTCATAAAGAACGCATAATGCAAGGGTCATTGGATAATCAAGGAAAGTTCTTCTGAGCTATCTCAGTAATAAACACAGGTTACCATCAGTCCACATCAGGGCATAAGTATTACAAAAAAGTCATAAAGTGATAACAAGCACCAGAGAACCTTTTTTTGTTTAAATAAATAAACATTAGGGATAAGCCCACCTTTGTACTTGAATTTTTTTTTTTTGTAAATTGTGTTTGCATCATGGTTTTTTTAGTACAATAAAGTGTTTACTTACTTACTTACTTACATTAGTAAAATTAATTACCTCCATGTTTTCATCAGCAGTGCAGTGTAGGTAATGCAAAATCCTAAGTGGCGAGTCCATTTTGTGGCAATGCAGGAGTAACGGTCCAGAACAGGGAAGATAGCTGCCATCTGGAATTGAAACATAATTAAACTTAGTGATTTTTTTGGTAAATTTAAAATCTATTAAAGGGATTAATGTTGTGTTGTCCAACGATTTGTCCGGAGACACTGTCCAAATTTACAAATTCTCCTTCATTGCTAGGGAATCTAGCACTGGAGGCAGTGCTCCGTAAACCATTAATACTTAGAGTCTCCCCATGAGGCTGACATGGTCACACCAGGTGTACCAAAGCCTCAATAAAATATAAATATTTTTTTTTTTTTATTAAAACCCAGATCTGGCATCCAGTGATAAATAATAAATCATAGGGCATTGAGACAATTATTACACTTCACTTTCTTCTTACTGTCAAGTATTCACAATAAAATAAAGCAATGGTAAAAACTAACAAAAATTGTGTCTGTGGGACCTTTTCCAATCAATTAAACAATGACTCCTTTGCCAAATGTATGGCATGTCAATATGTCATTTGTAGGGAAAGGGTTCCATGGTGGTACCTGAAACCTTCATCAGCTGTATAAAGCATGCACATGTTTGCAAGCAATGGTACAAACAGCATCTTCGTGGACGTCTTTGTCCACTTCTTTTAATTGTTTTTTTATTATGCTTCTGCTTGCCAATTGTGTATGTTGAATAAATATTTTTCTACTTCTATTTCTATTTCATACCTCCATATACATAATAGCACATCCAAGAAGTGTGATAGACAGGAACACGGGACTGGCAACACGGAACACCTTCACCCGTCGATGGTGGCGGGTGTAGATTGTCAGTAACACCGTCATGAACGCACAGCTCACCGATATTACTAGGAGGGATATCCTGAAATAAGGCGAGTTCTATTGATGTACTCTAATAATATAGGGCTGAATTTCAGTAAGCCACTTTTTCTGTCTACCAATAGCCCATTTCAAAGACTGCTTAGCTTAGATGTCGAAATTCGACAATAATTAAATAAAAATACAGTGTGAAACCCAGGTCCGTGCCAATCTGACTATATATGTCTCATCTGGTGAATAGGACAGGGAATACATCGTTATAAATTCACTTTGACTAACCGAAATGGCCAGTTGTAAGTGGCAAGGCATGGCTCGGGTCCCCTGCATGTCTCGCAGCCTGGCTGACATTGCAGGCACCCGTAGGGCTCGCTCCAGTTTTCAAAGCCATTGTTCTCCTTAAATTCTTGGTAGGCGACTGCAATTGTTTAACAATATAACAACGTTGAAAACCACGTTAAATACAAGCTTGTCATTATTAGCTCTGTTTATAATACCTAATTACTAATTACGTTAGAAATTTGTAATCAAATATTTAAATTAAATATCAATTTAATGCTGGCCGAAGAAAAACCTTTCACTTCTTTCTTTTTTTTTTTTTTTAAATCATCCCATAAGGGATAGGCAAAGGAACTGAGTCCATACAGCCAAGTCTGATGTGTTTTGTAAATTTCTGTATATTAAAGTCCTGTCACCGTCAGAGTTGTCAGTCTGTCCTAGTCACGTCCTGTCAGCTGCTCATGCCTTCCGTAAAGCGATAGTGTACTTTACGGCGAGCTACGGCGAGCAGCAGCCCGCGGATACTTGGGGGTCACAAAAAGAGGGAATACGCGTTTTCACTTGAATTCTTCATTTGCTGGGCACTTTCACGTTATTTTGTTGTATAATACACTATCTTTATTATCCACCAAACAACATTAAGCACAGAAACTAAAATTCAATTAACGATACGATCCACTCTCATCGGTTTCCCGCCAAATTCTCTCACTTCTTTCTTCTTTAATTCCGCTTACCGCCATTTGTTTTTGTTGTGACAGTTGACACTGCTGACAGTTCGTAGATTTTTTTTTACAAAGTGGCTACAAGCTACAAGTCCTAGAAAAATTAACTCAATTCTTAGTGACGTCCGAACATTGTGTTGTGGTTGCGGTTTATCGATTCGAATGAAAGTGTCAAAGAGATAAAATGGTGTTTTGTCTGAAATAGACTCCAAAATAGAAAGGCACAGCTAACGAAACCTTGATCTAATTTGACAGTTCATTGAATTCAGAGCCGTGATTTATAAAGCTACAAGTTACAATTTACAAGCGGAAGTCTCATTCTATCACCTTTGGTTAGAAAGAGACTTCCGCTTGTAAATTACAACTTGTAGCTTTATAAAACACGACCCAGACCTCATTAACATTACTTATTAAAATTGCGAGTCTCAAAATAAGGCGCTCATTTTCTTATGGATTTATTTCTACCTACCTAGATGATATTTTAAGCAGGGAATTAGAAGGCCCTGTCTACTAATACTTAAACTTATTTGGTAAAAGGAAAGTAATGTTAAGCAACATTTACAATTTTAAATAATTTATTGAATCAGGCGTTACTTTGCGGAGGTCCATATTTATGAACTAAAAACAATTACTTTGCTCACCCGCGACCACTAATGACAAATAGTTATATCTGTGCGGCAAATGTATGTTTCCATGCAACACCTCCGCCTCCACTGCTACACGAATCAACACATGCCACACATACCTAACTATCACCACCACCACTAAACTAAACGATGACGCGTTTCGGCACTCTAAATGAGGCCATTAACGAAGCACAACAACAATCGCTCAACATGCCACCACTTCCACTACTGACATATACTGTTGTTGTGCTTCGTTAATGGCCTCCTTTAGAGTGCCGAAACGCGTCATCGTTTAGTTTAGTGGTGGTGGTGATAGTTAGGTATGTGTGGCATGTGTTGATTCGTGTAGCAGTGAAGGCGGAGGTGTTGCATGGAAACATACATTTGCCGCACAGATATAACTATTTATCATTAGTGGTCGCGGGTGAGCAAAGTATTTGTTTTTAGTTCATATTCACAATTTTGACAAAAACATTTTTTTTCCAGCACAGTTAAGTAGGCTTTCTTAGTCAAAGTATCGAATAGGTAGGTACGAATAAGTAAAAATAAATTTAATACAGCTTTTTTTAATTCCTACTACTACAGACCTTCGACTAGTGATCCATTGAATCCATCAGGATGATGAATCGAGTAATATCCATCCCGGCACCGGCAAATATATGACCCTCGAGCCCAGCCAGCATGTCTAATGCCAACTTCCCGATTTGGTTTGTAATCGCACTAGAAACAAAACAATAAAATATCGTCTGACACGTTATCTTTTTAGATGTACAAGAGTACATCTAAAAAGATAACGTTTACTCCCATACCACAGCTCAATCGGTATAAAATTTATGGGAAAGTATTTTAGCGTCATCAAGTATTATGTCACGGCATTATCCTTATAAAACTTTTATGACAGGTACTTACGAAGGTGGTTTCGTTGGGACATTTATGTGTGCCATGAAACGAATAAATTTGATTGTCATTTTTATGTGCTGTATTGATCTCACATTGATTTATTTCCAAGTTAGATATGTCTATGTCGAGCGAAACAACTCCTTCTTGCCTGTAAAAATATTTTATTTTAGGGCGATAAAAAAACCACACGTTCCTGAACTTCTTATAAGGTTTAATACATCAAAGGCTACAGCTGAAGCCAGATTTGCGCCGCACGCCTTGTTCGAAGTACAAGTCGACTTAAAATAAAATACAAAGGATTTGATTCTGATCCCCCTTAATTATGTAGGGTTCGGGCGGTTCGGTGTAAACTTGGCTTGAATATTAAGCTAAGACTACAGCCACTATAATAATGTTCTTACTCTCTAGCGGAATGCACTGGAACTGTATACGATAAGAGCCAACGTTCCGCATCGCAGCTGTAATAAGGAAAGGTCCACCAACCCTTCATGACGGCACCGAGTGGCGAAGACATGAACTTAAGGGATCGGAGTGATTCTATTTTGTGACGCGATTCATACCTGGAAATGCATAATTGTGACTTAGGTCAAAATTTTATCATTATTACAGCACACACATCGAAATATACGTGATACTACGATATTTATAACATACTAAGATATTTTTAATTCTCAAGGGCGCAATTCCAATAATGAAGCTGTTTTATTTACTGCTGTTTATGCTGCCCTGCTGTATTAAAGTAGACCTTGATTTGCAATTTATGCATCAAGCTACACGTTCCATCTTGCATGCGCAAACATTTGTCCAAATAACATTAAAAAACGTAGGTACATACTTCCTTTGTGCAAATAAGATTGAGCGTGTAGCTGCCCCAGTTTTTTGACATTTCATTACTTACCAAGGAAATTCAGGTATTGGCATCTGTTCCAGTGGTGTAAAAATAACGGGTACTGGTTCTGCTGTGCTGTATCTTTCCCACCCTGTCACGTTTTTAACTTTGCTGCCTGCCCGTAGAGGTATCGCTCTCGCCCCTACCGCTCTTTCTGATGGATTGCCCATGACCAGCGATTGTGATACTGCTTGTAGTACGTCTGAAATGAATAATTTAATCTATTTAAAAAAGGTATTACAATCAATGAAAGCAGTTCCCTCATCTCGACGACCGATAATACTATTTACAATATTCCCTACTTACTGTAAGCATGTCAAATTTAATTCTTATCCTGATGTAGGTATATCTTTTAAATAGGTAGGCATTTGTTGCGCATTAAAATTGTGTGTTCGATAATCTTTATATTAACGTACGTGTCAGCATTAACACATGGAATCTGCTTTCCCTTTAAAATGTGTTCTGAATGCAGGATTAGATTCAGGCATGGGTAATCAAGAGCGGCGTTGTTGATCAAATTAAACTTCCTCACTTCCTATTAGTTCTTTCTTCTAAAGAATACCAAAGTCAAACAGCAAGTTCGCAAAGTGTTACGTTCTAAAATCAAATAGAACTAGAAGCTTGTTAACAAGTACCTTAATATCCATATCGCAGCTGTTAAGTTATGTAAGATTTATCATAATTACTTACGTAAAAAAACTCCTTCTTTTGATACTTTATTTTAAGTATACGAGAACTACAAAAAACTACTATTTTTGGTTTAAAAAACGGGGGATGACTTGTTTATCTTCTATACCTATAAAACAGTAGCATACCTGGCTGATTGACTGACTGACAGACAACGTACAGCCTATGCTACTGAAGCTACAGATTTGAAACTTTTTAGTAAGTAAGTATATAAACGCTTTATTGTACAGAAAATACAGAAATAAATACAAGTTTCAAACAGTGAGATACAGTACAAAGGCGGACTTATCCCTATAAGGGATCTCTACCAGTCAACCTTTGAGCGGTAGAGAGACCTGAACATTGGGCTTTAGAGATGCACGAAGAAGTGATTTTTCGGAATTGTCACGTTACTGGGACTTATTTTTAGCCTATTTATTTCGCCAACAGGACCGAAGCCACGGACATAAGCCAGTAGATACCTACCAAGAGAACATAATATACTTAATGTAGTGTACTTATCACTTGCGTCAGTGAATCTCTCACCTATTACCATGTTACCATTCATCCGACAATTTAGATCAAAAGAAAGCATGTGCAAAAGAAAAGTAAAAATATGAAAATGTTACTAACCAGCAGACTCCAATCCCAGTTGGTGCAAAAGGCTGGCAGCTAGGTCGGCACGAGCTCTTGCTGAATCCCACCGTGTGACGTGCAAAGGCGCCCGCAGCTGCCCGAACCGATGAGTGACACACAGCGCCCCCGTGGCTCCAGTGGCAACTGCATGCACTAACCGTAGTGAGGATTCCAATTCTTCCTGTGTACGAAGAAAATACCAGCAAGATACATGAATTTTTGAGCAGCCATTTTTAATTTCGTCATTGGTATTTTTTGACGGACCTACTACTGTTTTCCCGGTGATAGGTACGGTTTTGCAGCGGGCGAATTTTAAAAGCGTCCAACATTTGGCTGACGGATGCACGTTGCTATTTTACACAACCTTCAAAGTTCATATTGTAGTTTCAGAAACTCTGTTTTTAAAGCTTATTACTGTTAAGGCTCTTAACTATGCTGGTTTTATCATTGTTCTCTCATAATAATTAAAACGGTTTAAATTAATTTAACAAATTTGCATAAATGGAGCTTTGTGTGGTGAGAATTGTTTGAAATGAAATGTTGTCTGCGGGTTTGTGCACACAACAAAACAAAAGGATTGCAAGTATCATTCACGATGATCTGTTTCGATTTCAGTTCATCAAACCAGCGTTCATTATTAAACCGGGCAAGGGCGTGTCGGACACGCCCAGGATAGGGTTCCTAAGCCATTCAAAAGTTAATCAACTGTTACTCTGTTGGAATAATGGTTGATTATTTATTAACTAGTCTATGCTCTACATCACTATTACATTATCTGTGGTAGAGAGACTTTTGATTGTCTCTGCCTCTTTTTCTCAATGGCCGCCTAGCCGTAAGCAGCATAATTTTTATGTAATTTGTATTGTCTTGTGTCGTCCCCATTTACACGAATATTTTATTGATTTGAATAATTAAAGCATATTGTGGTGCGTTTGTGAATAAACGATCCGTTGTATGTGAGTCCTGTGGTTTCTATTTTGTCCGCATCTCAGCATTCGCCACGCCCGCTTCCACGACGTCCTTAACTCTCCAACAGGTTATGGCCACCAGGCTAGATTGCCCAGTGAAATACTATTAAAATACAGTAATTAATAGCACTGATTGGCGTGAGCGATTTATTTTGAGAATGCCTGAGTCGGATAACCACAGCAACGTTAGCAACCACCACATGGGACACACGTCAGACATAACCTCTCACACTTCGAATATGTCATCCATTGAAAAGTTAAATGGTTTGGATAATTGGATAAACCGGAAATTTGCCATCAAAATGGTGCTCACTTTGGAAGGATTGTGGACGTGCGTACTCGGCACCGACACAGACGAAACACGTGATGCACGTGCATTGGCAAGAATATGTTTATCGTGTCAACCAAGTTTGTACCAGATTGTACGCGATGCTAAGACAGCTAAAGAAAGAAATCTACACTATCCGACATTGGTAAAACAATTGACGACGAAGAAACTGCGGAAATTCTACTGTCAGGTTTGCCCGAGGAGTATAATGTCCTGGTATCCAGTCTCGAGACAGCGGGTTTGACTAACACCTTGTCCAGCGAAGTCGTCCGGACTCGACTGCTGCAAGAATATCATAGGCGTCACAACGGGAACAATTCGTCAGATAATTTAGCTTATGTAGCTAGTAGAAGAAAGAAATCTACACTATCATGCACATACTGCCAGAAGAATGGACATGCTGCTAGTCGCTGTTTCAAAAAGAAGCGAGATCAAGCCAAGAAGAAAGAAGAGGAACACACTATGTATGCATCTGCATATTCCGCTTCTCATTCGAAGGAGTTCATCGTTGACAGCGGCGCAACATCCCATATGTGTGGAGATCCCACCCTGGTAGAAGAGGCTTTGAAAAAGAAGTGTGTGATTTCTGTAGCCAATGGACAACAGTTGAATAGTGAATTAATTGGTTCTCTATGTCCCTAATTTGTCAAACAATTTAATGTCTGTCAGTGAGGTCACCAATAATGGTTATATTGTTATTTTTGCCAATAATGAATGTAGTATTTACAGTAATTGTCAAATCACAGGCAACAAAGTTTTAAGTATTGATAAACATAATGGGCTTTACAAGTTAAAAGTGCAAGCGCGACCTGACTCCCAATTAGGTCACTCTATATCCATGCAATCTAGGCAAGGAACCATGAGTGCCAATGCTGCGGCGTGTGCTCCTATGTCTGTTTGGCACAGACGTCTAGGTCACCTGAATCAACAAGGTATGTCACTACTTGGTGCTGGGAATAAGTGTGGTGTCGTTTTTCAGCATGAAGATGGCGTGCCCACTAGCTGCATCGCCTGCCTTACTGGGAAGATGTGTGAAACATCATTTCCTCAGTCAAGTGCGGGGCGTGCTGCTCATCCCCTGGACCTAATTCACAGCGACATTGCCGGACCAATTCAGGTACCCAGCTGGAGCGGAGCTCGCTACTTGCTCACCTTCACCGATGACCACACAAGGAAGACCTTTGGTTATCTTCTGAAGAATAAATCTGATGTAAGTTCCCATTTCATTAACTTTAAAACTATGGTTGAAAAACAAACTGGTCTGTGTATCAAAGTGCTACGCACTGACAATGGTACTGAGTACTGTAATAATAATTTATCCAATTACCTTAAAAGGGAAGGTATTATTCACCAAACATCCTGTCCTTTTAGCAGTGCGCAGAACGGGGTTAGTGAACGAGCAAATCGCACTATTTTTGAGAAAGCCAGAGCTATGTTACAGGAGTCACGTTTATCTGATCGCTACTGGGGCGAAGCTGTTATGACAGCTATTTACCTCAAAAATAGGTCGCCTACCAGGGCATTATCAAATAAAATCCCTGAGTGTGAGTGGACTGGATCTGATATTGATCTCAGTCATCTGCGCGTTTTTGGCTGTTTGGCATACTCACATGTACCTCATCAGAAAAGGCGTAAATTAGATGCTAAGGCTAAACAATATATTTTTGTTGGATATGGTGAAACCTGCAAGGGATACCGTCTAGTGGACCCTTCTAATCCCAAGAAAGTTATATTTTCTAGAGGTGTTGTTTTCCTTGAGGACAAATTTATTGAATTGCTTGCTGAGGCTAAGGAGAATAGAGCAGATTTTATTATTTTTGATCATTTTATTAATAATAATGATAATTTTAAAAATAATATTGATGATGATGATAACAATTCTCGCTGTGATAATATTTTAGATAACTGTGATAATAGTTTTAGTGGAAACTGTGATAGTAATCTTAATGTTAATAATATGAGCCATGATGACAATTTAAATGAAAAATCTAATCAGAATTCTTCTGTGGTTTCAGAGGTGGAGATGACGTCACCACTGTCTGACCTGTACCGCACTTCCGAAGATGTCTCCGAGGATGACGGCGAGGATGGCGTGCTGTCTGGCACCGTCAACCCTCTTCCGCCCTCTACATCTCAAGGAGCCGGAACCTACTGACGCGTCTATCTCTCGTCCCGTGCGTAGTACCAGAGGTATTTTCCCTGAGAGGTTTAACGATTATCATTTAACGTCACTATTGGCCGCAGCTTATTCATCTTTCGAACCACTAACGTTCCACGATGCCATGCAATCACCTGAACAGGATGATTGGTACGGCGCTATGGCGTGTGAGTTCAACTCCCTGATTAAAAATAATGCGTGGGAGTTAATTGATTGTCCGCATAATGTTAATGTTCTTAAAAACAAGTGGGTATTAAAGAAGAAGTATGATGCTACAGGTAAATTCACAAGATTTAAAGCTAGATTAGTTGCCTGTGGTTATAGTCAAAAAGCTGGTATAGACTACTCTGATACTTATTCACCCATTGTTAGACATTCGACATTGCGTATTTTGTTTGCTATTGCAAATCAGTTGGATCTATGTATGGATCATATAGACGTTACCACAGCGTTTTTAAATGGCGCTTTAGATGAAAAGATCTACATGGAGCAGCCAACTGGTTTCAAATCTGATTGTAATAAAAATAAGGTTTGTTTGCTCAAGAAAAGCATTTACGGCTTAAAACAAGCTAGTAGAATGTGGAACATTAAAATTCATACAGTTCTATCTCAAAATGGATTTAAACAGAGCAAATGTGAGCCTTGTGTTTATATTAAGAAAACCAATGATGAATACATAATCTTGGCATTATTCGTCGATGACTTTTATGTGTTTCACAATGGTTGTATAGAAACGGTTACATCATTGCTAAAACAGCACTTTGAAATACGTTACCTAGAAAAATTAAAAAATTGTTTAGGCATGAATGTGTCCAGAAACAATAATGTAACTGTTCTTGACCAGTCAGATTATATAAGGCGATTGTTGGAGAAATATAATATGTCAGATTGTAAACCAGTTTTAACACCATTGCCTGTTAATTGTAAGTTGGAAAAATCTGATAAAACTATAGATGATGATGTTTATCAATATAGACAACTACTAGGTTCCCTAATGTTTTTGTCTGTTTGTACCCGTCCAGACATTTCATATACCTGTAGTCAGTTAAGTCAGTTTAGCACCTGTTTTAACGTCAGTCATTGGCGCATTGCAAAGCGTGTATTAAGATACTTGGCGGGGACTGTAAATTATGGTCTCCATTTCGAAAAGCATAATAACTTTGAGATAAATGCCTATGCAGATGCTGATTGGGCCAATGACATAACAGACCGCAAGTCATATACTGGCTTTGTAGTAAAAATTGGTAATAATGTCATCAACTGGGAAGCTCGCAAGCAACGATGTGTAGCCTTATCGAGCACTGAAGCTGAATATCTCTCTATTAGCGATGTATGCAAAGATATCTGCTTTGTCAAGAATTTCTTGATGGAAATAATTGACAAACACTTTGATGTCAATGTATTTAATGACAATCAGAGTGCTCAGAAATTGTTGTTAGTCAAGGAATATTCCCATAGAAAAACTAAACATATTGACTTGCGGTATCACTTTGTAAAGGACTTGATACAGGAAGGAAAAATTAATGTGAAATACCTATGTACAGAGGAAATGATTGCTGATGTTCTTACAAAACCGTTGTGTATACAAAAGCATAGAAATTTTGTGGAATGTCTAAATTTGAAATCTCTGTTAGAAAATTATAAATAATTTTATGTGAAAGTAGGTAGAGTCGCTTTTATTCTATTGTAATTAAAATAATGTAGAGTCGTTCTTTTTCACTGTATAGAGTCATATGGTTGTGTGCTTAAATGATGTACAGCATAAGGAGGAGTGTTGGAATAATGGTTGATTATTTATTAACTAGTCTATGCTCTACATCACTATTACATTATCTGTGGTAGAGAGACTTTTGATTGTCTCTGCCTCTTTTTCTCAATGGCCGCCTAGCCGTAAGCAGCATAATTTTTATGTAATTTGTATTGTCTTGTGTCGTCCCCATTTACACGAATATTTTATTGATTTGAATAATTAAAGCATATTGTGGTGCGTTTGTGAATAAACGATCCGTTGTATGTGAGTCCTGTGGTTTCTATTTTGTCCACATCTCAGCATTCGCCACGCCCGCTTCCACGACGTCCTTAACTCTCCAACATACTCCCTAACCTGTAAAGTTAGTCTCTGATAGTTTACCTTTTAAATTCATTATATGCACTAACGCTCTGTTTTTTTTTTCATATTACTAAATATAACAATTTCTCTGGTAGGGGGACGACGACGACGACGACACTTGACTCCAACAAAAATGAGCACTTCAAAGCTAAATATTACGCAAACGAATGACTCTATTGAAAGACCTATCCAACGGTACCCTACACTATGGGGTGAGCGAGAAATAATAAAAAACATCGCCAGTTTACGTGTAGGGGAGGTATTGCCTCAAAAAAATATTTTTTTTTCAAGATTTTGTTCCAGCACTTTTTGGCCTAAATAATATGCACATCTATGCAAAATTACAGCTTTTTACCAATACAATAGCCTCTGAGCTATGCCGCGGACAGACAGACAGACAGACAGACGAACATAACGAAACTATAAGGGTTCCTTCTTGCCATTTTGGCTACGGAACCCTAAGAAACGCTTACTGTTGTTCCATTGCAATTAGCGGTGGAGACAGTGTGGCAGCGCAACGAATTTATAGGTTTTGTAATGACGCTACGACTGGCCTCATTCGAAATATATTGCTACAATTAATTTAACGGCTAATGACCCGAAATTTGTAACACACAATGTGTAAAATTCGATTAGTATCGGTTTTTGAACAACTCTTAACAACAAATCGAGAACGAAATTCTTCATTGATCTTTGACGAAATTCTAAACAATATTTTTTTTGCCATGGTCCGAAGTTAACTTTGCAGAGTTAGTCGAAGTTTAATTTAGAAAATGAATAAACCGGTATTTTCTGTATTCGGAGGTCAGTCTATTAAACTTTGATTTGCACGTAACGAGGCGAGGGACGTGCAAATCGCCTATCACGACGTGATCACCAGTTAGACTAGACGGCGCTTCAGTCACACGCTCTCGACGTTATCGACTCGTTATCGCCTATCGGCTTTATAAATTTCCGCATAAACTTTGGTATGTGTATTGATCTGTAATAGTAAGCTTTCGATTGGTAAAAAAATAATTTCTTAGTAAAAGTTGCAGTCTTCCTTGACATTAATGTAAAAGTATGGACTCATTGTGTTAACATCAATATCAAGTACTAGGTACCTACGGCACACCGCAATGAGGGCTATCGCGAGATTCGCGAGTCAAACATCCGTTAAGATCAGTGCCCTAAGCACGACTTGTCGAATCCTGCGTCACGTAAAATCGAATAGTAAACTATAACGAGTTTGTATGACGTTTGGAACAGCGCCCGCCCGTGAGCGTATTTGGAACTAAAATTTAGTATGAGGTTTCTCGATCTCGATACGATAACCGTAACGTATCGCAGGATTCGACAAGTCGTGCTTAGGGCACAGAGACAAGTAATTTAAAGACAGCAAATCTATACTAACTTGCGTAGAGAGCTCCGAAATAAGGTTCACTAGATGGCGTTGTTTAGCATGTACGGGAGTAATACCCCAGCTAAACAACGCCATCTAATGAACCTTATATTTCGGAGCTACGCAAGTTAATATGAAGATTGGCAGTCTTTATATTACTTGTCTCTGGTTAGGATGGTTAGTTTCAGTTAGTTTAGAGTGAGGGCTTCTGTAATTCTCCACCAATGACAAAAAAGCTACTGGCATAACGATTGGTGGAAATTGACAGATAGACCTCACTCGACGCTAGCGATCCTAGCGGATTTTTGACTCGCGATATCCCTCTTTATTAACCGACTTCAAAAAAAGGAGGAGGTTCTCAATTCGTCGGAACATTTTTTTTTTCGACTAGGTATATTTTCCGCTTTATTTATTTTTGAATTTATGGCATAAACCGCATCTCTGCACAAACCCCAAATATTGTAAGTACCGACTTATGGGAAAATTATTTCGAGAAAGGATGGGAAGACGACCTGCTCATTTTCTTGTAATTTCCGGCAACTCCCGGACCAACACAAATAATATCTCGCCCGACATAGACAAATAATAAAAAAATAACTGTTCAGCTTTACAAGGTTTACCGGATCAAAGAAATGATGTGGTATTTCAGGTAGAGTTGGAGTTAATAATGAAGTCGGAATTGACAACATTTCATATTCAACGGAGGGAGACGTACAGAAAAATATTCACAGAACTCGGTATCATGACTCTGTTTTCGTTGTATTTGTTCCAAGTTATAATGTATACGCGCATAAATATTGGCAATTTCAGTCGAATGGGTGTGGTGGGCAAGATCACTCGTAGCACTGTAGGGCTAGTGTAATCGTTTTGTGCTTTTGGCGCTTACTTTTCGAAAAAGTAAATCTAGAGAACTTCCAACGATACGTTTGATATTCACCGTGACGATAGTATGCGCTCGAATGTTTTACTCACGCGACCGTTACGTTTTGCGTGAACGTAATGAATCGTAACGAATTTTATTTTGTGTTATTGTGAACCTTATGTTGAGTATGTTAAAGTTGAATTTGGTTTAGCAGTATCAGACAGTATAAACAGCGCCTCCTGGTGGCGCGTATTCGTAACGAATCCGCGAGTAAATTTAACCGCAGCAAAAGTGTTGGCGAAACGTGACGACAGCGTAAAACGATGTTTCGTGAGTGTGATCTCGATTTTTTACATTCGTAATAGTTAGGTAACGTGAACGCTAAAGTAAAGTTATCACTTGCTTACTTGTCGCTTATGTGCGGTACCCCACCGAATGGCGTTAGCCGCGAGTTATCGGCCCCAAATATTACGAGCACCTGCCCTCTGATCTTAAAAACGAACAAAATGACAAAACATTTGATCGTCGATTGAAAGTCCTTTTGTTGAATAATCCATTCTACTCTATTAATGAATTTTTGGACATGACATTTTAATTAATTTATTTGTGGTTTTAATTTTATTTAATATTTTAATTTTTCTATTTCGACATGTATTAATATTGACCTCATTTTATTTCATTGTTACGCTTATAACCATGACGATCATTACAGGAGAACCAATTGGATTGTTAATTTATTTTTCCTGTTTTATTCTTAATTTAGACATAGTGCAATATACAATTTATTTTTTAATAATTTAGTTTAATTTAGTTTAATGTTGTTCTTAAACTTTTGACGATTTCAATATAAATTAACTTAACTTGACATTGTACAAATTATGATGTAATTATATATTGAAGGAATAAATAATCTAATCTAATCTAATCTATTTTTCACACCTGGAGTTTAATATAGGTATCGAAAGGGCTTTGCCTCCTGAATACACCACTATGTTTATAAAAAAATTATATTACTTATTTTTTTAAATACAAGAGAATAAAACAAAATTACCTATTCTACCAAAACTACGTAAGAATGGGTGTAATACCTTTGCCTTTTTCAAACAAACCACAATAATTTGACATGACACATGTTATGTTTGACAATGTTAGATTTGACATCTTGGGTTTTGTTTTATTGATCGTGACATGACAAAGGCAATTGATCCATCCTAGCGTAGTTTCGGAGTTACGTCCCTTTGGAATAAGTACCTTTTAATAAATTAATTACAAATCCTAATGAAAATTAAAAATCGTAGGTTTACTCCTCTTTCAAAGTAGATTGCAGACAATTAATCAAATTATAGTCTCAAAAAACCTTAGAAAAAAAAAACGTAAAATAATCCTCTAAAATAATGATAAATAAATAAAATAAAATAAAATGCGTTTATTTCGGACAACAGAAACTAAAGCCTAAAGTTTTATGGCCTAGCACTAAGCAGCAGAAGTCGGTGCTTCATTCAAATAATATTCCGCTCGCACCGCACCGACTTCATATTTCTGCTGCTTAGTGCTAGGCCATAAAACTTTAGGCTTTAGTTTCTGTTGTCCGATATAAACGCATTTTATTTTATTTTATTTATTTATCATTATTTTAGAGGATTATTTTACGTTTTTTTTCTAAGGTTTTTTTTGAAGGCGGTTTTACTTTTTTGTTAAAAGGTTTTTATTTCACAATTTTACGTTTTTATTTTACATTTTCAGAATTATCCTCCAACTCCTAACCGTTAAGGAGTTGTACCTTCCATCATCAGCTCATCAACATAAGATGATGACTACCGGACGCAAATACTTGAATAACCTTAGAAAATATATGAAACACATAGTACGTGCCTGTAAAATTTGAGGGTTGCCCTCGATTTCCCTGGGATCTCATCATCAGATCATGACTTGGTGACAATGGGACCACCTCAGGAGTATACCCTTTCAAATAAAATAAAAAAATTGAAAATCGGTCTACAATTGACGGAGTAATCGATGTACATACATAAAAAAAAAAAATACATACAGTGGAACGTAGAACCTCCTCCTTTTTTTGAAGTCTGTTAAAAATACGAAATGTTGTCAAGACCCTCCATTCTTAGGGAATAGGGAGTCGTAAGCAAAACGCGGCTATAAGTACCTAAGTAATCGCAAAATAACACGTTGAATAGAAAAATCGAAAGTACTTAATAAGTAGGTAAGTAATTAACGTAGGTAAATACCGTAACCTACTTAAATACTTACTGAGCATCTAGTGTAATCCAAAAAAAAAACGTCTCGATCGCGTTCGAGTTTACGTCGGAATTACTATGGGCAAATTGGCAGCGCCACTAGTGGCACGTATCGACAACAAACATTTCTCATACTATTATGAGTTCGAGTCGTATTTTATGGCCGTCCATTACACTAGAGGCTCTGGATATCCTAAGCACCTACTCCCTACTAACAGTGCCCTAAGCACGACTTGTCGAATCCGGCGTTACATAACGGTTATCGTATCGAGATCGAGAAATCTCATACTAAATTTTAGTTCCAAATACGCTCACGGGCGGGTGCTGTTCCAAACGTCATACAAACTCGTTATAGTTTACTATTCGATTTTACGTGACGCAGGATTCGACAAGTCGTGCTTAGGGCACAGTAGACGACGTCACAAGCAATAATAAGCCTAGGTAAGGTAAGTACCTAATTTATATTAAAATATATAGCTACCTATACTCCGATTAGAAATTTGGTAGGTATTTAAAATTGTGTTCACTGGTATTCTGAGGAAAATATAATAGAATACTTACAGCTTTAAGTACGTGTATTTTTTCCCACTTTTGTCTTCGAATTGCCGAAAAACGTGTGATTAGTTTGACGCTTACCTAATTCAGATCTTAAGTTATACGGGGTAGGTATAAGCGGGTAGTTAATATTGCAATGTCGATGAATTTTATCGTTTATATTATTGTGGCTCTGTGTTTGAAGTGAGCTTATGCAAGTACCTTCACCAAAGACGGAGTTTTACTTGGATACAATGAGACAGCTTTGGAGTGACTTACGCTTTTTTGAAGGCGGGACGAGCTCCAAAATCTCTCGCCGGCATGCTCTATATAATTATGTAGAAATAGGAATTCGAGCTTACGTTGGATAAAGTAAACCGGCTTTTTCGTAATAAGTAGGAATCTAAAGGAAATGAAATTATTATTGTCAAAAATCACTATGAATGATGTCATAGTTAACTAAGTACGTAGTACCCTGTAAGCCTGTAATGTTCGTTTTCCTTTTTTGTCACATTGACATTTCCGTTAGTAAGAAGAAGACAAAACCTATTTTAGCTAATGGAAGCTTGAGTGTCGTTTATGAATAAGGCCCTATAAAGTAGGTAAAAAGTGCTCGTGCAAGTTTACGGTCAAACATTAACAAACTAAAAAAATGCAGCCCCCCTAGCACGATAAATGTAGACAAATATTATGTCTCTTAGGTGGTCTGAATCAAAAGCGCACTCGCCATGCGCCGCAGCGCGGCTCTTGATCATGCAGTCTCCGCTCACCACCACGCAACGCTAGTCCAAGATTGGATTTGGGTACAAGAGGCCAGAGCTAGATATTGGAATCCTACGTAACGTAATCGAGTAGTAACGTTATCGAGATATTTGTATGACGTTTGGAACAGCGCCCATCCGTGAGCGTATTTGGTACTAAAATTTTATATGAATTTTCTCGATGGCGATACGATAAATACTTTACTAATCGATTTCGTTAGATAAGATTCGAATGTTTGTGCTCGGGCCTCTGGCCAGGGCAGGGTAAGATCGGGCAGTTTAGGCTCGGCAGGGTAAGGTAGAGTAGCACATGTAGCGTAGGTTAAGGATCAGGGCAGGGTAGAGCACCGGATAGGATATTAGGGTAGGATAGATTAGGGTTGCCGTTAGCGTTGGTGGTGACCGCAGGCAGCGAGAGCGGTCCTTGCGAGTCCTAGACTAGGTACGGGGTAGGGTAGAGTACTCACGCGGTATCCGGTGGCGTTGGCGGCGTCCGCGGGCAGCGCGAGCAGCGCGAACGGCAGTAATAGCGCGCTCGACATGCGCCGCGGCCCTCCCATCTCCGCACACCATCCGCGCCACGCGCCCGCCTGCGAATGAAGTCCCATTACATTCCCAGATCCATGTATACAGTATGTATGATTATCCTACTTGATACTATCATACTAACATGGTAAACGGCTGCACGGGTTTGGATTAAATTTTGCACATGTACCTAAGTATAGACCATGACCTGCAGACGGATAAAGGATACTGTTTATTTTTTGGAAAATTGCATGTTTCGCACAGTAAAGCGATTACCGGATTCTACGCAGTTACGAGTGAAGGCTAATAGTATTATTCCCTAAATGGCAGCTACTAGGTTTGATGATAAAAGGAAACTTGACCCTAAAACACGTCGGGAGCGTTAAACGGTGATAATAATATTTGAACTAGAATAACACGAGTTACGTACTAAAAATTACTGTAGGACAATGTCCTTAATGTCGAACCAGCGATGTCAAACGGAGAATTCTTCGTTTGATCTACTTAACCAAATTATTCATAAATTATTATTGCTTTAGGATTCAATGGAAACATACTATAACCTTATCGAAATTCTCCTGCCCGGTTATGAGAACACGTCTATAATACCTATATTTATACCGAATATTTACAATTGACCTTAGAAATATTTTTATACAATAGGCAAGCTTTAAAGCATATCGCAAAATGCATAAACCTATAGGCAGGTACTTTACATAACTAGTAACCTAGGTAGTTAGCACATGATTATTGAGGCCTTACTTAAATAGCGAAATAGTTTATATTTAGGTAAGTACTTAATTGTGTAGATAGTTATGTACCTAACAACCTACTGGTAGAGTTATGCATCTCTGCAGTCCGGACGCCGTGCCAAGTCTTAAATTGAATTTACTGTAGATGTAGAACACATTAGTAGGTACTTTCTATGAATGACCTTAATCTATATTGCTTCTATATATTCGTAGTTACGTATTTGCTATGTTTAAGTACCTAGTTGCACTGGCTAAAAAGGAGTATTTCGTGGTGCTAGGTAATAGGTACAGTCGAGTTCTCCAATATCTGTGCAGCCAACGGTTCATAAATATCTAAACACGGACCTTATGTAACTGGCAATAAGGTATGTGTATCGATATTTTTGAACTGTTGACTGTATATATATTGGAGAACTCGACTGTACCTACTACATATTAACTACGTTGGGCTTTTAATTCTTGTATAATACCTATACACAACACCGTTAAAACAATTAACGTACCTACTGTCGAAGCAACTCACAAATATCAAGAGTTGACATTAACGAGATTTAATCTCGGTACTTAATGGGTGCATCCAAACAATCATTAACTTTTAATAACCAATATGATAAACTCACATTATTATCAAAGTCACTGCTATTACGGAATTCTCGTCGAAATGCCCATGCAACAAATCAAGCGAAGTGCAAAGCGCATAATTAGACGTTAGCACACTTGCACTACTGAAATATAGGTGTGGTGTCGTTGCTATGTACCCAAGTTTTCCCGCCACGGGCACCGTTCCAACAAAGTTGAGTTCTCAGCGCTCTAGAAACGTCCAAACCACTGTTGTGTCACTAAATGCTTTGTTTCTTCTAATCTCAATGGTCACAACGGGCTATCTGCCCTCAAAACAAGTGATAATGAACCCTTTTTATTTATTATTCACACGACAGCTTTCCTTGCTTAACAATCGGCTATAAAAAAGACCCAGGAATTTCGTTAGCCATAACTTGTTAACGGTAAATTGATCAGTGAATAAAGGGATTCCTAAAAATTCTCATTTCCTTTCTTCGTTTGTTTTTCATTCTTTCAAGACGTTTTTCGCTTGAGAAGACAATGAAATTAGAAACGTTTTATTTAATTTATTGGAGAACTTTACTCTTCACTGAGGTAGATAATAATTAATACGATACAAAAACCTTAAATATAAATTTCGAGGTAGATATCGATTTTTGTTATAAAGGCATATTTGCTTATATGAAGATACAACAAACAACAACAGCCAAAAATAGCAAAACGTTACAAACAAAAAATCTATTCTTGTTTAGAATCTAACCTAAAATTAATAAAGCTTGTCGGTAGGTCTGTGTCTGCACCAAAGATAATTCTCATTGCTCTGTAATTTTCCTGTAAAATATTAATTTGTTAGACAATTCTAATTTGCGTAAGACGTTTAACGAGATTCCATTCAAATAATCACGTTAAAATGGAAACGCAAATCAGTTGTATCAAGAAGCTTTGTGAGTAAAGAGCTTTGCGTTTGAATTATATTGGGTGTACAATTCGGGTTTTAGAAATACTTCGGCTGTCAATATCTTATGTCAAAGAAAGAGATGTCAATACGAATTCACCGGAACGTAACGTTGTTCTTGTGAGGCTGCGAGGCAGAAATATACCTCCCTAAGTACTTAATGTTTATGACTCTCGCACCTCTGAATTTTTTGGAATTTATGCACGAAATTACATTTGTAATTTATCATATTTATTTTTCAGTGATGGAAAACATAGTGAGGAAACCTGCATACTTCTGCGAAGCAATTCAATGGTGTGTGTGCAGTTCCCAATCCACACTAGGCTCGCGTTGGGAAGCTCAAGCCCTCTCATTCTAAGAGGCGACCTGTGCCCAGCAGTGGGACGTAAAAAGACTGGTGATGGTTGAATAACAATTTACGTATCTAAGAGTTAATTTGCACAACCAACAACTTTTTGTTGTTGTGTTGTGTCTCTAAAGCTCCTCTCAAAGCCAACTTTATTATATTCAGGATGCGAAAGCGCCTCATCAAAACATACACAATTATGGAGTATTTGCCCTGTACGGCTGCGAGACGTGGACCATGACGCAAAGAGATAGGGAGAGACTAGAAAGAGTTGGGGAGGGAAGAAGTAGACTAGGAGAGGAAAAATGGTGGGCCATATGATACGACACGACGACCTGATACTGAAAATTATATAAGAAAAGAGAGGAAGGGGAAGGCCGAGGATAGAGTATTTAGATCAAATAAAAAAGAAGATAGACGTTGTGTCGTATCAGGAGGTGAAAGAACTTGCATTGGAAAGAACGGACTGGAGACCACTGCATCGACAAGAGTAACACTCTTAAATAAGATGATGACAAATGGACTGCCCCGACCACTATAGGTACTCTACATACTATATAGTACTGTAGTCCGTACAATGACGCTTCACCAAACAATGGACCTTTTACTGGATGCCAGAGGGCGTTTATTGAAAATGGCGGAGCTGTCTAGTCTATTTCCAACCTCGCTTGAGATTTAAAAGATTTATTGAAATTCTATCACGTTTAAATGGAAGCCGTTTTAATAGTTTCATCAGTTTGGTATTTATAGACTACAAGGGAAGACAAAAAATGGCAGGAGGTTGCTATTTCATATTTAAGTGAATTCCCCGAGCAGGAAATTTGAGTGGCCCCATTCAAAACTGATGAGCTGATTCTATTTGAAGACGTTTTTTTTTTACGAAAGGCAATTATTAAAAATATAGCCCCTTACAGAAGTGGTTCTTACAAGTGAGACCATGGATTTCTTGTGGTCCAAAACTAGCACTAAGTACACAATCAATCGGTACTCAAAGGTTGGCTGGTAGAGATCCCTTAAAGGGATAAGTCCGCCTTTGTACTCGAATTTGATTGTTGTAACTTGTGTTTTTATACTGTTTTTTGTACCACCAAGGCACCACTCCATCAAACGTTAGGAGTTTCAACGGTTATATGTCAATTTCTTCATGCTTCATCTCCTAGGCATTCAAATCTTGACTTTTGGGCGAGTTATCCAGGGGACACCTCCATGGCAACGAGTGGCAATAAAAAGTTGATTGACCCAAATACACTAGAGGCTCTGTAGATTAATATGCCCACTTTATAACATGCCATGAAGAGCCAAATCAGTAAAACCAGCTAGTACACGCTCTGCATCTAATAGCTCTAAGTTACAAGGTTACGACAGAATACATAAAAACCATGCCACGACTGCGTCTGTAATAAATTTATGTTCACGAGCTACCTCTACACATATTATTTGTTACAGGAAACGTTTCGACTTTTGTTTTTGAAGTAGGTATTCTTAGAATATAAGTGGTATAAGTATTTAGGTGAGGTTTTAAATCAAGTGGGTCACTGTGCTGGTAAGTGATCACCACTGCCCATAGACACCCGTAACCCCGGAGGGTTTGCAGATGCGTTGCCAACCCAGAGAGCTAAGATGCCCATTGTGCCCGTAATTACACCGGCTGTACCTTCATACCGGAACACAATAGTGCAAGCACTGCTCAGTCACAGTCAGTACGTAATTAGTAGTATGTAATTACTTATTACATTATCATGGGGTCGATTTTTGAATCTCATAAATTGTTCAAGAATGAGCTCGCGAGGTCTACGTCACAGAGCTCTGTGACTGGTGACTGTCAGGTGGCTACCAATAGTACAATTTTCAGGTCATATTTACAGGTCAGGTCTTAGTTCGGGCGAACTGATAAGAGTGATAAGCACACCCCGTTATCAGTGTTGCAGATTCATTGAAACTAAGTCACAGGGTTGCCGCTCGATATTTATTTCGTTGTCAATGTGACATATTGGTATACAAAACGTTTTTATTAAAATAATATTTCTACAGGTAAAACAACAGATTTGTATAGTTTTTCATTCGTTTTCTGAATAAATTATTAAGAGATTTTCGATGTTTCCAATATCGCCATCAGCTCTGTTTTAAACTGGGAAAATTCATGATTTTAACTAAATAAAAAGTAAACGAATTATAACGATATACGGCATTAATCATTATTGACAAATAAATGCCACAATCGCCTATTATGGAGTTACAATGTTTTGTAACTCCAATGCTGTTGCATAAAACCTCTTTTAAGTCAGTACACTTGAAACATAGAAATAAAAAAGTGGATTGTGGAGTTCACATCTAAATTCAGCGTTTTTCCCTATGCTAATCGTAGTGTAGGGGTATGACACGCGACACGGGATGTCGAGGATCCGTGTTCGATTCCCGGGGTTAGCATTATCTGGTTTTATTCTGTGTATTCATGTTTCAGTGAATAAAAAAAAAGCATAGTTCATGTTTACCTCCAATCATGATATAGTGATCCTTTTATGATTATAACCTTTACTAGGCTACGTTGTATCTCCTGCACCTGCATTTAACGACACTTTTATGTGCGTGTTGACAAGTCATAAACATGCGCGATTAAATCTAAAGCTAGTGCGCAGTGTTATGTACTAACAAATAAGGTTGACTGGCTAAAAATAATATTGTGACCGAGAAAATGGTGGAAAATTGAAGAAACCTAAAGTCAGTTTAGGGGTTCTGGTGTTCTGCACTCGGGGTCACCACTTTAGGGGATTTTAGGTTGGAGTTAAAATGTCTTCTGTCGCGACCATCTGAAATGTTCTATTTCTCTCTTCAATATAATCATAATAATCATATGTACATGCTAGCTTATATACTAAAGTATTTCTAAGATTATCTACTAGTCATGCTTATCTGGATCGATCGCGCGTCTCACTGGGTTGACATGGGTTTAAGAGAGAGAGAAAGAGAGATATATAGAGTTACTCTACGACAATACGTTTGCGAGACAGTATGTGTTAAACAAAAACACAAGAACAGACTGAGACATACTGAATAAGTTTGCTGTTAAAAATTAAATTTTTAACACAAGTGCTTTTTTGCCCGCTGTACTTCTTGTTGTCCGAACCTGTATTGTCGCCCAATTCTCTCTGAACCAAATTTAAAGTCGAGCCATTAACCGTTGATGAGTTCCCTCCGGTGGAGACTACACTAGAATTTGACTAACAGTTTATTACATTGTCACCGAACTTACATAAGTGTGCAAAATTTCAGCTAAATCGAACATCTGAAAGTGGGTCAAATTTAACTTGCAAGATTCCACCCGAACTAACATAGTAACATAATACTTACCTACATTGCAAGTTAAATAAAAGCTTGTAAAATGAGAGCCCTATACTTTTTTATATTATGTACTCAGATAAATAATGTCGAAGAAATAGAACAAAATCTAATTTAATTTAACAACTGCCCAAATGGCTGGGACGAAAGTTCGCGAGAAGTTTCACTTTAGCCAGCATTATTAAACGCTCGTTAGAAGAATTTTTAGGCAACTTAGCCTTTAATGGAGTAAAAATGCAAAAGAAAATTGACGATGCCATGCCGCTGAAAGCTTTTCTAATAAGTACCTAATAAGAAAATTCAACTTTTTGTACTTAAGAATTTTAAAGTTTTTAAATACTTTTACAAGGACCCTAGACCCTAATGATGGCCTAGCTTCATTGTTCAAATCAAATGAAAGGGCTTAAAAATATACATATTATAGGCAATGACTATCACATCCCGACCTGACGAAAATGAGACCAACTAGAAAGCAAAAAATAATTTTCTAAGTCGGTCGTTGAGTAAGTAATCGGGGAACATAGTAACTTAAAAACATAAAATACTCATATTTGGAGTCAGTTAAAAATTACGTGAAATTACATTAAAGTGACTAAATACAAAACTTAGCTACCTACATTGGCGCTGGCTTGACACACGGGAATGCGAGGACATGGGGTTCTAAATATTTGCATTTGAGGGTATGCGAGAAATGCCTTTCCGTGTCGTTAGAGCTCCGATTCTACTACTAGACCTTCAGACAAGGCTGCTGGGAAGGTTGGCACTTGGGCAGGAATAGGTCATTAATATGCGACGCAGCATGCGTTAATATTATTGCTGGTTACTGGTATTAAATGCGCCGGGAGCGCTACAAGGGAAAATGAAATACCTTATTTTGTACTCCCTATGAACTAACAATAGGTAGGTACCTACTCTAAAGGCACTCTTTTCAGTGCTGAACCAAAAGTCTATTGTCTATAGTAGTATCGCTACAGAACTTTAAATTAGGGAAAGTGAAAGGTTTAGAACCATCATACAGCCTCAGTCTCTATAATAAAGTATAATTAATACTTACCTACCTACATTTTTTTTTCTGTTAAAAAAACATTTTCAGTATAAGCTTTTTTTAACTTTACTTGTATTGTCACCCAACTTACATATCCGGCCGGACCACCAGAATTTAAATACCAAACTATTGTATTGTCACCGGCTCACATAAGTAAGTATGTAATTTTTCAGCTCAATCGGTTACCAACAAATTACATAGGTACCTACATACACGCGAATGAATGCGAACAATGCAAGTTAAATCGAAGCTCGTAAAAATACGCACAAATCACGTACAGCCACTCAACAATTTCTGTTACGACATTAATAATGACACTCCAAACCATACGCACAAAAGGCTAAATGTCCAATATTATTATTATACGATTGAACTGTTTTCTGCAGGATACTCGGATTTGTGTTGTTCAATTCAATATTTGCATTGTATTATACTCCAAATCATATTTACTCCACGGATCAAGGTCGCCGCGTATGATCGTTAGCCGATTCCATTTCGCAGGGCTATCTTTATTTTTTCAATTTACACGCCCGCTTTTGGCATGCATTTCAATTATTTTTTACCCCCGAAGAGAATTACGCTTCTGTTTGTGACCCGTGTCCAGTCCACTTATCGGAATGTATTTTTAATCCGTTACCTTTTGCGAACACGGGAAAATGATTGGGAATTCAAAAGCTCGTTGACACCTGTGATGGTAAATATTTACCTTGAAAATGTCAACGCCTTTGGTAATTTTACGGTTAAAATTACTCTAATCACATTGAGTTCATCAAGGCATTTAATACTTCCACGTTACGCTGATTCGATTACCGTGACCGCAAATGGCGTACGATTATAATTTTAATAAACGAGCTTTCCGTTAAATCTTTAAGTATAATTAAGGCATAAGAAATCTTCACAAGTCCATAGTTCCCTAGAGTCAAAAGTATAACTGCTATGCTCGTTATGTTCTCGCTTAGTAGTTAAGAACTTTTAAGCTGTATAATGCTGTTTCTTAGGTCGAATTGACACCAAAAATGCAGAGCGAATAGGAACCGTGAGCGCGTAGCGTACCTCCTCAGTTTTGAATAGGTAGGCACTAAGCTCTTAATCTGTCAGCGACTCGCTCTGCAGCCATTCCGAACACACAATAAACATCATTTTCATACCACAATGTAGATATATATTGTCGTAAGTCTTAACCGGAGCATGTAATCCGGCATAAACGGTGTTCGCTGTTTTATTTACCTAGCTTTACTAGGAGGCTGGCCGCGGGAGGCTGGGATAACCTCATTTCCTTTACTGTCGTGGCCCCTGTAGAATACCGCCTATCGTTTCTCTAGCATAATGTTTGTCTACGAGGAATGGAAAATGTTTTTATGTACGTAACATTAGCGCTGTTTGAACTTTAAACAATCGAGACACCGCGACACCCGTACACAAAACTAAATGCTTTTAAAGGCCTTCGATTAAACGTGGAGCAGAACTGTTTTTGTTCTTCCTACTTTCATTTGTTTTTTCTAAGCGAACTTGTCAATGCTAGTACCTAATAAGTAGGTGCCTTTTAAACGCTGCCGAAACTTTTTAATTATAATTTGCCACGTCGTATTCCGCGCGACGAATCTTAAACTTCGCTTGACATAATGAGTTGACCCAAATTGAAAAGCTCACTAACACCGTCCAAACCAAACTTGGCCGCCTTAATAAAATTGACACCAACATTTTTTTTCATTCAATATGAACATTTTATTCTTATGGGTGACTTTAACACATGCTTGTTGAACATGACCCCCGTTCCCAAAAAATTCAATCTCTCATATGTTCATTCAACCTCAATATTTTACCACTCGGTCATTTCCCGCATAACGGCCCCCCCTCACTTCTAGATCTAATGATTACTTCCTCACCTGATCTTGTTACCTCTCATGGCCAATTTAATGCTGCCGCCTTCTCTAACCACGACCTTATATACGCTTCTTTGAAAATCCGTCCACCTAAACGTAGGCATAAAATTGTCCTGCGAAGAAACCTTCGTGATGTAGACCTACAAGCCCTTCTTAGTGATCTGAGTGATGTTGACTGGCGAGGTATTGAAGCTCTTACTGACATTGACCTTAAGCTGGATGCATTTAATAGTGCATTGCTTGCGGTCTTAGCACAACCCAGCGCCTTGGCTTACGCCGGAAATCAAGCACATGATGGCGAGGAGGAACAGGGATTGCATCAAGCTGCGCAACGATCCATCGGAGAAGAGTCGTTAAACTTATGTGGCCTTGCGAAATCGCTGCAGTAAGGTGTGTAGGGATGCGAAGCGACGATACATATATCAGTCTATTGATAACTGCCCTCCTTCTAAACTATGGAAATTCCTTAAGTCTCTTGGGGTGGGCAAGTCTCAACAAAACTCTTCTACCTTGACTGACCTCAATGGCCTCAATAAACATTTCAGTACGTCGCCGGTACAATTGGATCCTGTAACAAAGCAGCACACTCTGTCTTTTCTTGCCAATACTCAACACCCCGCATCCCCCCTTTTGATCTCGGCAGCATAGCTCCGCGAGATATTCTAAGCATCCTTAAATCTGTCCGGACGAAGGCTGTTGGTGAGGACGACTTGGGCTTGGAAATGCTTATGCTTGGGGCAGAGGTCATAGTTCCTACTTTATCCCATATTATAAAATTTTCTTTTTCCTCGGGCAGCTTTCCCATGTTGTGGAAACGCGCTCACGTAATCCCTTTTCCTAAAACGTCGAATCCTAATACATTTTCTGAATATCGTCCCATTTCCATTCTCCCAACTTTATCCAAAATAGTTGAACACTTCGTGAATCGACGTCTCTCTGATCATCTACATGCAAACAATCTCCTTAATCATTTCCAATCTGGTTTCCGACCTGGGCATAGCACTGTCACTGCTCTCGTCAAAGTCACTGATGACATTCGTCTCAATATTGAAAAAAGAAAGCTTACCGTTCTGGTTCTGCTTGATTTTAGTAGTGCATTTAATACTGTCGATTTCGACATCCTTCTTAGCATACTCAGCACTCTTAATGTATCTTCAACTGCATTGTCCTGGTTCCGTTCATACCTCTGTGGGAGACAACAGCGAGTCAGGATCGAGGACGGTTTTTCAGCCTGGTGCGATCTTACCGCTGGTGTCCCTCAGGGGGGTGTACTATCCCCTCTCCTTTTTTCTATTTTTATCAACGGTATCACCGCTTCTTTAAATTCTTCCTACCACCTGTATGCCGACGATCTACAAATTTATTCTGCTGCTGCTCTTGACGATTTTCCTCTACTGATTGATCGCATGAACGCTGACCTCATTACCATCCGCGACTGGGCGGCGAGTTTCGGCCTCAAGGTAAATGCTAAAAAGACGCAGGCGATTGTGATTGGCAGTCCACATTTCATTTCTCAGATTTCTGACATGGTAGTTCCACATTTGTATTTTGATGGTACAGTTATTCCTTTTTCAACTACCGTCAGAAATCTGGGGATCATCATGGACCAGACTTTCTCTTGGTCGGCTCAGGTTGCTAAGGTCAGTCGAAAGCTCTTTGCCTCGCTTCACTCGCTCAGACGCTTGCAGAATTTTCTGCCGCTTCAAACCAAAATCACGCTAGCTCAATCCCTTTTGCTCCCGCTTCTTGACTATGGTGATATTGGGTACTTGGATCTTACTGAGGGGCTACTTGACAAACTTGACCGGCTTCAGAATGTATGTATTCGGTACCTTTTTGGGCTTCGTAAGTACGATCACGTGTCACACTTTCGCGCGCAACTGAAATGGTTGCCTATCAGGGATTGTAGGAACGTCCACATTCTGTCATTACTATTCAACATTCTTTTTAATCCTTCCGCTCCTCCATACCTCTCCGAGTGCTTCAGCTATTTAGCTGCTGGCAGCGGGCACCGTTTACGTTCTAGTACCAATCTCCTTCTAGCATCTCATTCTACCTCTTCCAGAACCTATTCCAAATCCTTCTCTGTGCACGCTGCCAGGCTGTGGAACCGGTTACCGACGTCCATCGGGCAATCTTCGTCTGTGTATTCTTTCAGGGAAAGCTTGAAAAAGATGTGGCTCACCCCTTCTTCTTAAATATTTGGGAGTTCTCCTTTAATGTTGTGCTTGTTATTTATTGTATGTATTATATGTATATATATATATATATATTGGTATTTACTTCTACTTTGTATTTAGTAGTATATTGTAATATGGTAGGATTTTGTATGTGTGTGTATTGTATTGTCTCTCGATATTTATAATTATGAACTCACTTTGTGTCGATCCCCAGTGAACTATTCCTCTCCACCACTCAAAGGTTGACTGGCAGAGATCCCTTAAAGGGATAAGTCCGCCTTTGTACTCAAATGTTATTGTTGTAACTTGTGTTTTATCCTGTTTTTTGTACAATAAAGTGTTTACTTACTTACTTACTTTTTTTCTGAACAAACAATGTGGATTCACGTTCACTTCGCATACGAATTTTCGTGATAAATCAAATTCCTTTGAATCATTTATTGGATTTCAACTTTATCAGGGAATACATTTGAAGGCTTTTGTAGCAAAGAGCAGAACTGAAACGCGATGCTTGTTCCACATTTTCCCTTCATGGTTTCCGTATTGCTTTCTGAGAAACCATTAAAAGCAGTCGGAAGTTTCAAGGGAAAACGTAGAAATTCCTTGAATCAATTTATCGTTTTATCCGAAAGAAATTTATTAAGATTCTTATCAATATACCCGTCTGGTGCTAATAAATCGACCTGAGGCCGTATTGTCTAACTCGCTTGGCCTCGCTTTGGCGTTCGTCATCTGTTTCTGTCAATCTGTACAAGATCGCGCGAAAAAAGATGGAGAATGATTTAAGGTCGCCCTATGTGTCAATGACCTTCGATCCGTAGTAGCTCTTCACTTTTCCGTGTTTAAGTACCTATGTCTTATCATGTTAACAACGACCGTTTTAACCATTAAAATGTTTACCACGAAAAACCAGTTTTTGCCATTACCTTACTAAATATAAATTACGTAAATAAAATGCAACAACACTCACCACAGTCACGACAGTCACCATATCATAAGGAGTAGTTGAGTACGCTGGCAAACTGGCCGGCTGTCAGTAATTATCTGTCTGTTAGTATTTAGTACAGTCAAAGTAAAAGTTTATAACCTAACCACTGTATAGCATTATGTACCTAGTTCCAGCGACATACAAAATAGGGCTTTAACGTCGATACCCTGTTTACAAACTATGTTGGGCTTCGTTTATGGGTCGTTATTCACGGAATGTGATTTACGCCAACGCTGAGGGTCGAGCACGGCTTTACGAAAGCTGCGTAACGTTACGGTTATCGTATCGAGATCGAGAAACCTCATACTAAATTTTAGTTCCAAATACGCTCACGGACGGGTGCTGTTCCAAACGTCATACAAACTCGACAACGTTTACTATTCGACTTTACGTTACGCAGCATTCGTAAAGTCGTGCTCGACCCCTCAGGTGTAACTAGGTTTTTAATAGGGTAATTTCAAATTCCAATTTCTCGTGAACCTGTGGATAAGTAAGTGGATAACCTGTGTATCGTGGATAAGTAAAAAAATAATATTATAGATGTAACACACAACCAGCCAGCCTGCCTCCGGCCAGGTGGGATGACGATTTGCGAAAGACTGCAGGCAGATGCCGGATGAATGAACTCCGATTTCTCGTCTTCTTTTTCTCCCGCTCGAGTGTTCCCAATTGGTGCCTGTATTTTGCCAGCTTTAAAGGCATTTCTATAGGAAAATATTTTATAAGTGGGACACACCGAAAGCGTGGACAGTTCATTGAGTTCCCAGCTTTACAGGGATTTCTAGATAAAAATACTTATTGCATAAGAGAGAACACACCGAAAGTGTGGACAGTTCATCGAGTTCCCGAAACCTCTCGACGAACCATCAAGCCGAGACTTCTCGCCGTGAGTCTGTTTCGATGATGAAATCTTCCTCACTGGCATGGCAAGCACTAATAAAAAAATAAACGCCAATTCATTGGCACGTTTAGAACCTAAAACAACACATTCCTTTGCAAAATTTTATTTCCAAATATCGAATGATCATTAAGGAAATATTTTCCACATTGGCCTAAAACAAACGGTTTACGTATTCAAGTATCTACGCACTAACTTGAATGTGTTAAGTTTGAGTAAGAGATATACATGCATTACATAAATACATTGTCGCGTTCACATCTCACACAAAACGCATTCGTTAATCAGCTAAGAGTCCAGCGTGCTAATCAAAAGGCTCCTTTGCAGCCTCCTGTTACAAAAGGTGGTCGCGATTTAGGAACAAAGAGCTAATGAGATTCTCTCGCAGCCTCGACAACGGAGTCAAAGTGAATTTACTCGTGCTCAGAGGCTTGTTGGCTTCGGGGGCCACGTTTTACGCAAAGTAGAATTCTTATCGAGTTTCCAAAGTGTATAAAGAACCCTGAAGGGTAGCGTTACCATTCGTGTTATGAAAATTTAAGAACGGATGTCAAGAAATTTGGTTTCATTTCAGTTGCACACGGTGCAAACGTAAAGTTAAAATTGCGATTGTGTTCTTAAAATAACCTAACCAACTTAGAAAAGTTGAAAAACCCCCGACATTGACATTTTAAAGTTCAGTATTTCAAAAACGGGTGAACCAATTTTAATGAAACTTGGCTAAGAACCATCTCGATTACATTAACTTTCGATTTAAAAAAAACCGCATCTAAATCGGTCCATCCGTTTGAAGCCACAGACAGATACACAGATACACAGATACACAGATACACAGACACACAGATACACATGTCAAACTTATAACACCCCTCTTTTTTGTCGGGGGTTAAATTAAAAAATAGTTTTCGCTGTCGAAATTGTAGCGAACTAAGTTGAAAACTTTGGAGCAATATAGGTACCTAACTATAATAATTGGAAAAAGATGAAAAGTACTTCGCATAAAAATGCAAATGCGATCGTCAAAAATAGTCACTTAAACCGTTTGAATCGGCGGCGAATTGAGGCTTGTATTACGTCAACAAAACTTTTTTTTAATTATTATTTCATACTAATAAAAAGTGTTTACATTTTATTCATTGAGTTACTTTTCTTATAGAAACTTAATATTCTTACATTCTAACAATTTCAAAGCGCATGAAGTTTCCCAATATCGATTTTCATAAGAAAGAAAAGTCACACATGTTCGTTTTCAACTTCAATATTATTTTTTGTGTCGGGAAAAGTTTTCAGTGCCGGGAAACGCTCGTTTAATTTCTTCTTACGGACCGTAAGACATTGAACAACCTACGTTGTGTAATCGCAGCACACAGATTTTGAATAATCGACGTTGTTAGTACCATCACATGGATTTTGAACAATTGACGATGTGTACTAGTCAGCAGCATCAAGATTTTAAACAAGCGATGCGGCGTTGTACAAGTATGTGTATCTAAACAAGCCCCTTAGCTTGGGCTTTTCAGTTACGTAAGAGCCCGTAAGACAAATAAGAAATTTAAAACAAAAAAAACATGAAACTACCGTGAGATTCAACTATAGTGAAAACGGATCAGTTTACTTTTCACTACCGTCGAAGCGTATGCTTCTAGAGGAAATAGTACGGATTAGTCCGAAACATGTTGGGCTATGCTCGGCTGACATACGTGAAACGTACGTTTACATACGTTTCAAGGTGATAAAAATAATCATCGTAATTCAAGGGTGCTAAAATAAAAAGTCCAGTAAGACAGCTTCACAACAGTTGTAGGCACTTGTATAAAATAACTAAATTCTACTCAATTTGAACAGTTTACAGTTTAAAGTACATTTTACTGTGTCCCGACTGTGGACTGTCCCGGCATTCGCTTGTTTCGCAACTGAAAAGCTGAATTCAGCGCAACGCCAAAAACTCTTTTCAAAACTTCTTTTGTATAAACTTCAGTAATAAATAACAGCTGCAGGAAACTCGGGTTTCACTCCGCATGATTTCACTGGGGATGGTTAGGAGTTATTATGCGAACGCATAAAACGTTCAACTGCATTGCTCTTACAATTTCCTGTTATCTTTGTACCAATTATCATTGCTATCACTGTTTCCTTCACGTGGATATCAATGTTTTTAGTTAAGCTTATATACATTATATACTCTTACCTACCTACCAACTACCTCCTTAGCAGGATTGTCGTGTGAAACTTAATCACCTGTACCTCCCTCAACCCTTAATAATAACAAGGACTTATAATAATAATTGGAAAGTTTAACCTCAAAACTCGGCTTAAGCAAATAAGCCTCGGATTATCGGAAACATAAAATTACTAAAACAATTTCTGCTCTTGTTAATGGTTGCTATATTAGGGAAAATGTTAACAGACCCATCCATAAAATTAGGAAAAAACTCATTACTCACCCTGTCTGTTCAAATCATGCCTGGATGGATCTGGAAAAGGAAATTTACTTAATTATTATCGGTCATTTTCTAAATAATAACATGTCAATTTGAATAAATGAAAATATCTTTGCAGTAGGAAAACGGAAAATACGAACGAAAAACAGGAAGTTGAAAGTATAAAGTATAATATTACTAAATTAGTAAGTAGGTACGAGTAATGCAGATATTCCTAGCTTCAAGTAAACGTGTAAAGTTTATAAAAAATTAAATAACACACACAGATTGTTTGACTGACTGGGGAGAGTTTAGGGTATTTGACTTTACGTGACAACTTTTTTTAATTCAAATCATGAAGTGACAGAGCAGTGATCGAGACATTTTAAGGGCGTTCAAAAAAGTTCAGCTGATACAAAACCTGACCCCAGGTAATCGGCAAACTTGTTCCTAAATTCCCTATTCTGATGTAATGCGGATATTAATTTAAATAGCCTGACTTGCTAAACTTAGAACATTTAGAGCGACTTAATAGGCATGAATGAAAATTATACCGCAGTTTCAACGACCATTAAGCTTGTCAACTTCCCTGTCTTCTCTACTTTATGAGACGAAACTAACCATTAGTCTGGGCTTAACTAACTGGTAATTTATTTAGTTCCTGACTAATCTTGTAACTATACTTCTACTAGTCGGTCTCGTGGAAATTCACTTTGGGATGAATGACGAGAGATTCATAGCCTGGGAAAGCACACGAGGAGAAAAAATAAAGTACACTAGAAAGCAATGACAACGGGTTGAATTTCAAATAAGGAACCTAACCTGTTGTCTTTGTTTACTTCAGTAATATTTTAATCTCAAGCAAGCGATATCATTCATTAGTTACAGATAAAAAAAGTTTGCAGGCCCCGCTCCAGATAATGAAGCTAGGTATTGAAATAGCGAAATCAATACCAATTAGTAAGCTTGTATACAGTTTTAGAGTTTTAGAGTTTTACCAGATATTTATACTTACTAGGTTTGTTTCAACATAAAATCTGTGCCTTTAGCAATATAAGTACTTCGTGCATGAACCCCGGAGTATACATTTATAAACATATTTTATTTTAATTTCAGTATCTCATCTGTTTTTAAAACGACTTAGTTATAACCACTAAAACTAAACTATAAAATGCTCAACTGTTCTGACGTGATACGAGTACAAATAGCATTATATGGCTTTTATTTCCATTATCTACAACATCCAGACTAATTCGTTACACTGCTTATAATTAAAAGAACCACACCTTCTCGTTTGTACTTATAATTTCCACCAGACTAGACACTGGTCCCTCATATATGTTACTTAATTATACCCAATCGGCTCTTCTAAATAGGGTCTTAAGTTTTAGCCCAAGTACTTTGGAATAATAATGCTTACTTAAACCAAGTTGAAATCAACTTAGCAGAGTCCATTATTACTAACAATAAAAGTATAGTTACTCAAACTACTTTAATCATTTATTTTTAGCTACGAACCCTCTTTCAAATATTCCTCAAAATTTTCTCCCGATTATTCAAAGAATATTCAAAGAGCGTAGGCGTCCGGACCGCGTAAATTACTAAAAACTCTCCTTGTAATGATAATAACGTATACATTATTGAACTCGAGACTCATAAAACAACTTAATATTTATAGCATAAAAACCAAGAGTAGGACGTGACCACGATACATAAGAACAGAGTTGAGGATTGTAGTGGATGTTTTCTTACTAAAAGAATTTTCGGCAAGGCGTACGCTTAAAGAAATTTTGAAGGGCGCAAGAAGTAAATTCGTGGGTAAAAATAAGTTTATCGGTTTTATTGGTGATAGAAATATAAAACGAAAGGCCGAATTTATTAAAAAAATGTGGAAGTTGAGAGGGGAGGTCTTTGCCCATGCGTGGGACATATTTAAAGATAATTTTAAAGAAACTTAGTAAGATAAAACATGACCCTCTTTCGAAAGTCGGGTAAAAATGCTGACATTAACTTAACCATTATATAAATAAAAAAAACCGGGCAAGAGCGTTTCGGACACGCCCAGGATAGGGTTCCTAAGCCATTACGAAAAAGCCCTGGCAATGGATACCTAATTTAAAGGTATTTTCATCACACCTATTCGAAACCAGTGTTAGCAGAGCCCTACTCCAAAGCAAACTGTACGCAGTGTGGGGTCAATTTATATCGGTTACTAACATAGACACACATAATTAGCTATTACTCCCAAACCTGTAAAGCCTGCTTATCTCTGATAGTTTTCCTTTTAAATTCATTATATGCACTACTGCTCTGATTTTTTTCACATTTCCAAATATGACAGTTTCTCTGGTAGAGGGGGACACTGGACTCCAACAAAAATGAGCACTTCAAAGCTAAATATTTCGCAAACGAATAACTTTATCGAAAAAAGATGTTGGAGCACCCCTAATATTTTTGAAAGACCTATTTAACGATACCCCACACTATGGGGTGGGCGAGAAATAAAAAAATCATTCCCACTTTACGGGGAAGGGACGTACCAAAAAAAATTTTTTTTTAAATATTTTATCCCAGCACTTTTTTGGCCTAATCAATATGTATATCTGTGTAAAATTGCAGCTTTCTAGTACCAATAGTCTCTGAGCTATGCCGCGGACAGACAGACAGACAGACAGACGGACATGACGAAACTACAAGGGTTCTTTTTGCCATTTCGGCTTCGGAACCCTAAAAAGGATTGCCTAAAGCAACATTCTAATATAAACTACCTGGGCGGTGTGAAAACACTCACAAAATGAATTAGGTACAAGTTTCCCTGAAAACTGTGCGGCGTAGCACCGCCACTTGTTACGTCCCTTACGGACCCAAGAGTTCCTTCCACAATAGTTTGTAAGAGTTATTGCTTTTTATCTCATCTGGCCCTTTACGGATGCACTTTGATCGTTGAGGCCTTTTGTGCCCAACCCTTCTTAACTAGCCGCAAGGGAATACCTATTAAGTCTCAGTAGCATTTTGTAGCAAGGTGTTCAATTGTGGACTTTGGAAGAGCCGGATGAGATTTAATTCCTCGACGATGAAGCCGAGAATCCTGCTCGGTGTTTCTAAGAGTAACTTTAAATCCGTTTACTTTAAATCTAAGTGTGCTTGTGAGAGGAACTTTTACTACGCAAGACTGTTGCTTCGAGAATCGTGGCGCATTTATTAAGGGAAGCGATTAATTTAAATTGATTTTGTAGACTTTGGCCATAAAAACGGAGGTCCATGAAACGCGTTTAGAGTCGGTTCTTGAATGAAGATCACGAATTTGGAGTACACGTAGCGCTGGTTACCGTTATAATTGATTGAATACTTGTTTAATAGACCCGATATGATACAAACATTATAAGTATATGTAGAATGGAGTGGTAGAGATAGCTCTGTAGTGATAAGGTCGCCTATTGTTACCGGTAATTTTCTGTGTACTTGCCTTTTTTGTTTTGTTTCTTATGTGGCCACATATATATTATCAATAAAGAGTTTCGTATTTCACTCCGTTCTGAACTTCAGCCTTCAAAGGATGGGAGTGCTGATCTTGATGTCTCAGAATTTTCTGGTATTTGTTGTTCTACATCAGAATGCAGAAGACGAGCGACCGTTCTCGTGGAAGGTTTTGGGGAAAACTGATTGAGGACTGTAATTTGATTGATTCATTGCCTAATCTACTAACTTGATAATGTCAATGGGGTAGGGTCTAGTCTACCTTATTAACCTAATTTAACTTGTATGCGGTTCACAGTTTACCCTTTGTAATTCATGATTTCGATGTAAACTGCGTTGCCCTGTCCAGTTCACTCATAAATTGCCGTCACGATTCTCGCTAGAGCGCAGCAACATCTGTTTAGTATTTCCATGGCAATTCGTTCCTTGACAAAACGCCGCCTTACCCTGTTTTACTCTTTCGGGTAAGTTTGAACAATTAACAGGCTTTCGCTCGCGGAGTAATTAATATATTTTATTATGTAATAAAACGCGTGCCGGCGATCACTGGGTAATACGGGTAATATGGGTATAGACTGTTATGAAAAAAAAAACTTTATGGGGTAGAATTACGATAGGTACCTATTAATAGATGTTTTTAAATGATGAAGATCATGACGATAATTTATTTATACTTTCAAACATCTCTAAATTTAGTTATTATTACTGCGCTATATGCATCTGACTACTAATTGCCCACTACGGGACCAAACCTTCAAGTGCACCCCATTGCTTTTGCCACATATATGTATATATATAGGGTTTAAGCAAAACGAGTCGCGGGACAGCGCAAAGTACGAACGAAAAACGGCATCAAAGTACCTACTAATGTTCAAAAATGAGCCAAAAGTCATCCCGTAAGTACCTACCTTCGTAGTTCCTCATGTAACTATCCACCTGGTCTCTGTTAAAATCCACTTATTTATTTATTCGTATGGCACTTTCTGTTGTTCAAACACTAATTCTATCTTAATTTACAGTAAAGTTCTGTGTTGAGGTCCTGCGTGGGTCGCACCCGCTTGCAAATTTTCATTCCTTGTTATTATTTATTCCCATATATGGCTCGAGCATGAGTTTTCACCAAGCACCGAGTACTTAGTAACGTTATCGTGTCGCCATTGAGAAAATACTGAAATAGTACGCTCTAGCGGGTGCTGTTCCAAACATTAAATTTTTTCTCGATTATTGGTGAAAACTCGTGCTCGAGCCACTGTTATGTGTTAATAATAATGAAGGTTTAAAATTGTTATCTAGCTTTGCACACGTCCAATTTATTGCAACGACGTTCTAACTTTTGATAAACTTGAATAAGTGTAGGCGTAATGACACGTGAGCCGTAACAATTTTCCACGCGAGAGGATTTCCAAGGGAGCTACTTTATGATTATGAGAAATGATGCTTATCACTTACTTCAGCAGACAGCTAACGGGAGCTCGTTCAACTGTGAGAATTAGGTAGGAAGCAGTTAGATTACAAAAGAAAAGTTTCTTCAGATTAGAAGTTTAATTTTTCCACGGCTTCGTATTTGATATTAATTTCATTTTGCTACCTCCTCGCGTTCCAGAAAAAAAGGATCTTGACGGACAGACAAATGGACAGATGAACAATAAAATGATCCTATAGGTAAGGTTTCCGTTTTCCCTTTGAGGTTCGTAATAGTAACTTTAAAAATAATCTTTGCCTAACTTTCACCCCCTTAGGGATCGAATTTCGCAAAATCCCTCCTTGTTCCTGGTTTACAACAAAAAGTGACCGCTGTTTTTCACTGAATTTTTCAGCTTTCTAGATCCATAACGGTTTGAGCTGAGCGTTGATAAGTCAGTCTCAGTACTTTTTTTTATGTATACATAAATACATTCGTGATAGTGTCCAATATCTAAATATTATCTGTATTATGTCCTTAAAGGTTTACTGATGTGCCGTCTACTTACGTAAATAAAATAAATATTCACCTTATACTTACACCAAAACTCTGCTTTTACACTGGAAAGAAGCATCATAATATATTTACTTCCGTGTCACATACCTACTATTCACCCGATGGTTTTACCGATCAATATAGCTGCTGAGACGTGAAATAGGAAAAAATTGAACAGCTAATCGAATGATGTATTTAGGAAGATTAATTTACAAGATCTGGATGAGTATTTAAATATAATCTGTTTAATGTTTCAAGTTGATTTTTTTACAGTAAATCGGGGTTTTATCTACCAAAAAGTTTTAACTTAAAAACTTTACCATAGCGGTCATCTTAAAGATATAAAATCTGATTTTTCATTGTTGCAATAGAGTCACTAATTCTATTATAGATAGATAGTTGATGCATAATGCATACAAGTAAATGTTATTAGCTGTATTTGTATGAAGCCAACTAAAATAATTCTCTAAAATAATGACAAATAAATAAAATGCGTTTATTTGGGACAACAGAAACTAAAGCCTAAAGTTTTATGGCCTAGCACTAAGCCGCAGAAATATGAAGTCGGTGCTTCATTCAAAGAATATTCCGCTCGCACCGCACCGACTTCATATTTCTGCTGCTTAGTGCTAGGCCATAAAACTTTAGGCTTTAGTTTTAGTTATTTTATTTTATTTATTTGTCATTATTTTAGAGGATTATTTTACGTTTTTTTCTTCTAATTTTATGCATGTTCATCGATTACTCCGTCAATTGTAGACCGATTTTCAAAATTCTTTTTTTATTCGAAAGGGTATACTCCTGAGGTGGTCCCATTGTCACCAAGTCATGATCTGATGATGGGATCCTAGGGAAATCGAGGGCAACCCTCAAATTTTACAGGCACGTACTATGTGCTTCATATGTTTTCTAAGGTTATTCAAGTATTTGCGTCTGGTAGTCATCATCTCATGATGATGAGCTGATGGTGGAAGGTACAACTCCTTAGCGGTTAGGAGTTGGAGGATAATTCTGAAAATGTTAAATCATTATTCGAAAGGGTATACTCCTGAGGTGGTCCCACTGTCACCAAATCATGATCTGATGATGGGATCTCAGGGAAATCGAGGGCAACCCTCGAATTTTATAGGCACGTATCATGTGTTTCATATATATTTTTAAGGCTATTCAAGTATTTGCGTCCGGTAGTCATCATCTCATGTTGATGAGCTGATGATGGAAGGTACAACTCCTTAACGGTTAGAAGTTGGAGGTAATTCTGAAAATGTTAAATCAACGTAAAATTGTGAAATAAAAATCTTTTAACAAAAAAGTAGAACCGCCTTCAAAAAAAAAAACCTTGGAAAAAAATCGTAAAATAATCCTCTAAAATAATGATAAATAAATAAAATAAAATAAATTCCTTCATTCTAAGAATATTCCGCTCGCAACGCACCGACTTCATATTTCTGCTGCTTAGTGCTAGGCCATAAAACTTTAGGCTTTAGTTTCTGTTGTCCGAAATAAACGCATTTTATTTTATTTTATTTATTTATCATTATTTCAGAGGATTATTTTAAATTTTTTTTCTAAGGTTTTTTTTTGAAGTCGGTTTTGTATACATACAAAATAAGCGTGTCTCAAATATAAAAAGTTACCGAATAAATTCAGTTTTTGTATAACTTTTAATGCATAATCTTTTTCAAACGCGGCACAGACATGACATGTTGGCCTAGGGCAATAAATATTGGTCACCCAAGCATGAAAATCAGCCTTAACATCGCATGTTACAGTTTACTCTCGGATAACAGATTCTGATAGCAACTAGCTTCCTTCTAGCTGATTTGAATTCATGAGACTCAAGGTCTTTTGAATTTCAATTTTGTATCTATTCGTTAGATTCGTCGGAACCTGTGAGATAGATACGACCCGCATAGCAATCCATCGGATTTATTGAGGTCAAAAAGACGTCCTTGAAAAGGCAAGAGCGCATGGCAGGAATTCGATAGTAGTTTCTGAGCTGAAATTAAAAGACTAAAATTGTGATCATTGTTAGGAATACCAATGTTGTGAACTCCTGTACTTGTTGATACATTTTCTTTACGGTTTGTGATCTTTTGTTCTTTTAAGTCAGTTGTTGTTGTGTCGTAGTAGTAATAGATTCATGTTATGGCATTTTATAATTTAAACGTATAGTCAAAACAAAACTTTCATTTTACAGTCCGCAACCAGAAGCAACAACCGGTGCGATCTCTACATTTTGAAGGCTTTTTATAAATACGCTTTTGTTTTTCTTTTGCAGTCACCAAAAGCCTTAGAAAGAAATGGGGGACAAAAGAAAATTAATTTCATTCTGAAGTCGAAGTGAAGCTATGTAAATGCGACAGGTAAGTAGGTCTGTTTATTTTAAGATTAGAGATTTTACGGTCAAAATCGCACACGCTTTTAAGTAAATCGAAGAACCTATTTAAAATTGTGTTAACTTGTATGCGGAAAATTGATTAAATACCGCCAATAAATGTTATTATAGACATAGTAGAAAAACCTTTCCCACTGGTAAAAATCAATCTTATGATAATTATGTCTTGAACATTTTGACAGAGGAAAGCTTTTCTCACTTTGACTATATCTACATGTATTATTTTCCCTTATGTCTTCAAATTTCCAAAAAACGTGCGTGCAATTAATTCAAATCCTAAAATATAACGAGTACCTTTAAGGTGTGAGCAAAATCAAATTTGAACTTGCGTCTTATAATCTACATAGTTTCATTTCAACGATAAACGTGATGTTGTTATCACATACCTAGGGATTTTACGTAAAAGCTAAGAAAAAGTAAGGTGAAACTTGTAGGTTACATTGTCATGGCACACTCGATTTGGTCCTTGTCCCATGTCACGTTACAACTAACCGTCCAAAGAACAGCGAAGTTTCTCAACTCATCAAAGCAGCAGCTGCTACGCTTTCGTATATTGTTATTGTTCGACCTCAGCATTCTACAGGGTAACTTAATCACTATCTGCCTTTACACGGAAGGGACGACGATGTAATTAGTATTTTAGACTATAAAGTTAACAGTTTTCTACATTGCTAGTCGATTTTCATTAGATCTTAAGTCGACTAGTGATGAGTTCTTAATTATAGTGAAATATACGTGATTGAGTTTATTATGTTAGAAGTTCTTAATTCTTTTTTTCAACCCGAGGGGACGTCCACTCCTGAATATGGTTTTTCCCTAAAGACTTTCACAACGAACGCTCGCACGTTTTTTGCATCTACCGATGTTCGGCGATCTTCACCACAGAATAACTAACAGTACTGTCATACAGAAGGTACACTCTCGATCAAAAATCAAGTTTACGTATTAAAAATTGACTACTCTTCCGACCGTAACCTGCTTTACACTCGAAATAGAAACACAATCGTGTGACACGAGCGTTGATATTCATTTAGCCACCACTGACTCGAAACCGGTTTGGCGGCAAGAGCACAGGGTTCTCACTCCCATATGGGTAAGTATAAAAATACCAATACAGGTAACAGTGTGCATTCATTCAATTAACTACCTTTAGTAAGAAAATATAAAATATTTTAACGCTTTTCCCCGGTGTTTTAAGTTTTCCAGTGTTAGCAGAGCACTGCTCATAAGCAAAACGTACGCAGTGTGGTGTTATCTATTTTTTTATATACAACGAGGAAGGCAAACGAGTAAGTGGGTCACCTGTGTGTGGGTGGGTTATATTGCCCATTGATAGAAAATACAGAATGAACACATCCATGATTTAGATTTTGTAAAAGCTTACAAATTTCTTAAGTATTTTAATAATTTGGGAAACAAAAGATACCAATTATATTAAGAGATTTCACTAAGTAATTTTGACAAATCCCCAAGCACCGTTGCAGGAAAATGGAATGAGATTTTTCCATCATTACGTTGCCACATTTCTGCGAGATTCCAGGAAGAACGAAGTACATTGTAGGAATAATTGAAAATTTCGCGAGTTCCACGGCAGGCGGGTCAGGCGTCACTCACGGCCACTGAAACACCGGATTTTCAAGAACTAAAAAATAAGTTGTTAATGTTAATACTTTTCAATTGAGAATTTGTGTAATGAGGTAGGTATCAAAGGAAACGGTCGAAGTAATTTTGGAACTTTGTAATGAGGACCGCTGCCGTTAACATTATTAATAATTTATGTATTTTCGGTGCCGGCTTTCTTAATGTACGGACCTTTGTAGATACCAATATTTAGATTTGACAAATCGTAATCCATATATCTTGAAACCAACGGTGATTGTTACCATTTTAATAAATGAATAGTTGTTTTCTACTCCATGCTTTAGCTTTTGTAAGATTAAAAAAAAAGTTAAACTTAAAGTAATTCTGAAACAAAAATATGTTTATTTTTATCAATTGATATCTCTTTTTAATTTTTAATTTTGACAAGAACAGCTACGCTTAAAGAAAACAAAGTAACCAAACATCGACATTTAATAATTGTGACATTCGAGCACAGCAAACAAATGAAAAGGCTCCATTGTCACAATCACAATAAGTCGCGGGCAAAAGTATGATCGTGGACATCTTTCTATTCCTTATTTATTGTGATACGTAATCAAAACCATATCATTGTACAGGTTTTCATGCACGTATGAACAACGGTGACGGTCGTGTTTTGTTATTTTATCTAATATCGGCTTTCTACTACGTTATGTTATTCTAATGCTTATCGGATTCCTTTTCCTGGTATTATAAAGACAGAATCTATAATATTAATACGCTAAGCGAAATCTTAAAATAATACAGTGCGAACGGAGAATTGCTAAATTTGGCACAGTTAAATTTTATATGGAGGAGAAATGCAGAAAGCATTTTTTATTAGTTTAATTACGGTCAAATTTCAACACTTGGGCGATCAGTAGTATGAATAACACCAGACAAAGTCTTTAATATTTCAACAAGTTGATTGTTGTTCACTACATTTCAATCGAAAAGTAACCTTTAAATTACACAAGTTCGAACAGTAATATATACACAAAGTTACCATGCATTTAATACGGGACCAGCAAATGAAAATAGAACTGGATTTAAAAATAATAAGCCTTGATTATACGAATAAACGCGCCGCAGGCAGTTCTAGCGTCAAAGTAATATTAAGATTGCTTTTTCTCTGTCAACGAAAACTAGGTAGCTATATTTACATAATAATGGGTCCTGAATTATGCATGGATTTGGTTCTAGCAGACACTATTTTCGCCACTTCAGTTTTCTCGCCGCTGTTCTGAGAGACGAGGTAGGTAAATAAATATTGGGTTTGTTGTAGGTAACGAATAATGTTAACCAAGTTTCAGAATTTGGTTTTATAATTCTCAAGTGTTTGTTCTTTTTATAGGATTATCTTCCTTATGGCAAAGTACTTCATAATTTGAAGAAGAAAAATGTTTCACTTTATGCCTCGGGTATTTTCTAACAGGGTTCTGGAGATGGTAATTAAAAATCACCTTTTTAATTAATTATGAGTTTTGGGTGAAGCCTACAAAATGGCTACGTGTCTTCACAGACGTAAACTTAATTAATATTAATATCCAACGTGGGAGTTGTGTTTGACTCTGCCGTAAATCACGCGTTTATGTAATAGGTAATTTAATTGTTCCGAGCCGGGTTTGTCTCTAACTCTCTACGTATACGTCACGTCACGGATAAAGTGTCATTCTATGGAACTTGCTAACTATGTAAACAAACCGTCATAGTAAATTCATCATTCAGAGACAATTTCTTCAATATGACGGTTTGTTTACATAGTTAGCAAGTTCTTTAGAATGACACTATACGTCAATTGGCTGTAACGTAATCCTAATCTCGTTCATTTTTTTTCCTTTCGAAGCTTATCTGTGGCTTGATTATATCTGGCCTTGGTTTTTTAATTGATGGTTTTTTTTATTAACATATTAAAACTCGAGTAAGGTACAACTTCAGTATATTACGATTTTAACGAATGGGCCTCTGGGGACGTAAAATTCACGTCAATGCGTATTATGGAGCATAATTTTAACTTCCGGTGGCTCTGGTATCGAAAATGGCTACATCGGAGCAATTACGTAATATTTGTTGCCGAGAATGATTTTAAAACGTCTAAAATACTTAGCATCAGCCTAGGTATAGCAAGCTAGCAGGTCACTCTTATAAGAGATAAAATAACCCTTTAGTTTAAGCAGGTAAGTTAGGTAAGTAAATAAACACTTTATTGTACAAAAAACAGAGAAAAATACACAAGTAACAAACAATCAAATTCGAGTACAAAGGCGGACTTATCTCTATCAGTCATCATCCTTAGTATTGAGCAAGGTATCTAACTTACTTATAGCTGGCTTAATGAGCTTGCTCCGTCCATGAACCAAGAAAATAAACATACTTTGTAAACAAAATATTCCTCTTACTTATAACATGATTGACTTTGCCACATAAGCATAATGTAATGTTGGCACTTCACTTGGCCGTATTTGCCAAATATTTGTCATGTCATCGCTGTCCTTCAGGTGACAAACAAAAGATAGTTCCAGTATAGAGATGGCGAGTTCAGCATAATAACTAAATCACGAACTAGGTATCTTACCTACGATAATAAATTAAGGGGAGTGTAATACAATCCAGCCGTAATTTCATCTCCACGAGACAGTCAACAAGCAGAGGCTATTACTTTCGCTAAGTATTTTCTGTCAATCTTATTCCACTACGCTGTTGGTGTTTATTTATGCTTATGAAAGCTTTTTGATCGATTAACTTACATTACTCCATGTTAGAATCATGGTTTGCTATCGTATATTGTCTACTATATAGGGTTGTCGTCTGTCCGGATGTGTCCGGAGATTGCGAGACTTTTGGCCTTCCGTACGGTCTTTTCCGGTTTGAATATTACTTACTTGGACTCTTACGTCTTACGATGGTGTGAAGCTTTCAAATACGTAAATATTATTTACATAACAAAATTGATTTACAATGACATTAAATCCAAGCTAAAACTAATTAAACTATAACCTAAAACAATGCCCCCGTTTCATGGTGCCCAAAAGGCTTGGCATGCAGGTTTGCTCGCTGAATAGCGATCCTGATTCTACGTTTATTTCGAGTTCAGAATTCAATGCATTGTTATGCGCATATTGCGCTTCTACCGCGATGTACAAATTGCGTTGATGGTGTGGGAAAGTCGACAAATTCGCTTATGTAATTCGCTTGTAGCGTGGGCAACGTTTCGACAAATAACCTGACTAAGATAACAAAACGATATCTTTACGAATCGTTTTTAAGCTTCGATTCGAAAAGATAAACTTCGTTGGAGAGTTGGAGTTCCAATGTAGCGTACCTAATTTATACTTTCAGTGTGGACTTCGCGTTGGATTTTCATTTAACTACATTTTGGTACTTAAATAATCAATTTTTTAGGTCCAAAGCCACATCGGAAGTAAAACGGACAACACGGAGTAAAGAAGATTAAATATTTCCTAAAATTTTTGATACTTTTCAAATTTGTATATGGCTACCCTATTTACAAGGGGTGATACTGTTATATACCAATGTTTGTGGTGTATTGTAGGTACATAATGCGGCTCACTCGCCACTACCACAACCGCAAATAACGCTTGTGGGTGACACCGCTCACAAAACAAGCCACATTCTTTTCCGATGCATGTTAGGGATTAAATTCGAAGTAACCTTACTTTATTTGTACCCCTATCGCTGTTGGCGAGAAATAACGTTGATGGCTGAGAAAATTCACAAAAACAAAAATTGTAGAATAAAATGCTGTTGGCCAGTAAAATAATGGTTGAAAAATTATTGATTGTCAGTTTTGGTTTAGTGTTGTTTCCTCTGGTTTCCTTTTAATTAAGGTGTTTCATCTTATTGGCTTATTTCATTTAATTAGTTCTACAGTCCCCTAGTTCGTAAATTTAAACCAAACCTAAAGAATTCGCAACAAGGATTAATTCCTGTTTCATGTTTGATTAAATTGAAGGAGGTAGGTAAACTCATAATTCAGAATACAATTTCAACATCGCGGTAGGCCTTCGACATAGCAAGAGCTTTCGAGTGCTTTCAGCAAGTTTATGAAAGAAACCGGTTTTAATTTTACGGTTGAAGTTTTTATATGGAGATTTAAATTTATGAAGTAGTCACTTTTTAATACCAGAGGCAATAGTCCACCAGGTTCTGTAGAGGAGGGCGTTTATAGTAACATCTACTACTTTTCAGTTGATGGCATTATCAGCAATTTTGTCTCTATCATCAAGTACATGATCACAAAAATCACTAACCCTCAGGGTCCCGAACACAGTGGGGGGATCGAAATATTTTTTTTCTGAAGACTTATGCTTACTAAAAGAGCGAAAAGAGAAAAAGAAGGTGTAGTTCTGTTGAATTTATGTTAAATAGGGAAATAAAATACGGAGATGTGGTTCGACAGAGGCTTTACCGTAAGAAGAATGACAGTACAGTAATGACATAAACACTTTATAAAAACACTATGCTTATAACCTAAGGAGGTTGCGTTCACTCTTCAACAAGTTCTGTGCTTGCTTTTATAATGTACTCGTAGAGAGTTGATGATGACAGTTGATCTGGAAGAGGAAATGAAATTAAATGAAATTCTTTATTGATAACAGGCGTTACAGGTCGTTTGGATATATAATACTTAATGCAAACTATTTACTTCAGTTGCATAGTGTATATAAAATGAAATATTTTTTATTAATTTATCATATCTTTTAAATAAGTATTTACAACAGAACTAGCAATAGCAAAGTTATTATCTGTTCATAATGGTGGTTACATTAGGTACTTCTTATAATTAACAATGTTAACCTATAGTGCGAGTGGTAACTCGAAAAACTCATTATAATTATAAAAAACCTTATCTAGAAGCCACTTCTTTAGTCGACCTTTAAAAATTATGATGGAAGCTGCATCGCTGATGTCGTCTGGAAGACGGTTGTACACAGAGGGCCCCTTATGGTTCGGGTCATGACTTATTCGTTTAAGAAATAAAATATAATTTACTTGAACTGGAGTCGAATTGCATATCAGCAAATAAAATTACAATATACTACTATAAACGGTGCTCATCCGATAGATACCCCAGTAAGAACCCGCAATAATCACTTGAATCGAATAAGCATTTATAATTTAAAATGTTTGCCGCCCTTCTTACCAGATTGCTCTGTAAGATTTCGACTTCTACCTTACGGTACGTATCGTAAGATAAATTAAAAACCCTATCGCAGTAATAAAATAAGTGAGGTATCGGTTTTTTACGAGTAATTTTCTAAAGCTTGATCAAGTGATAATCACGCACGCAGCGCACAAATACGTATTACTATTTTTTTGTATCGCTTCAATAACCGTTGTTCACTACTCATGTAATTGGCCTAATTGGTAATCAAATCCTATACTATCCCCGTAGACACATGCACTTCCATTCAAGAGGTCACGACACGGCGCGCCATCGTACCTAATGGCCTTTCCGACACTACAGCCAAGGGCACTCGAGCGAGCCTAGGGTATTGATCGGTCCAGTAGCAACCATTAATAGCATAGTGAGGGTTGAAACTTAAAAATATAACTTTAATTTAATGAAAATGCAAACAAACCTATTTCAAACGATTCAAGTGAATCTATTAGACACTACACAGCTACTATTACAGCTATTACACAGCTACTTACACCTAAATTATGTGTAGTTTAAGAAAATAGTTGACAGGTATCCTCTGTTTAAAATTTAAAAATGCCTGTAAATTTATAATTCTGACTATTGCCATTAATCATAAACGTTACTCGAGTCTCCAGTTAAAATAGGTTTTGTCTTCTTTCTATCGGAAATGTCAAAAAAGGACAAACGAACTTTAACAGCGTTTTAGTTAAAATATAGATCTATGAATAATAGGGTAAGTGTTTAAATTTTCGTACCTATGTTTAAAGCGTGAATTTGAACCGAACACCTGTTTCTTGGGAAGACAATGCACCTACACTTTTGAAGGTTAACAGTGCAATACCTTTTTACAAGTCAATGACCCGAAACCCAAGGCCGCCTGCGCTTAATTAATACTTTGTACGGCACTACAAGCGGTTATATAATAGATTACTTCAGAAACGCTTTATTACAGGGGAAGTACTATGAATAAGTCCGAAACATGTCAGGCTAAACTCGACTTAGTAAGTCCATAAGTGAGTCCGTATAAGTGATCCATTTATTTCACTATGGTTGAGTCTCACAGTAGAGTTCCATGTTAAAACAGGCCACAATTTTCCTAATTGCAGCCTTGTTAGGATAAAATTATAATTACGTCTCACCGTCGGCCGTTTCAAAAGTTAATAGGTTACGCTTCTTAACTGACGTAAAATGGGTTGCATTTTACTTGGTGTAAAGTTGGTAGTAATCTTTATGAAAAAAAAATAGAGTTCTTTCCCGTCGTTCATAAAAATACACTCTTGTCATTTTGGTCAGTGTGCTTGTTTTGGCATTTGTGTGACAGTTTTGTTTTGATATGAGTTTGTAGGGAACGTACAAGTTTTGACATTAGCGTAGACGTGTGCTGTAAATACGTGTGTTCCTCATCCCCCTCCTCGAAAAGATTAAAAACTATTGTTTAGCTTAACTTTGCACTGTATTCAGTGCAAAGATAAGCTAAAGGCTGCTCTCACAGCTGCATTTTGCACGCTCTACAGTAGGCTGTAGAGCGTGCAAAGTTTGACGGATTTCAACGTATAACGTATGAGGTGTCATTGGATTCGTCTCAGTTCCGGGAGTGACATAGGGTATATTGTTTCCCAGAATTGTAGTCGGGTTTTCTGTTTTTAATTTTAAGTTGGTTAGGTTATTCAAGTAAGAAAACGATTATAGAACAACCACTATAATTATGTCGATGTAACTAGCTAACCTGTACTATAATATACAACTGCGATCTAGTATGGAGCTTAAAGTATTACCCATGTTCTTCTGTATTCGTGAGTTCAAAATAATGGGTAAGAAATTTTGTGAAAACGAGTAGGTTACCTGCTGGAAAGTAAGTAAATAATTATCTACCGGTAGCCATTACTGCAGAACTTTGCGCTGAAGGCTTTAATTGGCAATATTTTAAACTTCTGCGGTTTTTACTCATATTAACTATAACACACAGGACTTCATCACACGCAATAAAATTTATGTTAATTTTGTAGTTAGTTAATACTTCTAAATATGACTTTGGTTTTAATTTCCATAGAGCCAATAACCTCTTGAAATCGAAAATAGCTCAAGCTCTCCTAGTTTCACCTCGAAAAGGTCAAAGTTAAATTTTGTTAGTTGAATTTACAACCCTTTGTCACCCGACGAAAGCTCAGAATAACTTCGACGTTTTGACCTTTGTTGCGGTTGTTGGCCCTTTTGAGAATAAACCTGTTTAAATTAGTGCTTATTACACACCTTTTTCCTTTCTTGTCAGTTTGTTGTTTTGAACCCATGTCAGTAGCAATCATTAAAGCAATAAAACGGGTTTGATTCTTCACAGACTTACACATATTTAAGGCGATAGTTTTGGAGGCGGAGTTTATTATCATACAAGTAACGGATTAAATTAATTTGCTCCTCCACGAAGTAGTGCAGTATAGTCATGCAAAATAGCCTCGTCTGCGCTGAGTATTTATTTTCATGCACTAATTTTCCCGCCCTCCCTCCGCAAATTAAAAATAAAATAATCAACGCAAACGCTACTAAGCCCACAACAGTACCGGACACGTGTTTCGCCTCTCTCCGAGGCATCCTCAGCGGACGTCGTCGATGTTGACACCCCGACCGTCAGTCGAAGAAGCGTTTTCTTAAAACGGGAAAATTAGTGCATGAAAATAAATACTCAGCGTAGACAAGGCTATTTTGCATGACTATACTGCACTACTTCGTGGAGGAGCAAATTAATTAAATCCGTTACTTGTAACATGGACCTCCGCAAAGTTACGGCTGAATCAATACAATATTTATTATCATAAGCAAGACAACGCTATCCAGTAACGCGTGTGTAGGTATATAAGAAAGAGACCTAGTCAAAATGCGCTCAAAACACATGGCGTAAGCGCCAAAGCGTTTAAAATTGCTATGTGTAAGAAACCAAAGTATTGATTTTATTTATGTCTAATCAATAAGAAGAACCAATAATTACTTTTCTTTTTGTTTAATTGCAGTTACAATATTCCTTCTCAATACGCTTCAAAAATGATAAAAGTGGCGAGGCAGGCTTAATTTTAGACAAATATTTCTATCGAGGACTTCGTTTACATAGAAGAAATTGAGAAATAGTCTATAGTCGCTAGGGATGGATGGCTGTATTACCGATAGACAAATGTTTATTATTATAAGCATTCCTTTCTTACAATGGCAGTTGCTTTCATAGGCGCCTCGAACTGCGCACCATCCCCCTAGAAGTAGGCTCTACAGTGGCGCAGAACTAACCTCGTTCTGCCCACTATTATTATTCATGACTGTTACCACGGATTCATTCGATGTCAAACATACCTTGACAACAAATGAGTAGGTACGTGACCCGTTTTTAAATATTTTTTAATGTCTCACTAGAGTTTTGTAAGAATTTCACTCAGTTCAATCTTTTATTACCATGTCGTCGTTTGAACAAAGCAGCAATTGCAAATAACCCCCATTGTCCCAAAATAATCGCATCTGCTTAGTAAAGTACTTAGCATTCTGTATCCTCACGTTTCCTTTCTATTATTTCTGTTCCTGTCTTAGAGACAGTAACAGGAAACGTTATCCTTTATTACGCAATTATATACACGCGTAATGGTTTTAGATTAATTTGGATTCGCGCAAGAAAATTGAGTTTCTCGAGTTCTTTTGGGTGAATCTTTCGTAATAGACTGAGACTACTCTTTCGCGTAAACGTAGATTAACATTTACTGTTTACTTAATTATTTTACGCGACTGCCCCAGAAAGGAGGTTTATTTTTGTTTATGATTTAGCTGTATCAGTGTGTTCATAATTTTATTAAAAAGCGAATGAGAGTCGAGCCGGGTTTTGGCACAGACATTGGAGGGTTTTTTTTCTTCTAAATAATGTGTGATGCCTGGTGGAATGAAGAGTAGCCTACCTAGTGTAGGTATATTATAAATGCCGAAGATGCAAGGCTGAAAATATTTAACTATGAATTATGATGGTAACCAAATCGATAATAATTATAAAATGCATTGAGTACATAAGATTATTTATGAAATTAACACTACCTACAAAGTAATACCACTTTTTATATTAATTCTATTACTCATGTTTGTCATCGATCCTATTGACGAAGCCTAAAAAAATAATTATTTAATAGTAGTTAAAGTACTTGGGTTGGGTTTGCTTTAAAATCTATGTAATAATGGCTATACGGCTACTTGAAATACCCAAGTAGATACCAAAATACTAGGTACTTTGAAAATCTATATCTACTACAGAAAATGAGGCATAAGTACGTCTCATTAATAAAAACTTTCCTAGTAAGAAAAACAAATAAGCTTCGCATATTTTCTGTTAGTCATATTACGTCGAAGTTTCGTGGTCTTTAGAAAATAATGTGATAGAATTATTAGATTCCACAGATTATTGCATATTTTTGTATGATATCGCTAAAATAAATACAGTGGTTTAGCCCGCGACTTTGTATGTTTTTTGTAGATTTGGTCCACGCGCATGCATTACTGGAATAAAATGCAACTATGTGTTAGTCCATGCATACTTAGTTCGTTTTTCAGAATTATTTTTTCCGTTTATTCAACCATACTAAATATTAAAATGAAATGTGCCTTTTTACTCGCGTTTAATGGCATAATGTTCTTTCAAAAACGTCTAGAGGTTGGGATAAGTAAAAGATTTATAAGGCTCTTCCTTCTCTCGTCAGAATTTCTTTCATTTAAAACCGTTTTCTACGACTTACGTAAAAAATTCTTTCCATAACCACCGGTGCTACGAGCGCCTGCTACGCCGTAGGCCTCGCGGCCTACGAGTGTCTACGTGGTACGGTGAAATTGCGAAAATGAACCTCTTACGAGAAACGAGAAACAAATGAATATCGCTTTTCTAAGTAAGTATTTCATTCCATTTGAGCTTGTAAAGATAAGTGTAGTAGATATTTTGTTCTGCAAATAATTACTCCTGTCAAATATACTAACCGAATATACTAACCTGTCAAATAGGCTAACCCATTTCTGAGCTTTGTGGTGAAAAAGGTCAAACACGATTGCAAAATTAGCTTGAAACCACAATTGATGACAGTAACTTGAATCACTTGTTTAATTGAACCTTAAAGGTAACGAGCCGGAACAAAATCATATTTGAAATCACAGTCTAACCCAGCACAATAGCATTACGGATTAGCTCAGTTCAGTGAACTTTGCCGTGGCAGCAAGGATCTTCGCCTTTGACTAGCCGCAGAGGTTAACCAAACCCCGGTTGTCTTCAAAGGAACAATTAATTGAAGCAACCCCTATTCAACGGTAACGTAGGGGATCGATCTGTTACTAAATCTGTTACTAATTTTGCAGGTTCATTTAGTAATGAGTATCCTCATCAGAGGTCGGGTATCGAGATCGAGAAATCTCATACTAAATTTTTGTTCCAAATACGCTCACGGGCGGACGCTGTTCCAAACGTCATACAAACTCGACAACGTTTACTATTCGATTTTACGTGACGCACGTTTCGAAAAGTCGTGCTCAACCCTCAGGCGCAGTTCTCACGGTTGTACGGTGGTCATGTGTTGTCTTCAAAGAAATCGGTAAGTAGGTAAGTACATGTGTATCTGCCGTCGTGGAGATTTTTAAGCCCATTTCTTGACTTTTTTTGAAGAATGGATAATGAACTAAAAAACAAATGAATGAGAATGGATAATTTTTCAACATCTGGGAAAATAAAACTAAAAACCGTACAGTTTCAGACGCCTCGACTTTTGTTGGGTGGTGGGTTAATAGGTCAAAAGACCTCTGCCCGAAGGTAGATAGGTGAAAAGGGAGAACGTTTAAAATATGTAATAATTATTATTTACTTAGGTGACTTCATAGAGCAGGAATGGAAAGGAGATGTTAACGCGCGATTTCCCCTCTGCCAAAAATTGCAAAATGCACAGCGTCTGTTGAATGTGTGCGTTTTTGGCATTTGTGTGACAGTTTTGTTTAAGTATTGAGTTTGACGAGGAACGTAACAAATTTCGACATGAGCTTTAGAGTCCCTCTCGAAAACTATCAGAAAAATTATAGTGCATATTAGATAAGACATTTAATTACATTTTTTTTTGTTTCTTGTTCCATTATTGATTTAATTTTATGTTTTTTTATTTACTTTTATTCTTTATTTTTGACATTTGAAATATGACGGGGACATTGTCCCACTTTGAATTTAGTTGCTTTATACTTTTATTTTTAAAACCTATTTAATTGATGACGATCTTTTTGTGAAAGAAGTATATTTTGACATATCAAATAATATGTGTAACTAGCTTATGCCCCGCGGCCTTGCCCCCGTGAAATATTTCAAAATGGGCTATTTCCCTATCCTGTGGGAATTTAGAAAAATACCTTCTTAGTGCACCTCTATGATACTCAAGGTATATGTTTGCCGAATTTCAAGTCTCTAATCTATCTATTTAAGTCAAAGGCGCCTCCGGTCTGTTTGCTTTGTGGCTTTGTCATATTTATTTACTTTCTATCCACTTTATGCAGTAGATTTTACCTTATCATTTGGCAACACCTGTTTAAACTACTAACCAAACCATAAAGTCGTAAGGGCTTTTTCATTGACGGCCCCAAAACGAGCCCTTACCTGAATTTGGTCCCGCCATTACCTCCCACAAGCCCCCCACGGTGCGGTAAGTGATTATTTTTCCCTTGGGAACTTTCTTCCTTCCACAAAAGCCGCTTACATGTATATTTCGGCTACTTAGCAAAACGCGTTTGTCTCAGAGCTTAACAATTATGACTGTGATTTATTTTGGAAAAGTGTGTGTGTGTTTTTGTGAAGATTTTCATGCCAAATGACACACGCATAAATATAATTAGAAAACTGTACTATTGTGTTTGTTGCGTATTCAATCATCCACAAAAATGTTATTTCAGTTTTTATCGCTCATTTGAATAACGAAGACCTGCATAGTGCATACAGGTCGGAATCGAACCCAAGTTACATACGAGGGGCGGCTGAAATCTACCTAACAATGAAACTGTACTGTCGTGGATATTTTTTTTTGTATTTTTCTATATAGTCCCCTGCTAGTAAAATGCACTTATTTAATTTTTCAAATATTGAATTTAAACCATTAAAAAAAAATCTTTCGGTTTGTCGTCAAAAAAGTCAGTAACCGCAGCCTTCATTTCGTCATCGGTCATAAACCTTCGTCCCCTGAGGTCTTTCTTGAGAAGTCTAAACAGAAAATAGTCACAGGGGGCTAAATCTGGACTATAAGGGGGGTGGTCAATGGTTTCGAAGCCATTGCCTTTAATTGCTAGCTTCGTTGTGCGGGCGGTATGCACTGGTGCGTTATCGAGCAAAATCAGAATTCCTTTGCTTAGTTTACCTCGCCGTTTTTCTTTTATTGTCTCTCTTAGTTGATATAGTAAGTTTGAGTAATAATCAGCATTCATTGTAGTTTTCTTCGGTAAATAATCTATGAGCAAAATCCCTTCTGTGTCCCAAAAGATTGTAGCCATAAGTTTACCTGCCGATGAACAGACCTTGAATTTCCAGGCGGCTTCTCATCCTTAAATTTCCACTGTTACGACTCTTGCTTACTTTCCGGGTCCCATTGTCGAATCCAAGTCTCATCACATGTTACAATTCTAGAAATTATTTCTTCCTCTTTCCCTCGACTCATGTCCAAAAACTTTTCGCAACATTTGACACGCCTCTCCTTGTCAAATGCAGTCAACATTCTGGGGACCCAACGTGCACTAACCTTGAACATGTTCAAATGCTCATGAATTAATTCATTGACTCGCTCTTTACTGACGCCCACATCTCTAGCTATCTCCCACTGCTTCACTCGTCGATCCTCTAATATATTTTTTTTCACCCTGGCTACATTTTCATCGGTGACGGCCGAAACTGGTCTTCCGCTACGAGTATCAACTTCCAGGCTCTCACGACCTAAGTTAAACTGCTTTGACCAAAACTTTATAACAAATTCGGAAGAACACGAACTGCCAAACACACGTCACATACGCTGTCTGATCTCCGAAGGCGTTTTCCCTTCTTTAGTCAAAAACTTAATCACCGCACGCTGCTCGATTTTATCCATTTTCACTTTTTCTACCGACATGTTTGAAACAATTGTAGGAGACAAATAAACGTGATGCAATAAACAAATGAATGTAATACATTTTGAAAATAGAATAACAAACGAATATAAATCCATACCAGCCAGCATTATTTTTGTATATATTTCTGACCAAGGAGATTACTTATCAGCCGCCCCTCGTATATAAGTCATAACCTGGGTTCAATTCCCAGCCTAATCTAAGTTTTGCGAATAAGGTGCTTCGTTTTGTATTTCATCGGAAAATTTACAATTAATACCTAAACAATGATATTAACAAACAAGAACTTATTCTTATAATACGTACCTATAACATACATTTACTTGCTCCTGTAATTGTCTCATAATAATAAAGATATACCTAATTATACAAGAAAAAATTTAATAAAAATCTAATACGGAATTCAAACCGTGTCGCGGTGTTCTGTTTCAGTTAATTTTGATACACTTTTCATGCCCGTGATGGTTTCATGTTATAATTTCTGACGGTAGCTAGCGCGGGAATGCTGCCTGCGTAAAGAGCACCCTACCCAAAGGTCCAAATTTACAAATGTAGATAGTAATTTTTAGCTTTATTTTTGTAAAATGATTAAGTTGTTTTTAGACATATGAAGCTAAAAGATTATGTATGTACATTGATAAAAAAGAAATTCTACCGCGTCTCCTATTATTTATTTACGACTACTACCTACTCACTCATGTCGAACAGGCAGCGTGACTTCAAATTCTCTTCTCTTCTCTCTTTTTCAGGCTTTTTCTATCCACTGCTGGATGTAACCCTCTCCAAATCTCCTCCACTCTGTCCGATTCTCCGTCGTTCTGAGCCAGTACGAACCGGCGTCAGATCTCAAAGTCGTCAGACTTCAAATTAGTCAGGTTTAATCCCGTACAGTCACGTTATAGCTGGTTTGATAGTAAAAGCATTTTCCTACGTGCGAAGATGAATAAGGCCTCGTTATCAGGCGCTAATTATAACTGAAAGTAGAAAAGTATGTCACGTAAAGTATATTTCGGTCGATCTTTGCTATGACCAATTTTAAGTGAAATTTTACTAGTTCGAAAATAATGTATACACACACCACATGATGTGTCCGAATTATTTTTTCTTCGGTCGTGTAAGTTACTTATCTCGGACTTTATTGTATATTTTTTGTAAAAAGTAGGCAATAATTTAAATAAGTGCATTTAAATTCAGACACTATAAATCCAGTCTTAAAACTACTTAATTTTTCAAAAATCTGTTTTAAACCGAACCAAAGAGACTACCAGGAAACCAGGGGTTTGTTTTTTACAAAAAGCTGACCAGCTATAGACCCATTACCTTACTTGAAGGAAAGTCCAGATCCAGCCAAAGATGTACTCATTTGCTCAGAAACAGCCTATTGACTCTAGATTTGAAGAGCCACAGATTGTAACAGTCCAAATTCAAATTCAATAGGCAGTAGAATGCTCTTTTACACGTCATTTTTTTGAGTTTACCAGCGCTTTCGGAAAGACCATGATTGCCAAGAAGAATGCGCCGCAAGAAACTTGGCACGAAGTCATTTTTTCTAAAAACAAGTTACAGATAAATTACACAAAGAAACCTCACTCTGTCATTAAAAAATTAAGACAGAAAAAAAAACCGTATTTTAGAAACAAGTGTAAAAAGTAATTATTAGAACAGCAAAACCATCCGAAAATAGAGTCAGATATTATTTTGTTTGCAGGTGACTCTAGTATGTACCTATGACCCAAATACTCTGATACAATTCACACTCATGCTCCTTTAATTTCGACGTCAAACAAACACCTGGCTCATAATAAATTATCTGTAAAGCCGCTTTGCTAATGACAATGCGACCACATTTGTCTGAACGTCGAAATTAACTCTTGAGCGTCGCGAGCTGTCAACGGAGCTCTTCTTAAGCCCTTTCGACGCGCTCTTAATGCTTGCTAGTTTAGTTTAAACCTACCCTCCCTGTTTCGTGTTATTATGGTTGACAGATCTTAGAACTACCTACTGGGTCACACTTACGCGAGTAAAAAGGGGGCCGTGGCGCCATCATCTAAGCAAAAGCTACAAACGTGTAACAGAATGATTAGTTTCATTTTAAAGGATTGTATTGTGTTGTTCGTACGGATATAGTGCTGATCGATGTTGACATGTATTCTGCTGATGTTAAATTGTTAACCTTCACATTAGTTAACACGTTCTATATCAGTAAATCTAATTTCAAAGTCTTATTGGGTCCGTAATCCAACATGCCATGGGCGCCTTCTCGTCAAAAGGCATATCTTCTTTGATCTATAAATGGACCCTCGATATAATTATATTTTACTAATCCTCATAAACTAAGGCTGTTGTAATTATGCTACCCTTGTCAATATGACCCAAGAGCCGTATGACGTCCACAGTTAACAATCAATTTCAATTGGAAACATGGCACCGATACCCACTGACGGCAAGGACTAAACGCGTTCATTAGTTTCATACACAATACAATAGAACAACAAACGAAACATATTTGCTAATTGGACCATACGTAGAGATATTACGTAGATCTACAGAGAACATTTTCTTTACTAAGTACCTGTCTATGTCTTTCTTGTTCCCAAAAATGAAATTGATGACGCATTTTTAGGACTACAAAACACCAAAGGTTTTCGTGCATCTTGCCGGAATACATCCTTGGTTGTTTGCAAGACAGAAAATGTAATAAAAATATAGAAAACGTTAAGCCTGAGAACGACATAATGCTTTCTACCAATTGCTGTAGTTTTACTCGTATGGGCGCTCCATTTTCTTGCTCTGGTTAGACGGAGGTTTCGAATGCATACGCCTAAAACCTGTGTTCGATTTTGCTGTAGCGACGGCTGTAAAAGGTAAAAAGCCAATTCATTTCGGCTCGCTGGGGAGATCGGATTGGCACTCGATTAGCGTTGCTGTAGCCGACAGCGTGCGAATCACCAGCGTGGGATTAACTTCGGATTCGCAGTGTGGGAAATGTTATAATAAAATTCGAATATCCATGATTTCGATAACTATGCGATTTCCCGGGATCAAAAGTAACCTAAGTCCTACGAGTTATGCGAGTCTAAGTTGTACGAGTTTATGTTTTACTTGTGTTAAGTGTCATCAGAATTCGTTGAGTAAACATCCATCAAATCCATCTAGACATCCATCAATCCTTATAAACATAATGCCATAAGTAGGATACGATAGATTTGCCTGACGTTGTCATCATTAGTTATGTTATAGAAGATGTCATAAGGTGGGTGAGACAATTGATACAGGGTTTTGTATCTTGTTAAGCGGCGGCGGTTATACAGTCGAGTTTTCCAATATCTATACAGTCAACAGTTCAAAAACATCTATACACAGACGTTATTGCCAGTTACATAAGGTCTGCGTTTAGATATTTATGAACCGTTGGCTGTACAGATATTGGAGAACTCGACTATACGGCCGCCACTCTGCACTGTTGATGTTAATAATTATGTGGTCTACATTGGCAATAATTTGATTCCCTTCAAATCATCTTCAAATGTAAATTAAACTGGTGCTACTTAGTCTGAAATATGGAAGAGGAAGAGGGTATGATGCTATAGAAATTGTTATTTTCTATGTATCATCATATCATTGACCCGGACGTAATTTGTACAAATCTCTACAAAATTAAAGTTATCACTTTAATAGCAGTTTGATAACAGACCTAGTAATAACGCGACTAGGAACAACACATTTAATTAATGAATCATTCGTCTAGCAGTGATTACTTTGATGAAATTAATTTCATGATTTCTACAAAACAGGTTGAGTTTAAGAGTTTCATTAAAATCATTTAAATCTGAGATCTTTTAATACTACATTTCAACATCATACCTACTTTTTTAGCTTACTACCAATACGCAACGCCAATCCTTTCTGACAATAATTTATTATTCAATTTAAAGCCAATCAACACCTTTTAATACAGTGCCGTTATCTGAGAGTATAGCAGTACCAGTTATACTTTTGGCTTTATCACTCGATAAAAATAATACTATATTAGCAATTTCACTTGGATCGGACATCCTGTCGAGTGCCGTCAGGTTTTGTAGTCTGGTCCAAATTGACTTCATAAATGCCTCATTTCGCACGCCCATATTTTCTATAAGATCAGTTTTCACAGCTCCAGGGTTGACAGCATTAACGCGAACTCCTTTAGGTGCAAGCTCCGCAGCAATACATCTCGTAAAGTGTTCTACGGCTGCTTTTGACGCACAATCAGCAAAAGCTCCCGAATTCCTCACGATTGACACAGCGCTCACACCACAAATGTTGACGATATTACCTTTTGTTAAAATTAGGTAAGGCGCAGCAACGTTAGTCACATGAACGGTTGCTCTTAAGTTTATTCTAATTACTCTGTCAAAAGTTCTCATGCAGTTGTCATCGAGGATGTTAGTTGGACCGATTATTCCTGCTGAGTTAATGAGAACATTTAGTCTCCCATAGTGTTGCACTGTGGTTTCAACAGTCCTCTTTACATCTTCGTCGTTGGTTAGATCGGCTTCTATGACTAAAGGCTTGCTTCCCCTTTGTTCACACTCTGCGGCCACAATGGCTAGTTTAATTCTGTTTCTTCCAACGATAGCAATATGTGCTTGTTCAGCTGCAAACTGCACAGCAACAGCTGCGCCTATGCCGGAACTGCTACCAGTGACTAGGACTACTTTATCGTGAAAACTCATGATTACTTAATTATAAATTAAAGACCACTCTTCACCACAAAGTCTGTGTACATTGTAAACATTATCTTGGTTTAAAACCAACAGGCTTGATAACCTCGATAACGAAAAATGATAACCTTCCAAGTAATACTTTATTAAAACATGTTTTTTCAATGAATTATTATAACAATACTACTCCTATTTCATAATAACGAACAAATTATGTAACCTTAAGTAGATGATTAAAAAATACTTACTTAATAACAATAGGTAAATTACCTACGTTTTTTTCATCAAACGAAAATAAACAATAAAAGAGGCTATTCGTGTTTCGTTTTCTCAGTATTCTTTAACTTCTTTCAGTTACTACGAGGGGCGGCTGAAAAGTAATCTACCTAACAATGAAACAAAAGACTGTCGTGGCTAATTTTTTTTATTTTTCTATATAGTCCCCTGCTAGTAAAATGCACTTATAAAATTTTTCAAATATTGAATTTAAACCATTAAAAAAAAATCTTTCGGTTTGTCGTCAAAAAAGTCAGTAACCGCAGCCTTCATTTCGTCATCGGTCATAAACCTTCGTCCCCTAAGGTCTTTCTTGAGAAGTCTAAACAGAAAATAGTCACAGGGGGCTAAATCTGGACTATAAGGGGGGTGGTCAATGGTTTCGAAGCCATTGTCTTTAATTGCTAGCTTCGTTGTGCGGGCGGTATGCACTGGTGCGTTATCGTACAAAATCAGAATTCCTTTGCTTAGTTTACCTCGCCGTTTTTCTTTTATTGTCTCTTTTAGTTGATATAGTAAGTTTGAGTAATAATCAGCATTCATTGTAGTTTTCTTCGGTAAATAATCTATGAGCAAAATCCCTTCTGCGTCCCAAAAGATTGTAGCCATAAGTTTACCTGCCGATGGACAGACCTTGAATTTCCAAGGCGGCTTCTCATCCTTAAATTTCCACTGTAACGACTCTTGCTTACTTTCCGGGTCCCATTGTCGAATCCAAGTCTCATCACATATTACAATTCTAGAAATTATTTCTTCCTCTTTCCCTCGACTCATGTCCAAAAACTCTTCGCAACATTTGACACGCCTCTCCATGTCAAATGCTTTCAACATTCTGGGGACCCAACGTGCATTAACCTTGAACATGTTCAAATGCTCATGAATTATTTCATTGACTCGCTCTTTACTGACGCCCACATCTCTAGCTATCTCCCACTGCTTCACTCGTCGGTCCTCTAATATTTTTTTTTTCACCCTGGCTACATTTTCATCGGTGACGGCCGAAACTGGTCTTCCGCTACGAGTATCAACTTCCAGGCTCTCACGACCTAAGTTAAACTGCTTTGACCAAAACTTTATAACAAATTCGGAAGAACACGAACTGCCAAACACACGTAACATACGCTGTCTGATCTCCGAAGGCGTATTCCCTTCTTTAGTCAAAAACTTAATCACCGCACGCTGCTCGATTTTATCCATTTTCACTTTTTCTACCGACATGTTTGAAACAATTGTAGGAGACAAATAAACGTGATGCAATAAACAAATAAATGTAATACATTTTGAAAATAGAATAACAAACGAATATAAATCCATACCAGCCAGCATTATTTTTGTATATATTTCTGACCAGGGAGATTACTTATCAGCCGCCCCTCGTAGACATTTTCAGAGACAATCAGGTATTGAGTCTGTAATGTGCAGGTACCCGGCGTATCACACGGTTGTATTGATAAAGAAGATAGTGGAAAAAATAATCTTGTTGTGAAAATATGTCAATGCCTCGGTGCATAAGGTGACGTGGAAGGAACAGGGTTTAGTTTTTTTTACTAAATGACAGGCTTTGATTATAATTATGATTTTAAACTAGGTATAAAAAGAAAAGTCCGGACTGACTGATTGACAGATCAACGTCTGGCTAAAATCCAAGGATTTTATCCTGACTGAAATCCTAGAAAGTAAAAATTTGGCATACAAGTTCCTTTTATAATGTACACTAGGAATAAAGCGGGATTTTTCGAAATTTCACCCTTAATTGGGTACAAATACAAAGGGAAATTTGTATGGGAAAACGTTATTTTTAAAGTTAAGACCATGAAACTTAGTGAATATCTGTACTTTCCAAGAGACATAAATAAACTCATGTTTCACTGTTTTTGAAAATTTCAAACCAAAGGGGCGAAAAAGGGGTAGAACCTTGTGCGAGAAAAACGTAATTTTCAGATTCGACATTGGGTAGAGAGTTTTGCCACGGGAGCGAAGCCGCGGGCGAAAGCTAGTACACAATTTATAAGTAAAATTGTGCAATAAAATGATTTATTTTTTATTGACAAACTTAAAAAACAAAAAATAGCAATAAAGAGGTTACAAAGAGGAAATAAAAATGGTAGTACGTATTCCAAAGAAAACTAGCACAATTTAAGTAAGTAATTAGAATTTTATTAAACATAATACAAACAAATCTAAATAAAGGAATACATATAAATCTTAAATTTAAAATAACACTAAATGCTAACTAAAACTAAGCTAAAAAAATCTCTCCCAGATCGCCACGTTGTATGGCAATGCTGATTCGCTGAGCCAAGTAGGTATTGACCAGCCCTCGGGTCACGGAAGGCGCTATTTTAGCTAACTGGCTCAGTGGGGTTATCTTTTCAAATACCTCTCACTCGCCACCTTGAAATTAATAGTAACCCGCTCCTGAGAATCAAACCTGCAATTCTTGTGTAACTACTTTACCTACTATATTATCCTAACTAATATTATAAACGCGAAAGTAAATCTGTCTCTCTGTCTGTCTGTTTGTTACCTCTTCACGGAAATATCAGAAATCAAATCTAGATGAAATTCGGTAAGAAGACAGTTTGAATATTGAGGAATAACATATAGGCTAATTTTTATTCAGGAAAATTGTACAGTTCCCGCGGGACAGCGATAACCGAAATCTACGCGGACGAAGTCGCGGGCAACAGCTAGTATATATATATATATTGCGTCTTTATATGCCTTTTTACAAATCTATTTACTGCTAACACAAATAAATAACTAACTAAAATGTCATTTAATGTCTTCCTGCATGAAAAGTCAAACTTCGTGAATTTCTTTAAGTAAGGCACCATTATCATTGACAATTGTAGTCCCTGTCATGCCTTTTGCCTTATCACTCGCTAAAAATAATACTAGTTCTGCAATTTCTTCCGGTTCAGACAACCTTTCAAGCACGGTTGCTTCTTTTAATATTTCCCAAACCATATCTAGAACGCGATCAGCCTTAACACCCATATTTTTAACAATATCTGTTTTAACTGTTCCTGGGTTTACTGCATTGACGCGCACACCTCTTGACGCGAGCTCGGATGCAGTGCATTTCGTGAAAAGTTCTAATGCAGCCTTCGAAGCACAAAACGCAAACGTACCAGAATTTCTAAGAACGGACTTGGAACCTATGCTACCAATATTCACGATGTTACCTTTTGTATGGACCAAGTATGGGGCCGCAACATTAGTCACTGAAACTGTAGCTCTTAAATTAATTTTCATGATGTCGTCAAAATTTACCATAACGTCATGATCTAGGATACAGGTTGAGCGGTAAATGCCTGCGCTATTCACTAAAATATCAAGTCTCCCGAAACACTGTATAGTTGTTTCCACCACTCTTCTGACGTCTTCGTCTCTGGTTAGGTCTGCAACGACTACTAGTGGTTTGCTTCCTTTCTTCTCGCATTTTTCGGATACTTCGGCTAGTTTGTATGTGTTTCTTCCGACTATGCAAACTCTGGCACGCTCAGCTACAAAACCAACGGCAGTGGCAGCTCCTATTCCAGAACTGCCGCCCGTAACCAGAACCACCTTATCCTTGAAACTCATATTTTTTTAGTAAAATCAATGGCAACGTCGCGCATTTAATGCTGTGTCTACCATACTAACAAATCTTATCTACGCTTGGGATTCTTTTATTTGATAAATATGATTAATAGTAGATAAATTTGTCCATGCTTATTTTTCACGTGAGCATGAATTGCAATTAGGTACTCGCAAAGCCGTATAGTTTTCAGCCGCTTGTATCATCAGGCTTCAATTATAATAACATCATGTTATTCAATAATAACTCAATAATCACTGCGAAGCAATTCAATGGTGTGTGGGAAGTTCCCAATCTGCAGAGGGCCCGCGTGGGAACTATAGCCCAAGCCGGAACCATCTTTAAGTCTAAATGTGTAAAAACTAAGCGCGCTATCTGATAAGAAATTTATTATTTATTAGCGAGAAAGAATGACCTGGAAGATGTACAGACAGAGAGAAAACGACCCCCCTCTGGTAATGACATGAAAGTGTTCAAGTTTTATGTCCGCTAACGCAGTAATCAAGTTGGTCTAGTCGTTAGTCGATCGGCCTCGCAGTACTGAGGTCCACGATTCGAACCTACGACAGGTAACTTTTGCTTTTATTTTTGTTTCCATTATTTAATCCTTGACTATTATTTAAGAGCTCTTTGCTAAAGTGGGTATGAGGTATACAATACAAGAAAAGATAGGCATGTTACAAACACAATATTTGTTTATTTATTTACGTTTGTAGGACTTTAATTCATAGATTCCTGGTTCAGTATACAGCTTTCTATGTGTGTTAAAATATGGCCATTTACTTAGGTTTTGAACCGAACTAAATTTACTAACAAAACGAATGGATACATGAGTCACGTTTCGCTTATAGGTATTTCTAGAAACATAGTTACAACATTTATTTAAGCTGCTAACATTAGCTAATTGTGCCTGTGAATCACTGAGAAAGAACCAAAATGCTAAACTATTATAGTATAGCAATTTACATCTTTCTCTTTTATCACAATTTCACAACACTTCCAACACAACATTAAAAACAATACCTATGTGCAGATGGTTCATCATTAACACATGAATACTCGTAAACAAAGGTAGCCTGATTGATAATAAATAATAAAGGTTTGTCTATTACTGATTAGAAATTAGTAAATAAAACTATTTCGTTTCTCCCGTCGAAATTTAAATAACGTATTTAAATTTGTCTGGGGGTTTATAATAAAGTAAATATGGATGTTCGCCGCGTGTAGATGCCGTCGAATTGTGCTAAGAGGCACTCCAAAAGTTTCATAACTTGAGCGTATAGATTTGAAGGGACTTGCACTTCCACTGAGTGAACTTGCACTATATTACGGTGTGAGCTCTTCTTCATCGGTGTAAGCCATAGCCAGGGACAAGGGCCTTTTGGCGATCACATTACACATCATCGTCGCTTGATAACTTATTGTATCCATCTACGAACTGTTTTTCTCTGTAAATAAGAAAATAATAGCATGAATAGTGCAATTAGTAAGAAATATTGCAACAATAAATATAAATATTAAGTATATAAAGTAAATCTTACCGTTATGCCCATTACATAATTATCTCGTGCTATTTTCTTTACAGATTAATAATTTTAGTCTTCAAGAAAGTTGTTAATCGAACCATAATAAAAAAAATCGAGAACCTAACAAAACTGATAATATTACGACGTGAAGATTTACACTAGGAGATCGACACGAAAAGTAACGATTTGTAGTCATTATAAAGATTACCTGCCCTCAGTTTAGTAAGTAAATGAGACTCCTAAATGCGGTAGTGCAAAAATCGGCAATAAACACAATCTAACTATCTATATCTACGCATTAGCTGGACAAGGATGCAAAGATTAAGGAAATATCTGCCATAAGTATTTACCCTCAAAGTGTCAATATGAAAAACAAGGTTAAACTTAGCAATATCTCAGTCGTTGCTTCTTTGAAAGTCGCTATTTGCTGTGCAATAAGATTGCATTTGCTTTGCCGCCTGGCGTATACAATAGTAATGGCACGCAACAAGCAACTATTAAATTTGCAGCCAATGTCAAGTGTTCAAATGGCCTAGCGGCAGATTGAATCATACGACATGGCACTTGTTGCAATGAAACGAGTTCGATTCCAACCCAATTAGAAAAAATTGTGACATTTGGTAAAAATATATTTTTGTAAGCTATCACGGACCGCTTGGCGAAGACTGTGAATGTGACTTGCAATGCGAGTATTGAATCATAAAAGAGTTACTAATATAAGTTGTCCGTTCGTGGAATGATAATATAACGCAGTCGGATAACAAAAAATACATTTCGGGTATTATTACTAAGGTTCTCTTGTCTCACTCAAACCTACGAAGATTGTATTGTATCAATTCTAGTGTGGCTAAAAAAAATATTATCAATTTTAATTTTTTTTTACTTACCTAACTTAATGATCAGAAAAATGCTACGAAAAATCAAAACAAAAACAAGTCTTTGTAGAAGTGGATTTGAACCCGCGACACCTCTGATTCACTTGTCACGAGAGGGGGGGTCGTTTTCTCTGACACTTACAGTGCCCTAAGCACGACTTGTCGAATCCTGCGTCACGTAAAATCGAATAGTAAACTATAACGAGTTTGTATGACGTTTGGAACAGCGCCCGCCCGTGAGCGTATTTGGAACTAAAATTTAGTATGAGATTTCTCGATCTCGATACGATAACCGTAACGTAACGCAGGATTCGACAAGTCGTGCTTAGGGCACTGTACATTTAAGCAAAAATAAAACATTGTTTATTTGGACAACCAAGGACAATACAGAATAATAGGAAGCAAGTGGGTCATCCTATTATACAGGACTAGCAATTTGCACAGAAAAAAACCTTCGTTTTCCTCTCACCTTCAAAATGACCATCTTATTTACCAAACCCATATATTTTCCCTGAGGTCTAGTTGGCAGGTAGATTACGAAATATAGGAAAGTTCTTGATACTGGCTTGGTGACAGCTAAAATGGGACCTAAGGATAAATCCTGGAAGATAAAACAATGGTGTTATCTCGACCATTATGCCAACCCGCATGAAACTGATTTTATCGAGCTGATTAAATGCTGGGAACTTAATTGAATCCAACTTTCATTTATCATTCGTAGGACGTTCAACGCCGTGTTTACGGCGTTGAGTGCGGTCTAGCTCTGAATGAGTTTGCTTTGCACTGCAAATAGCGTATTACTACATAGATATAGTAAAATCCGAGCATCTAGCTACATTTCTATAATAAATATCTTGATGTTACATTTCTTAAGGTTTCATTTCTGAACAGATTACGACTAAGGAGATGTGACCTAGAAATGTATAAAAAGGATAAAATAATAATAATAAACATTATAATTAGGAAATAACACGATGCGATTGAGTTCTCTTATAACCGAAGGAGTGTTTTATTTTATAAAATTTTCATAAGACGTTTAATAAGTGGCCAGTAACATTTTAGGTTCGAATCAAATAGATTTTATGTCACAGACAACAATCACAAACATCTGGACAGACAGACGGACTGAGTCCCACCATAAAGGTTCCTTTTAACCATTTTGGTACGGAACCGTAATAACGATCTCTTCGGTGTTATTCCATGCCTAAATTTGGATATATACTGTACTGTAATTTCCAATAAAATGCCATAAAAAAACATTATCATAACACAGCATTGAAAACAGTAAAAAAAAAAAAAAACTAAAACTTAATTATTCTAAATCTAAATATCTATATGTACAAATATCGCCCAGATCGTTGTCACTGGGCAGGGTGCCCATAAGGCTAGCTGCGTTTCCTCTTTGTATGGCGATGCCGATACGATGCCCGAGGAAAGAGCCAGCCCTATGGTCGCCTGTGGATCGCGCAAGTTTACTTTTAAGCAAGTTAAAAAGCTTTTTTGCTTCCGGTCCCCACGGCCCTAAAGTTTCCACAGCAAACGCAGCAAATATGCAGCTGTCAGCTAAGTTTGCGTACTTGCGACGCTTTGCTGTTTCGGCCGTTTCAGCTGCCGCGCCCGCCCTTAATGACGTCTTGACAAGGTGGGAAGGCGCTAGCGTGTCCACACATGTGGCATCCCATATGAGCGGCCGTCCCATATGCCACGGCACGAGCGTCATGCCGTCGGGTCTCTTGCCATCATCACGCGCCAGCCCAATAGGCTCCAGTGATGAAGGCACGTTTATACTGGCAAGAGCCCGACGAATTGTATCGTTGAGGCAGGCGTGGCGAGATAAACGGCCGGCACTTTTGGAACAAGCTAGGCCGTGGTGACCCAGTCGATCCACGTTAATGCCACAATGGCAACGATGGGGTTCAACAATAGTCGCGCCAAGCCTTAAGCCCACAGCCAACCTGTAACTGTTGTTGTCCATCAAATTCCCATAGTTGACCGATGGGTACGCCTGAAGCCAGTACCCAGACTCTTTTTCAGACACTGCCAATAAGCGGGCCTTTTCTGTATTGGTGTGGCTAGTATCGAGGAGGTGAGTACAAACCCGGAGACAAATCGGTTCGTCCCATAATTTTTGGCACTCTTTGCTAAAAGGAAGGTCTGTTCCAGGGCAGGCTATCTTCCAGGCGTCTTTGGCTTCGGACAAGCACGATACCTCTAAACCACTAGGTGGTGGATTTAGAATTTTACCGATGAGAGGTAACGTACTATGTACCGAAGACAAAAACGCTGGCAGAGCAACGCTAGAAATCTGGCGTACACCGAGGCCGCCGTGCCTGATGGGTAGTGTTGCTTGAAGGAACATCCTGCTATCTATTTTGATGTTTAAAATTTTTTGTAGTTGTAGTAGAATCATTTGATCTACTACCTCACAATAATTTTGATGTTTCCAAAAGGGACTGCATCGCATAGCGTAGGTAAATTTAGGGACGAAAAGACAAAACCGGAGGATGAATATGGCCATGTGGGAATGGATTTGAAGAAGACGGTCCGAAAATTCGTTAAAACGACTAATGTTTTGGTCGATGAAGCCTGGTATAGCTTCATCGTAGACTGGGGCACCTAGGAGGTGTAGCGTGTTTTTGGATAGAATTTTGATGCCAGGACTAAGTGTTTCAAATTGATTGATAATTTCTGATCTGCAGTTCGTATCGGCATCTATGTACAATTCACATTTGCTGAAGTTAAGTTCGAGACCAATAGTTTCAAATTTTGTTCTAATAGATGCCAAATCATCAAGGATAGTGTTTGCTTCACCACCTAAGGTGCCGTCGTCCAGGTACCATACATTAAATTTGGATTTAAGCTCGGAGATGATCGGTTGGATAGCAAGACTGAAGATAGCCGGCCCAAGGGGGTCACCTTGTTGACAGCCGACAGATGATAATATTGTGTTGTTTTGAAATAATAAATTTGAGGGTGAACTATAACATTGCCAAATATATGGGTAAATATCAGGGACGGAGCTTTGAACTTCTGACAACAAGGAGCTTCGATTTAAAGAATTGAAAGCGTTTTTGACATCTAATTTGAATATGATTTTGTTTTCTGACTTTTGTAAGAAGGTTCGGCAAGCATGAACGGCTGCTTCACAGCCCCCCTTACTGCCAAACCCTAACTGAATAGGTTGGAATTTCGACTCTAAACAGGGAAGAATATGCTTACAGCAAATTTTGGAGGCCAGACGTCTAAAAGTAGTGCCAATTGCTATGGGACGAACGCTGCCATCTTTTTTGGCTAGTGCACAAAGATTAGCGCCATAAAGTGTGGAAATTACCTCCGGGTTTACTTCTCCTCTCAGCATGAGATTTACAAGTTTGGTTATGCTGGCCAGAAGGTTGGAATGTATGCCAGAGGGTGCGCAATTCACTAGATCTTTAAGGTGTTGTGGTGTTAGGCCATCGAGTCCGCCAGCAGAGCCATTGTAGAAGGACATAATGGCGGCCAGGACGGCATCGTCTGAAGCTTCAAGGCAAGGTAGGGCAGCATTAGGCGGGTCTGGGAGGTGGGATGTGGAGGGAGCTGGTGGATGCTTCGACTTGAGGGCTGCGAGGGTGTCAAGAGTGTTAGGTGCCGTAGTATCACTAGAGAAAATGATTCGTGCCGCGCCCTTGAGGTTTCCATCGTTGATTTTAGATTCCACAGTCTTCAAAATGTTGCGGGTTTTCTGATGGGGCGTTGAATTGAAATTTCGGTGGTTAGTGTCATATGGTCGGGAACAATTTGTTTTGATTTGGGAAGTGAGTGAACGTTTTGAATCTTTTTTTTTATCAACATTTAGGATATTGTAGGCGAATGTAAGTAGCTTTTCCCAGCTTGTGAATGAATTTTCGGTGACGCAGAGGCTGATTGTTTTGGTTAAGCTGGATGCAACGGTGTATCTTGCACCTCGAGGTATGCGTTTTATGACTGGCATAGAATTTTTCAGAGATACTTCAGTATCTCTAAATATTGACTGTTTCATTATTTTTGTTTATTTTGGTAAATGGTCATTTAACGCAGAACGCTGTTTTCTTATTTTACGATACCATTTAGTGCAATTTGTATACGTTAAGAGCTTACGAGTTATGGTAGGTACTTCAGAGTATAATAAAATTCAGCGCTTAGCATTATTGTTTCTTAAGAGAGCCAGCCACCCCAAAATAACGTACTTAAAGTGAAAAATGCGATTAATCTTTATATCCAAGAGTTTAATTTCTTTTTAAAGGCGTACGTATATTTTTCTTTAACATTCATAGGTAGCCTTGACAAACAGAAGCCGTAAAGCCGTACGTTAAGGATGATCAACGCTGGATTGAAGAACTTTTATGAATTTTGTTTCTTGTGCCTCCAAAAGTTAGGCAATTTTTTTTTCTGGCACGGATCAATAAAACTACGTCTCAACTAGTTGAGTCACGAGGGATATAAAATAACAAAGAAGAGCTTAACTACCTTCTTGTATTTTTTATTCGCATACTCGTATAAAGTAGTTAAATAAAGTAAAAGGTCGCCTTAAGATTTAAGAAAGGATTTCGCGATTAGGCACGGCATGTCAAGCGTCTACCCTTCAGACCCTATTCAGGGTTCGATAGGGCAATATTAGGATGATTTATATTATGATGGCCCTCTTATTGATCTGCGAATATTTTATACGAACCGTTGGTATGATATAACAGAACTGTAGACGAATAGCTATAAAGGTCAAATGTACCTACTTCACATTTTTAAGGAATAACGTATTCTCTAGGTATTCTCATTTCAAAAGAAAGTTAGAAGAAAATCCGATCATAAAACAGGCGCAAAATCTCGTGCCAAATTAGACGTGTAACCGTAAACTTCAAACCAAAGTAAATAAACAGAAGTTAGACCAGTATTTTCCAGTTCCTCCCGTTGGCCCATAAACATGGCAGAAACTTTGATAATAAAGTCTGCCTTGTAGAAATACAGCCTACATACGTACGGTCCTTTTTGTGATAGTTGGGTTAAGTTTGTGCCACAAAAAGCATTCTCATTTACTACTTTCTTTTGCGGGTACGGCTCGGGTCTTAATTATTTTGCCTCTACCTATCATAAGGAACATCAAGGCCCTAATGAAATTCTCCGACCTTAGTGCATTATCTTTTTTTTTAATGCTTTGAATGTTTTCTGCTTAACTGCAGTGCCCGCCTCAAGCGTATCGTATTTGTTGTAATTGTGATTTTAGACATCCGTACCTTAGGTACTAAGGTACCATATTAAAGCGATCAGAATCGAAACTCTATTACAACCAATAGTTTATTGATTCAATGAACCCGGTTCTTCGACATGGCCATACCTGACCACAATATACGCAGGGTTGAATCCCAGTGGTACGATATCATTTTGTATTATTTTCATATCATAGCTCGCTTTACAGTGTAGGAAAATTCCGCGTGAAATCATGATGTTTATTATAAAATCCTTTGCACAGTATCCACGCGGGTTTTAACCGACACACTTATATTTATAGTGTGAGTAAACCAACAGGTATTAACGAATAAATTTAGGTACGTAACTGACCACGCATCAGGTAAAACCTTCCTCGGTATCGGCCTGAAATGCTTAAGGAAAATCGTCGAGACCGATTTACTGTCTAATTATAAATAAACAGTCACAGCGTGGATGGACCAGTAATTGCGTCGATGAACTAATTAATGCATCCTTGGCTAGCGTGATCAACCTTGTGTTTAATTAAATTGTTCTACTAATAAACGCCCAGTTTGACGTGTTTAAAGTGGAGAGACTGCCTTGTAACAGCACTTATCACTCAATCTTTTGTTGTATTTTTTATTGTGAAAACTATAACTACTATTTCGGTGACACAAAAAGTGTAGCGTATAACTATAAGTATTTTTTCAGTATTTTTGAAGCGTTAAATTATATCCTTATTTTTACACTCGACTGAACATTGTTAACTCGTGAGTCACAAATAAGTGATGTTACCCTATACTAGGTACAAATGGGTTTTACATAGGTAGGTACGTATGAGGTACAATAAGTTAAGTATATTTTCCGGCAATTATTGACTCACATTTCGTACCACATAATATTTATTTTAATACAAAGCAGAATGGACGAGAAACGGTCTTATGTGATTTTCTTCACTGCACCTCAAGTACCTAACCAATGATTCGTTACAATGTTATATTTGAATATTGTTATCATCATCATCATCATGTCAGCCGAAAGACGTCCACTGCTGGACATAGGCCTCCCCCAAGGCTCTCCACCATAACAAGATGGAGCTACGACCTAGTGAAGATTGCGGGACCGCGGTGAATGAGGAAAGCACAAGACCGGTCTGAGTATTGTTATAGTTGAACTTAATTATCTTGTGTGAACGATATATACAACGAATAAGACAAGAAAACTGACTTCGACTGACAAGTGTTTGAGTAGGTTTTTCTATCTCTAACATCTAGTTCTGAGTAAATAAACAATTTTTATTGCGGAAACAGGGCGGTTTCCGTAAGAAAATTGAAAACTCACAGTCAGTGCTTCAGAAGATAGGACAAATTGGAAAAACTAGTTGGAGAAAAAGAGAAAAAAAGCATTTATTGAGTTACCGACTTTCTGCAACTTTTTGCTGAGTATTACCTCGCCCCGGAACTGGCAACGTTGATAAGATAAACACTGTAGCCATATTTTTAAACTCACCACACGAATTTTGAAATGTCAACACTAGCAGCAACTATGAATTAACCTTTCCTGTGAACTTAACGTTATATCCGTAGGTTCTACCGTAAAGTTTGTCACAAGCACGCATAAATTTAAATAAATAAATTAATCCCCCTTGTGGTAAAGTAACATAGTTCCGTTATTTGAAATTTCACCTCCAAATTAAGCTCGCGATGCATAATATCGTAATAACAATGCAAAATAGAGATATTGCTTCGTTACAGTCCACAGTTTACGCTATCATGAGCAGCCACAGGCATATCAGTTGTCAAACACAACGTTCGAATGAGTTGAGCATGTCAAATCAGTGCTTGTGAATTCTCCGACTACTCAATGGTTTCTGTTCACGAATATTATTAAAGCGTCGGTAAAATACGACCAGTTCGCAGCATGAAATATGTCGGTATTGACCCGGGCAATCAGCTCCATTTCCGAGGAAACTATAGCAGGCTTCACTCTGTAGGTAAACGTTATATATATAGTATGTTGAGACCCCCAGTTTCAGAGGGATGCCTTTAAATTTACATAACCCTTCTGCGGTTGCTGAAAAAGACTTGAGGGATGTTTAGACTACGTATGTCAACAGTTATTCGCATTAGCGGTGGCGTTGATATTATGAGTTTTCAGGAAAATTTACAAGCTTCTAATTCTCTGATCGTCAAATAGAGTTCGTTGTTGAAACACGAGTGTAATTTTCTTGTTGGCTAAGAATTTACTTCTCACTCTAAATTTTCTACATTAAAATGCTTTACGTAGAGACACAAATTTACTTTAAAGATAAGTAGGTAATTAATTCGTTTCATATACACACATTTGCCAATCTGGTTAAAAGGAAATAACGTGCGTTAAATGGAAATTCAGCACACAAGAGGTCACGTATACAATGCATAAGACCTCAGTTTTACACTATAAATAACCCTCCACAATTGGATTATTTAGTAACTAAGTAATAAACCCACACTAACTTCATACTAGGGACCTACTATGTCTTTTTGTAGGAATGGAAAGGCAAACGAGCAAGCGGGTCACCTGATATAGAGTGATCACTCCAGGCCACAGACATCTTCAATACAAGGTGAATAGCAGATGCGTTGAGGGCTTACATGAAATGCCTGTCTTACTCTCCACACAGGAGCACAACAGTGAAAACACTGCTGCTTAGCGGCAGGATTAGCGAGTGTGATGGTAGTAGTGATCCGGACGAACCTTGCACAGGTCCTATTACCCGCAAAAATATGCTACGCTGCAATTTAAGTAGCTTATAAATGATATGAGCAAGGCCGTGACATCATTAGATGTCGCCCGAACTACCCTGATAACATAAAAAGACGTAACTGCCTTGAGTTTCTTATGATGATACTCTCTTTTTAGTTAGTTTGGCAGCGAAGCTCTAGCAGCCCAACAATTACTACACGCGACGGACCTACGAGGCGTGAGCGTTTCTTTAATACATTACGTCTGGTGCAAGTTAACCGCTGTTCGGTAACAGTCACGACAGCGCAATGGACACAAAATTTGCACGCCGCGCCGCTGGTCGCTGATAGTCGTGGTCGAATATAGTAGGAGGAGGACGGGCCAGGGCAGTTGCGGGTTAAGTAAGGAGATTACATTTTTCTTTGTGCTGCCAGTACTCGACTCAAAAGGCTTTAGACGGTCATTTTTACATTTTTAGTATTTACCTACTTTTCCAACGAACGTGGCAAAATTTAACCCAAACCTCACACTCATCTTCAAACTTAAGAATTACACTCCCGTCAGTGGAGTTTCTTCCGCAATCATCATCTCTTCTATAGGTAAGCCAGCTCCTTGATTCCCTGACACGACACCGGCCTATCCTGTATCCGGTCCATGTAGCTTCACCTAGGTCGAACTCTTGCTCTTTCCTTCAATTTTCCCTTCTAAAATGGTCTTAAAGAAACCTTACACTGTGACGTATAAAATACGCACAAATACATTACAGTAGCGCCATCAGACCTAAGACAGTCTAAGAACTTCCCGATGAAAATAATTCTCAAAGATAAATAACATCCCCTTTCCTTTCTACGTTTGGTTCACGTAATTGAATGAACGTTCATGCACAAAGCTATCACTTTCAGCAACAGGTCCATAACGCAGGTTGTTTGAACATCTTAATCGCTTTATGATGCTCCCTCGATGCTCCAGAATTTAATATTAATTGAAATAAATGACTCATTGTCAGACGAATCTGGGTTCTTGCTTGGTAAATGCCAAAGTATGTGATCATCAGTAGGTACAATCTTTTTCGTATCATTTAATTGAGAATCTTCGTATTTTATACGATTACTTATGTACAATTCTTCGAAGAATTGCGAAACTTAAGTGGCAGTGGGCAGGGCACATTGCTCCCAGAACTGACGGCCGATGGGGTCAGAAGGTTCTCGAATGGCGTCCACGGACCGGGAGACGAGCTGTCGGTAGGCCTCCAACAAGATGGAGCGACGACCTAGTAAGGATTGCGGGACCGCGGTGGATGCGGAAAGCACGAGACCGGTCTGAGTGGAGAGCCTTGGGGGAGGCCTATGTCCAGCAGTGGACGTCTTTCGGCTGACATGATGATGATGACTTATGTACCTAGTGAGTAAGTAATACGTGATGTATGAATCGAACTTCCGCTTAGAAAAGGTAACTGTGAAACCCCACTACCTATAAGTGTTTTTATTCATTCGTATGAATTCTTTGAAACAAAAACGTGCTGACACTCCATTACTATCTTGTACGGTCTCACAATACAGCCAGCATATACGATTTGCATCTGAATTTTAACAAAAGACTTATCAACATAATAACTTTCGTGTCTACAGAATGGGCTTTGAATCTCCAGGGGGTTCCTTTGTCAACTGACATGGTGACGGAGGACGGGTGTCTTTGTAGTTATAGTCGGCCATCTTACTTACATTACTGATACTGATGCCTGTGACAGAAATACCTCGAACGGATCTCCCAGAACAAATAATTGTTCAATTTATTTGACAGAAAATTTCCTCTCGCCTTGATGGGGGACTCGTTCTCTAAAGTGTTAAAATAAATATGTATTAGCTATGTAGGTAGTATGGATATTGATTGAAAAATATTCCACTCTCTGGTTACTGTGCCCCGAGCTCGAATGTTCGAATCCTACGAAACATAATTGAAAACAATTGTATGACGTTTGGAACAGCGCCCCTGTGAGCTTATTCGGTACTTACTAAAATTTAATACGAATTTTGTCGATGACGATACGATAATGTTACCTATTGTAGTGAATTTAGTAATTTTTACAAATTCGGACAGAATCATACTTACGCAAAACTTGTCTACGGAGTATCAGTTGACTGAACATTTTAAGTGAATCACGTACCTAATTCAGTGGGAATGTTCACTCCAAATTTACTTCGAAATTGCGGAGTCGGGCTAGGAATTTTATGAACTACGGTTTGCACAGATGCGGTACCTAAATCCAAGTAGGTACCAAATCAATGTTTTAAATCCAAAATTAAACGTTTTCTATAAGTTTCGTTTACCACAAGGCAGCGAAATGGAAAAAAGCAATTCCAAGGAAAATGGTCGGGTAAGTAAGTACATTGTTTGAACAGTTTGACTATTTCGAAATTCCTGAAAACAGTTCCAATCGAGTTCGACTTAACACGAAGAATTCACTTCCACGATGTGATATTTGTCTTCGGATGTACTTCTGGCGTAATTGCTTTTCTCGTTTGCTGTATCGGGGCGTCTGTGAAAATAAAGGGCAAGGAGTGCTATTTCGCCCCAGAATAAACAGCCTTTGTTAACTGTAAACAAGGATATTATACCAGCTCCCTGAAAAGCTGACACTTTATTTTGTTTAACAACGAGTGTTCACAGACAGTGAACTTCTGTAATTGCATCGCGTAGTTAGGTACTGTAAGATGCAACGGACTGTGCATGGTAAAGTAGGATAAAACCCTTATTCGTTGTATTTTAATTTGATGTTTGATTGTTTCCACGTAATAATAGAAAAGTAGATAATCTTTATTTTAATTACAGAACACAAAAAGATTTATAAGTATACCCAGTTTTCCCAAAATCGCATACCGACTTTGAATTCATCGTTCAAAATAAGTAGTAAAACTTTGTGCACAAAGTTATAAGACGTATAATATTCCTTAATCCAGCCGTATTTTCAATCCAGTTCGTAATTACAGTTGATAGAGTTAAATGGGATCGAAAGCAATCGAGACTTTGGTTTATAACTGCCGAGTTCACTGAAACTCATATCGAGTTAATGCAGACACGGAAAGTTATATTTAATGATAAAACGCGATCTTCGAGTCACGTTTCCTACAAACAGATACAAAATCAAATCAAAACTTCCACACGGTACGAATGCTGGACTTAATCCCGAAGGGAATCGAACGCAAATCTTTTCGGATCAAAGATTGGTTGTTTTTGATGAAAATATGAGCACTGCGGTTCTAAGAATTTTTACAACGCGAGATTGTTTTTGCGTTGAAAATGCTTTACACAATTTTGTGCCTCGAAATACTCTCGGTGAGTTTTATTTCAGCTTATTTTACCTGACACGTGTCGACATACATGAGTAACAGTCAGCTGTAGAAGTAGTTAACCAATCAAAGCCATCACAATGATCTGGACAAGCTCTTACGTCTATAACTACTTTTGCTGCTGACTGTACAACCCTGGGAGATGAATTATTTTGAAATCGATTGTTTAAATAATTAGGTAAGAAAATTGTGCACTAAGTATTCGACTAGTAATTTCCACCGACAATTTGTAAATCAAAATATTTATTACAATTTTCGCACACAGTTTTGACTAGGTATTCTGTTCTGTATCGACTTGAAATTTGGAATAATTTTAGGTGATTCTTACCCAAGTATTTTGCAAATACAGAACAATTAAAGATACGATATGTTTTTTTTGCAACAGGGTCTGAAAGGAGGGCTTAAAATGTCAAGTGGGGGCGTGCCAAGTAAGTTAATACAAAAGGGCTTTGTTTACACATTCATAACATTTTCCTTCTTTTTTTTTCGTTTTAGTTTTAATAATGGAAAACGTTAAAAAAGTACCGTCCCCACCCCCGCTTATTTCCGAGGTTTGAAATTAGGTAGGTGTTACTCATAACTCATAATCGTAGGTATGTAAAGATTCCAGGAAAAATAAAAAAACATAAAATAGAAGAGTTTTTCAGAAATCATCAAACTACAATCAATAGTAGGTACATCCGTCTATTCTACATTGAACGGTCCAGTATGTAAAGCAGTACTAAATATTACTAAGGGATGGCTCGGAACTCTCGGTGCGCGAGTCCGACTCGCCCTTGACCGGTTTTTTAACCATCTTATTGTAGGCATGTGCAACTTGAAAATATCAAGCAAAAACCCAAACCAAAAATCCTCGAAAGAGATCATAAAATACATTGCCTGTCCCTGTTATATCCTTTCATTTCGTAGAATTTTAAACACATTGTATACGTGTATGTAGGAAAGTGTACTTGAAAGCCAAATTGCCTATTAAAAATGTGGCGAACATAAAATTGCCAGCTCACATGTTGAGAACTCGATACTGGCCCTGGCTCGAAACCTGAGCTCCGGAATTAGCGATCCGGCTTATATTAATAATTATCATCTCACCCCGTGTTTGCCCTTTTAGGGGTAACACCTTTATAACCTTTGCCTTTCTAAATCCTTAGTTAGCTTTTGTTTAGCTCTAAAATAAATTCTCGTAGGTAATGATTATTAAGAATAGAAAATATTGGATTTTTTTTAAATAACTAAGTATGCAGCCAGGGGCAAAAGGGATTCTAATTAAGAAAGGGTTGATCACAATAACAGAATATGAAGTTTATAAAGATTGTCGTTGCCTAAAAAGCATGGTACAATATTTAAATAGGTACCTATACATGTAGGCATACATAATAGGATGCAAATTTTTGTACCTTTTAATATCTAGAGGACGAATATTGAAATTACAATTTATGTTAATTTGATCCTAAATCAATATTGGGTATATTATCTAGATTCATGTCAGCCAATACGTTCTAAATTTACCATATATGAAGAAGTTAGAAATGAATACCTACTTACGTGAAATATAATATCTGTAGGTCATATATTCGATCTAGACATAATTGAGATTGAGAAGGCCTATGAGGACTCATAGATACCTGGGCGTTTTTAGTGAATCATTAATTAGTTAACTATGGTTAACAGTCGTCACAAAACTGAGTATCAATGTCAGACATACATTTTATCACAAACTGACCAATAAGACGTGATTTAAACATAACTTGTGCAAGTTAAATAAAATCACGCCCACAACAGCAATTTAAGCATCATCGACGTATTTCTCATGGAAATTACCATTAATTTTACATCCAAAATAAATTACATAAATTCATGCTTTAAATATTATTCTTCGGTTCTCTCAAAGCTAAATCCAACGAAGCAGCAACAAGTTCAACTTCTAATTAAGGAAACACGCGGAATTTTCCCAAGTAATCTTTCAAGGAGTTGCGAGAGTATTCTAAAATCTGGAATACCAGTTGGTAAACAGACAAGAGGTATCTAACTATCTACCTTTGTGTCGTAAAATGCTGCATCATTTTGAGTAAAGGAAACTGTGACAGCGGGCCCTCAGGCAAATGCACCGGCGACCTGAATCCCGTTAGCTGAAGGTATGGTTATACTTCAAAGCGTCGTCTGACGAAGAGGAAATGCTATTATAAGTAAACAGAGGCATTCTCTAGTCTGCTCTTACTGAAAAGTAGGCGAGGAGTCGTAAGGCAAGATGTATTTTGTATGTATTAGGTACATTGTATTTACGAAGGTTTAGTCGTACCGTTTGGGCACTTTTGTATTTCGCCGTGCACGGACGGTGTCAATTACTGCTCGAACAGGTGACAAATAAAATGTAGGTGTATTAGATTACCTGCATGGAATCGGTTTTAAAATGCCGTGAGCAAAGCGTTAATTTCCATGGTGACTTTTCCGGGGAAGTACATCCATTTTGTGTGCAAATAAGTTTTTCAAGCTTATAAAACCTCCCACTAACACATTAAACTAACTACCGCTAACACACTAACTAGGCACCATCTAGGTACTGTTCATAACATTAAGGACTGTTAATATTTTCTTTATATTCACGCGATCGGTTTCTCTTATTTCGGTTATTTTCTTTGGGGGTTATAATAACGGTCTAAATTTTGCATCGAGCTCCGATGATCATTCGAGCGTCTATTATTCAATTAGTAGGTCGGTTAGGTCTGTACCTACCTGCCTTTGAAACAATGTGCAGAGGAGCGTGTGTTTACCCCCCATTTGTAGGGAAAGACGTAATTACGAAAGGTAATGCCGTTTATTTTGTGTTGCCTTGGTTTATGAATTTTAGAAGGTTTGTTTGGTTAGGAAAATTAGGCGCGTAAAACCTACACGAACACCGACAGATCAAGGATTTAATATTTGCACTTATAAAGCTTATAACAAACTTAATAAGGAAGATACGTAGAGCATCTATCTGTTTGTTTGACGAGCAAGTAACTATAAAAAGGTTTTTTTGAGGCAAACTAGACTGGCATGTTCGGCGACACACACTCATATTGGAGAGTGCGCAGACGTTTTTAGTATGGAGTCAAATAACAATTGCCTATTAAATGATTCTATATTTCGGTACTACTTACAGCTGCATTGTCACACGATCCATGCATTGCGTTTTCCCAATTTATCTGTGTCGTGTCGTACAAAAGTCAATGTTTATCCGACGTAGGTAGTGCTGGTTGCGATGAATATTAATGAAGCTCCCATATAAACACATGGGATTTTTACGGTAGAATCGTTCTTTATCATACATGAACCGATCTTTTGCATAAACATTATCCTAATTGCGTTCGCGGCTAGCAAAATATTGCCTGCAGCTGCCGTAACATATCATGAAATAATAATAGAAACCGGCCAAGAGCGAGTCGGACTCGCGCACCGAGGGTTCTGAGCCACGATCAAAAATATTTCTGCTACTTCACATACAGTCCGTTCAGTGAAGGATAGATAGACAGGCGGACAGCGCCAACTAATGTCCTATAAGTAGTGGAACTAATGTATTTTTGATGATTTCCTGAAAACTGAGCTATTTAGAGACATCGGTTTTATTTTTCAAACCAACAGTCCAGACATTTATTAGGTCTACTGACAGATAATGTAGGTAATCAACAGTTTCTTGCTACGACTACGAAGAAAGCTTCATATATACTATGTTAATTATATTCATGGATCTCTTCGTACTGAAAGATAATATAGGTACACATAGCGGCACAATTTGTACCTATGTAGACGGAGCCAATGCTCCGTCTACATAGGTACAAAATTATCCATACCTTACCTATTTTAACATAATATGTAGGTACTTATATAAGGTTGAAACGGTGAAATAATACCTAATAATATAAAGCGCTCTCTACTTATGTTTGCAACAATCCGTTATTGTGGGTTCGCAACGCAATTTGACTAGGTACCTACTATATTTTTAATATTAACAAACTATTAACAACCTTTGGAACAGTACCTACTGTACTCATAGTGATTCATTCAATTAATCTTGTAAATTGATTTGAACTTGCATTACTTGTCAGTGTGCACTCGATGCAATGCTAGTAATTGCTTTTGTGTGCACTCTTTCAACGCGAGATTGAAGAACCCTGTAGGCGAGATTGGTTCTAGGTTGAATATTTATATGCTTTATTTTTATCCGTACGGCAGAATCACATATATATATGCACCTGCTTATATTGGTTGGGTTTTGGAACGAACTCCGATTTATCAAACGAGATATTGAAAAACTTTTAAAAAATTACAAATAACCATCACCATCTCATGTTGACAAGCATCCTCCTTTGCATACAGCTAGTCCTCTCTCGAAGAGCTTTTTTGCATCTAAGTATCCGCCTCCATCAGTCCACCTCGCGGGTGGTTTTTCAACACTCCACCTCGCTGGTTCGTAGCGCGTCACCACGGTAGGATGGAGGTCTGGGTGTCCGAATTCCAGTTCAAGAATTTATTTTGCTGTATCTTCCTGTATCAGTTTGAAATTTAAAAAAGTGATTACATGGGTTCTTGAAAAAACTTGACCGTCCATTATCTATTTAGTGAAAAATCTTACATCTGCTTTTTACAGCTTGTACTTAATTACTTAAACTTAAGCTTAAACTTAATACCATTACCTTCAAATTAAATAATTAGTTAGTACAGAAATAATTCCTCATAAGCGCTGAAAGTACCTATTGGCAGAATATGATGTAAGTAACAAAATTGAGCACGGTATAAACTCGATAGTTACATAGTTGTTACTTACCTTTAAGTACAAAGATAGATAGGTACTCAGGTTTTTTTTATTGAATTTCAAGCTCATTTATTGCGTAAAGGGTGTGCAAATCAAATATACGGGATGTTAACTTTATCGGTTCGTCAAATCAAATGGACTTATTTAGGTCAACATAAAAAATAGAACTGTAAATGTTTTATACTTTGCAATCACAAGTGAGTTAGCGATTCTAAGAATAAGAAAGTAGAGCGCGTTTGAATTTTACCCAAAGTAATTTAACTTTTAACTTTTACAGAACTAATTAAGTTACTGGCTATTTGAATAAATATTTTATATTAAAATCAAATGAGCGTGGCGTAGAAATATCTTAAGTAAGTTAGGTATGCTTGCCGAGGACATGCAACTGGTTTATAAATAAACCGCATTATCAAATTTCTAAATACTTACAAAACAAGAATACATAAATACAGAAAGTGAGAAAATATTGCATCTGTAGCCCGGCGTGCTTATTGTCTAACCCGATCTTTGTATAGGCTGACAGTTGGTATTGGAAACAGCCAGCTGTCACAGTCTGACATTTCAAACCGATAACAAGCGTCAAAATAGTTACGCAATTGCCCTGCTGCGCTGGTATAGAACTCGGTGTTTTGATATTCTTGGAAAAAAAAACAAGTGTTCTCCCAATGCTAAAAAAGGGTACACTGAAAAAACATGTTAAGTATTTTTTTTTTAATGAGATTTTAATCTCTAAATGTAGAGCACTCAATAGACTATATAAGTTACCACTCAGTTACAGATACAAATATTTATGTATATAGGTAACTGGTTTTTGTTACAACTTTCAAAAAAGATGTATACATATCTAAGTATACGAAAATTATATTATGGATAATTACATCGTTCCAAATTTTCAAATCGCGATAACTCAAAAAGTTGCTAAGGTGACTAGATGTTCATTACACGGAAAGAACATAATGTTCCGAATGTTTGCAATATCGAAGATAGGCAATCATCTTGTTCAGACATGAGCGTAGGGATGCCGCTCTACACCCCTTAGCGGTGCTAACTAAGCACTTAATTTGATTGCAAGTGATTCAAAAAGACAGGGAAATTTCGCCGTGAGTAACCTAGGCAGGCTGGCGTAAAGGGTTGCCTACATGGCAGACATTCTTCCAATGCTAATTCATCATCATCATCATCATGTCAGCCGAAAGACGTCCACTGCTGGACATAGGCCTCGCCCAAAGCTCTCCCCTCAGACCGGTCTTGTGCTTTCCGCATCCACCGCGGTCCCGCATTCCTTACTATGTCGTCGCTCCATCTTGTTGGAGGCCTACCGACAGCTCGTCTCCCGGTCCGCGGACGCCATTCGAGAACCTTCTGACCCCATCGGCCATCAGTTCTGCGAGCAATGTGCCCCGCCCACTGCCACTTAAGTTTCGCAATTCTTCGGGCTATGTCGAATGCTAATTGAATGATTGTAAATAAAACACAACAATTTCCTAGGCACTGTGCGCTTTATAATGGAGCATTCCACTAGGACTCTTGTCTTGATGAGAAAAGAAACCTTTTAACTTAACCAACTAAGAAAAGTTAAAAAACCTCCGGCATTCTCATTTCAAAATTTAATCTCTCAGAAACGGCTGGACCGATTTTGATGCAATTTAGCTAAGAACCAACTCGATTAAACTAGCTAAATAGATTTTAAAAAATCGACATATGTAATTATCGAATCTGATCACAAAATTTTACGATGATTCGGGTTATCTTTTAACATTCTTCTTTTTTTTCTATAAAGAAAATTACAAAAAATGAATAGACAAAAGTATATATATATCTACTTACCTAATTAGCGAATCTTCTTACAAAATTTCAGGAGAATCGGTTGAGAAATGCGACCTGGCCCCTATTTCACCGACCTTACAATTGTCAGTTTTCAATGACAATTCGTTGTCAATTGCTGACTTGAAGAGCTTTTGTTTTAGAGCGCTTCATACTGACCAAGGAATGTGGTTCGAATTGTCATGACAAACCGACAATTGTAAAGTTAGTGAAATAGGGGATGTAGAGGCGAAACGGCCGGACATACTCCTGACAGTCATACGAATGAATTTTTGTCCAAGCTGAAACTGAGACGCTTCGCTCACTTTGTTTAAGTACTCGATCAATAGAACCGCGTTCTATCTGTTTAGGAGCTACGGTGCCTCAGACCGACACAAATGCACATGTCAAACTTAAGACACGGTCTTTCTTTTTGGATCGGGGTTCAAAATACACCTTAAGAGCCACTTGCAGCAAAAATACACCTTAAGAGCCACTTGCAACAAAATTTTTAATCTACCTAGTTCAAGTGTAAACCCAGGTTAAGCCTAACAGTTAGACACAACTAAATTGGACTTAACACTAAAACAGGTTAAAAAAAATCTGCAAAAGGACATGGCATAGATCATGTAATTTATCTTTTAATGTTATTTTTCTCTTTCTCAGGATACACAAAATTACTCAAATGTCACGAGGTCAAGACCTTATTTAAATAAAGGAAAATACAGAGAGGAGGTAAAATGAAAAATATTTGTCTGTCGTCACAATCATTAACTTGTGACAAATGGTTCATAATGAAGATTGTTTTTTCTTCATTATTCAACTCGCGCCCGAGTAGAGGGAAGGTGAATTTAAATTTTCGTGGAAAGTCGGAAAGTACCTACGGCTACGTAGGTACTTAATGTAGGTACCTAGGCAATGTATAGGAATGGCCCGTCAGTAGTGTATAAATATCAGTAGAGGTCAGATATTCGATCATATAAAAAAATATGACAGTTCCAAAAAATTTGAACAGTGCATCAAATACTCAACTTGTGACCAAAGGGCTGGCAGTTTTCTCTCTCAGAGAATCAGCATCGCTATTCAGCGAGGCAAAGCTGCCAGCCTTTTGGGCACTATGCCACGGGGGCCTTATTTAAATTTAATTTAGTTTTAAGTTTTAGTTTACTTAGTTATAGCTTAGATTTAGTGTCATAGTAAATTGCTTTTATTATGTAAATAAATTTCGTAATTTTAGTTTTAAGTTTTAGTTTAAAATTGACCATTATATGGATATCTCTTAATAAGGCCTATGTGCTTGAATTTAATTGTTTTAGGTAGGTAACTTGTGTTTTCCACTGTTTTTGCACAATAAAATGTTTACTTAAACAACCTATCTTAGAAAACCACTATAACTTAAATTGCGTAGGTATTCCTAATAATTCCTAATTCTTTTCTATATGCACGCTGTCAGACTGTGGCGATAATATTGTTTTATCTCACTTTATTTCCAACTAAACAGAAGCCAAACTTCACAATTCCTTTAAGCTTTATAATGCTGTCAGTGTCGTATAATATTTCAGATTTCCGGGTTTTTTCAGAAGGAAAATCATCTCGAGGAAACAGGGATCACCAGAGCTCTCGATACAAGTATAGGTACAGTACCTAATAGAGAGCACTCTACGTTACGCCTGATTTTCATTCGAGTACCTACACTTAAGTAGGTACCTACTTTCTACTGTGATCCTTATTATGACAAGAGTGGGGGACAAGAAGGACTTTAATATGTATTTTGTGGTAAAACGCTAAGAGTGCCATAAGTAATGGCATCAGTTGAAAACATTTGTTTTCAAAATACTGCTAAGGAAATTAGCATAAAACGCAAGTGGTGTCGGCAGCAACAAATAGATTATTGGTAAAATAAAATACTTACTTACCCTAAGTAGGGCACTTAAATTTTATTAAGTACCTACTTAGTTAGGTACACCTACATAATAACTTTAACTTTCGCTAAGTTTAGAGAGGCAGGTAGCACGAATATTAGTACCGACGTAACTATTAAGCTGCTCTACCAAAAAAAAAAGTACCTACTTACTTACACGCATAATGTTACCGATACCTATTTTACATAACTGTCAGCATTTGAGCTACGTCTCAATAACTGCTGTGTAGGTACGAGTACTAAGGGTTTGATAATCTAATAAATTCTAACCAAATTCCCAACAACAATGCTATTATAATTTAGTAATTAAGTAAGTCAGGGCGAGGATCAAAGAATTCATAATATCGTTAAACCCGTTAGATCCTGCTCCTAGTTGAATTTATTAAAGGATTGAGTCCTTCATTTTCCCTTCGATTAAACTGTTTTACGACTTGGACCGATGATGAAGGATGATAAAGACGGATAGCGAATCATAGCCGCTAATATTCAAATGTGATTACTTAATGAAATACATGCTAATGAGACAGCGTTTGCATTGGAATCATAATTTTATTAAATACTCAATTTATGGAGTATCCTACCCACCTACAGTTTTATCATACTTTTTAATTTATCGAAACGTCAGTTTTATTATTGTTACTGAACGCGAAACATTGTCGTAATTATTTGAACAAAAATAACTTATCAACATAGAACTGAATCTCCTCCTTTTTTGAGCTCGGTTAAAATAGCTCAGGGACTCTATGAACATGCCTAAGTAGTGCCTAATAGCAGGTACTCGTAATCAAGAATTTAGTTGGTTGGAATATTAAAACAAATGAATTCAAGTATTTTGCATTTATACGTACCTACCTGTATTGGAATCTGTCCCTCGCGAGCCTGTTAGATAACACCACCTCGTCCCAGGCTCAGCTACAGGCCAAAGGTCGTAACCTTTAACCCACCACTTGCGGGCCTCGTCAAAACAAAAACATCAATCGATAGTAACAGGAAAATAAAACAAAAAAAACTTACTTACGCCGCCTAAATCTGTCGCAGCTTTTACTGACGTGATTTATTGTCCGCTCTCAGTACCGCTAATCGTTCAAGATGTACCAACCGATTGTTAGTCAACATAACACTTTATCACTTAGACGGTCGCGAATTTTAATTGCACCACTCGAATGTTTAGTCGACCCGCTCCTGGGAACGGTTATTCAATCATTTCACATAAAACAGTTATGCCGGTCGGGGGGCGCGTGACGCGCGGTCTCTCCCCCGTGGCTCCCTGAAAACTGAAACGGGCAAAGCCTACGGAAAACACGAGCCTCGCTGGGATTCGGTGTGAAACTGCGTTCGAGAGAAGCGAGCACGGGTTGCCGCCTTACTCACTCCTAATGACTCACCCATGAGTCAGAGGAGGTCTAATAGATATTGCTGGCGAGCCCGGCCGGCCGCCGAAGTTGGCCGGTTTCGGGCGACCGCCAGCGAAAGCTCAATGAACAACGATAATTCATTTCATTAGTAGGTATATGAAAATGACATTTCTGAGATGTCATCAGTGCTCTTCCGTGGGCGCACTTCGGGTTGAGTATGAATTCGTTTAGCATATTCAATAAGCACTCCGCGCTGTTGGGGTACAATGGTGATGAAATGCAGTCGTTGGCAGGTTCACGTAAGATCTCGGGTTCTATTAACTAAGCTGTCATAAATTTTGGCTTCCTCTTCATACCAACCTAAGTCCTGGCACCTACGGCTGATTGGACTCTAAACAAACACATAAATGACCTTAGGGCGATAATAAAATGGTTTGATGCGTCCATATCACTGGAAGCCATTTTTAGGGCTCACACGCCTAATCGTATAGCCGTAAGCCGCGTGAATCGCGGTTTGAGCTATGGCCTGTCAAGCAGAGGGTCGCGGGTTCGAGCCCCGGCGCGCACCTCGGAGTTTTTCAGAATTTATGTGCGTGTTTACGTGCTTGTAATTTATCACACGCTTTTCGGTGAAGGAAAACACCGTGAGGAATCCTGCGCACTCCTGCGAAGCAATTCAATAACGTGTATGGAGATCCCAATCCGCACTGGGCCCGCGTGGGAACTATAGCCCAAGTCCTCTCATCCTGAGACAGCTTAGGCAGACCTATGCACGCTAGGTTCCAGCTTCCAGTATAGGCTGACCTAATTTCAAAATTGATCTTGATAATAGCAGCCATTACGATTCATCATCATCAAACTTGTTTCACGTCCCACTGCTAGGTAAGGCCTCTGCCTTACCTAGCAGTGGAAGCTGGAACCTAGCGTGCATAGGCAATTTCGAAAGCGGAGTGCGTAGCGTATAGCAATCGATCTATTGCTGATATCAAATTATTTATAGGTATAGCAGGTGTTCTTATCGAAGTTTATCAGGTGCTTGCTATTAGCTGTGAGCAAACATTTTTACACGGTTTTTATTTAGGCTTCCAGAGTAGCCTATTGAACCAGACACAGACACTCCTGATTGCTACGTTTCCGCGCAAGTAAGTGTGATGAAAAACATTGTTTCACGGGCAGTAGTTAGGTACGGTACGAACTTCGGCTGACTTCGGACTTTAGTTTCGTTCGTAATTCCTTATACTGGATGAATATGAATTAGTATACAGGAACCAAATTTTCCTTACTCAGTACCTATCGATGGCAATTACTTACGTTTTAAATAAACATGTTTAGCATAAATAATATTCAGAATATTCAGAGAAAATAGGAGGGCGATTAATTGTGCCGGAAAAAGTTATAACTGACTGACTCACTAACGCACAGCCCAAACCGTTGGACCCAGAAAGCTATGTTACATAGAGGTTCCCTTAATGAAGTAGACAGGGCATAAATGAGGTATTTTGAGAAATTTCCACGAGATAGGGAGTTCTGCCACGGGAACGATTAGTATATTTGACGACGTGTCAATTGTCCGTCTAGTCTAGTCATGAGAAAAATTCAAGTAATTTACCTGTACTTACTTGTCGTATTCGTGCAAAGCTATTGTTTAATTATAATTTATTGTTTAACTGAAATTTCAAATGCAATGTACATTGTTAATTGAATAAATGACTATGACTATGACTATGACGCTATTTTTTGCCAGCGTAAAAAGCAGTGTTTTTAAAAATATTGAATATTTACCTTAAACATGCTAACCTTAGGGTATATTATTGTATTTGGCCCCTCACGGCAACGTAAACATCGTATTGTTTATGTAAATCGACACGCGCGTATACCAAAAAGTTTCAACATTCCTGACAGGAATGCCTTGGATTCTTGATGGAACTCTTTGGTACAGTCAAGTTCCCCAATATCTGTACAGACAACCGTTCAAAAATATCTATACACAGACTCTATTGCCAGTCACATAAGGTCCATGTTTAGATATTTATGAACGTTTGGCTGTTCAGATATTGGAGAACTCTACTATACAGTCGTCCAGAACAGGACTCAGTTCAGTACGATTGTCTGGACCTGGATGGCATACAGCATTTGGCAGCAATAAATATACCTAGTTAGGTATTTACCTACCTACCTACCTACAGACAAAATACCTACGTAAAAAGCTACTAATAACACGTTTATTAAGTATACCCACATCATACAAAGTGGAAAATTTTAATCATCTGCATCTCCTGGACACAATTCTACTCTTGAATAAGTAGGTATCAATAACCCAGCCTATGTCCAGCAGTAGACGTCTTCCGGCTGAAATGATGATGAATTACCTACCAAGAAACATATATCGAGATATTTATGTGCAATATATATCGATAAACTAACTGGTTCACTTTGGATAGTTAAGATCCTCATAATTTACCATGAAGATTCAATTATTTTCAATTTACAAACACAAAGTTTAGCATTATTAAGAACACCTTGAAAGTCTAACAAAAGTTATTGACTTAACAACAGAAAAATGATTGTTTTCTGTCAGTTCACACTATCAATGTTAATTGCACAGAATAAGAGACACACTGTGGGAATTCATACAATTATTTTATACTAACTGTCTTTATTATTCATTGATAAATTGAAACTTCTTTATTATAAAGGTCATTTTGGTATTTCAGTACAAAGAAGAGATTCATTTAATTCACAGGAATGTATAGTTAGTGTATACTTAATTGCTAAGTGATAAAAATGGACGGTAAATCTTTTGTTTAAACTAAGGCACAGTACAAATACTTCACTTACAACTATTGCAGCCTTATCGCACTAGCGATTTGCGAGCGAGTGCTTCATACTAATATCGCTCGCGGCGAACACGTCGTCGAGTGATCGCCTCAATACAAAATCGCTCGCAAATCGCACGTGTGATAAGGCTGTTAGGGCTTAACTCTTGTCATATGTTGGAGTTATATTTTGTTTACACAAAATTAAGGCTTTTGTCTGAACTCCAACACATTAAGTCTTACAGTTAACAAATCAGCATTATGCTTCATCTGAATCAAATTAGAAGAAAACATTGAATGTTTTTAATATGTCTTATTATTTAATATTCTCTGCATACCAAGCAAGCACCTAGTAGATGCTATTGTACTTAACATTTAGCTTTGTTTTAACCAATAGAAAATTGATACTGTAATTTGGTGGCAGATGTAGTACTTAATATAAATTGGAACAAATGACAGTGACATGCTATTGTGTAATTTAACTATGGGGTTCATTGTTTTATATCGAGCCTGCCTGTAGTCACAGTTGTACATACAAAATATTACATGTTACCGATTCCCCAGCATATTATTAACATTCAAAACCCACCCAAAATAACAACTAATAAGTGTGTTATTTAGTCAGCAAAATAATGGCATTTACACATTATTTAAACCTTAGGTTTTCATCAAGTAGTTGATATCCGATAGAAATTTAGCTTTTTCAGGTTGTGTTTAAATATGGTGTGCAGCGTTTAGCACTTTTGGCAACACTGACGCAAAAATGGTCTTAAGACCATATTAAAGAACTACACTGGCCTTGAGTGGTCACCAAGGGGACTACGGTAAAAAAAATGGGTGACATACACATGCTATGGATACATTCCCTATCTTATGATGATAGGGCTTCATCACTCAACAATATTTTCTTTTGCTACCAAACACTGTAAATGCATATTGTTAACTGTAAAGCAGTCCTTTAGAGACATCACAAAACATATTTATGTAGGAATACCATAACAACAGTACTTAAAGTTAGTACAATGGATGAAGTGATGAAAGAAGAACCGTTACATTCATCAGAGGCGCAGTAGCACTCTTCCCAGTAGACTCCGTTATCATAAACACCCCAATTACAAACCGTGGTCACACCAGTGTCAGCGATGGAAGCACAGCGTCGGATCACCTGACGCCATCGCCCATCCCCTGAAAATACATAAGCAAACTCACTTGCGTTGGTAATGTTGGGTTGCATATCCCCATATCCAAACTCACTTAAAACAGTATTCCCTTTTAGAATAATTAAATAAAAATAGAAAGTAATGGTTTAACTTACAAATAAATCCCTTAGGTCCTTGTTGAGTCAGTTTCATACAAAATGCTCCTTGTATGTTTGTTTCCTCACTGTAGCAGTCGACAGCGATGTGACTCTCTCGGTCGAACGTCTTGTATGCTCCACAGGTATCTTCTAGCAGGTTCTGAGACGATGCACATTGATAACAGCGTACGCTAAAAACTAAATCATAATTTTATTTTGATTAGTAAATGCCAACCGATTTATGAAAGTTTTTATGTAAGTAAAATAAGTATTTACCTGCTGGTAAGGCGCAGGCAAATATCAATATACTGTAGGAAGTCGTCATATTCAATATTGCATTCAATTATTCTAAGAAATCTTAAACAAAAACAACAAAATATACTTCAACAGTTTTCGAAACGGCGTGACATGATTGACATTTCAAGATAAAGAATCGAATGAATGATTGAATGAAATGAACGTACACACGGTACACACCCAATCCCTAGTGCTGCGTTATAAACAAGACAATATTTTACCGGTTTTACTTGTCGTCAAATGCCATAACTTGAGTCATTTACGTTATAAATCGTATAAAGAATAACTTTTAAACCATAGTTTGGACATTTATCGTAATAGAGAATAATGTTTGTTTTATTATTAATCGTAAATATCGATTAGAAGGTGTACCAGAGTGAGAATGAATGAATGTCTATGTCTCGCTCTAACATAATGTTGACGGTTGGAGCTAGGTTGTGGCCATTGAGATAGGAAAGTGGAGGCGTTATATTCTTCTATATGAAGCGTGACTTATACAAATATCTGCCATATCGACACATACATGTCAAACGGCATTTTATCTCTTTTTAACTTACTGACAGCTGCATAAGAATAGGAGAGACAAACAGTATTTGTTGGTTACTAAATTTGGAAGCACTCTCTAAGTGACGTCACCAGTTTACGACAGCGTGGCAGGTGCCACCATGTTCCGTGCCAAGTTTCGTGGTAGATGTGCTGTCAAACGGTAGCCGGGTCCGAATATATTTGCTGTTTTTGTGAGGATTACTCTAAGAAACGAGTTATCATGGTGTGCAGGGCTCTGTCTTTGATTGTCCTAATCATGCCCTAGTGCTGCGTCAGACAGTGTAGTGTTAAAAAAAACATTAATCAACCTGAATTGACCCTTCAAAGGTTAGTAACCAGTTACCTTGAATAATTCGAATGTTTTATTGTATTTTGGCATGTATCGTAACATAATGATCTTATAAAATGAGTACGAACGTCTGTTTAAGTATGATTTGTTTTATTTTCCAATGATTTTATTTATTTCAACAGAAATAATTTGCTTGATTTTGGCATATTAGCTTATGCGGTGCTAAGTATCGACATAGGTATCGATTAAATTCTAAACATTGTTTGAATTTTTTTTTCGTCAGATTTCCTGTGAATGAAACTGCCAAAAATAAAAGGATTGGAATTGAAAATATAAACCCATGACATAAGACATGGTCTGTCTGCTCGATGCACTTCGACATGTCATGCTTCAACAGAACTCTTAATGTGTCGAGATTGATGACGTGACGGAGCAATTCAGGTAATTATCAGATATAAACATATAAAATAAAACCGTGACTTACTGACTGATACACAACGCACAGGCTGAACCAGATTTGAGATTTGGAAAAAATGTCCCTTGAGCAGGCTAGACATAAACTTATAGATACTTAATATTCTTCTTTTTCAGTCTACTCGTGCCTGTCACCTGTGTTGCCTTGTACATCAAGTGTGAGGGTAAGGTAATGTCTGTAATCAAAATGATTATAGATTTGAGGTTTCGCTATCACAGAAAAAGAAGTTGTGAGTGTTGTGACAAAGTATCTTTCAGAAACTATTAGAAATGAATAAAAACTTTGGAGATGCCTAAGGCAAATGTTTTTTATTTTCACTTTTGTGGTTAGTAGGACCTTGTGCGAGGTCCGTACCGATCACTACCACCATCTTACTCGCTAATCCTGCCGCTAAGTAGCAGTGCTTGCACTGTTGTGTCCCGGTGTGGAGAGTAAGACAGCCGGTGTAATTACGGGCACAAGAGGAATTCCATCTTAGCTCTCTAGGTTGGCAACGCATCTGCAAACCCATATACACACATGTCATAACTCCTCTATAATGCGTTCAAAATGTAATAAATGTATAATGTTTACTTATCTATGATAAAAACAACAGTCAAATTCGTGACAGGTATGGATATGATAATGCCTTCTGCTTCTGAACGTGTTTTAGAGTACTTATAATATGTGTGTAGATAAAAGTAATGTATGCTACTCTAGATAATTAGGCCTTAAAACACTCGTAATGTAACAGTTGCATAAACTACTATAGCGTAGATTTTATCGATATCGATATCTGCATACGTTTAACAGTCCCAACCCTATGAAAAGCAGCCATGTTACGTGCCAAATTTTAGTAGGTATGCACGCTAATTCTGTAGGTATCACCGGTCCACTTGCTATTAGGTCTGTGGTTGTGGCAAAGATAGTAGTATGGTACCTGTAGACGTATCACAAAAAATTAACAATCAATTCGATACTTGGTACCTGTCATTCTAATGGTGGCATATCGTGTGTTAATAAGAGATAACAATAGTTGAAAGCGTACGTCATGAAACGCTGCGCGCCACTTAGTAAATACGAAACGTCATGTTTGTTACCAGCTGGTTAACACATGCTTCTGTAAAGAAAAGCTTTTTTTGACTTATAAAACATAAATATGTGAAATTTTGTTCCTAAAATCTGTTGTTTCCCAAGAATGGCTTGTATTGTTCCCGGTTGTAAAAACAGAGTAGGTGTTTTGATGGAGAATAATAGGAACATATCATTTCACGGGTAAGTATTTTTGTGTTTTTTTGAACACATTTTTATAAATAAAAATCCTTATTTACGAAAAGTGAATCATTATACATAAATATACAGTCTAGCTTTGATTTATTCAAGTAAAAGCGGAAGTTCATTGTATTAATTGATAAAAACCAAAGCCAACCGGGATTTTCCTACTTTATAGGGTTGTGGCTGATCTTAAAGAATATCGATACTTAACAATTTTTTTTACCGTGCGGCGTGAGCGAAGTATCTCCGTTTCAGCTTGTACAAAAATGCTTTCATATGTCCGGAGGGGCTATTCCAAAGTCTGAAATTCGAATCCGACTGTCCCGCGCAGGCCAACATAGATTAACACAAAGTGAAGGGAGGTCGGCCCCTATACTACGAAGTGCGAAATTCGAGGTTCGTATCGTACCGTCCCGCTCACGCTAATATCATTTAACACGAGTGTGAGCGGGGCGATACGATGCGAACTTCGATTTTCGAATTTCGTAGTAGTCCCCCGGGTACGAACTTCGAAGTAGCGAGGGGGCTCAGCGTCTGTCCGCCGTCTGTCCAGGGCCGTGTTTTATAGGGCTGCCAGTTGCAATTCGCAAGCGGAAGTCTCATTCTATCACCTTTTGTTAGAAAGATAATTCCACTTGTGAATTGTAACTTGTATTTATAACATGTCGCGAACGGCGAAGCGAGTACTTCGATATTTAAAGTTCACTATAGATTATAATATAATATATGAAAAATCTGTGTTTTCTGTTACAGGATATGTTGATGCCAATTGGGCATCAACAACAAACACGTCGTGTAACAAAGTTGAAAACAGAGAACCGTAGCACTGTCGAGCACTGATACTGAGTATATGGCCTTGTGTGATGGAAAGCTAAATTTGTAAGAAGTTTTCTCAATAAATGTTTAGGAAAACTCTACTTGATAACTTTGTATAATGATAGTCAGTCAGCACAAAAACTGTTTAGTTTAAGGGCAGATGTTAGAAATATAGATATTTAAACATTGGATACAAACTAAACACATGTAGAAGTCGTTTGTTGCTAGTTTCATTGTTCGCCACTAATGGCGCTGTACGTCACTTCTTCCTCTTGGTCGCTTTACACCGATTGCAATAGCTGCGTATTTTTCTTCACTTCAAGAAAATCTATTGTTTCTAATAAAATCCTGATTTAATTTACTCATATTCCATCACAACCACCTGGCTGCGCAGTTAACATAAATAGTTTGTGATTAAAGTTCCAGGCGAAGAAAAACGTTTTTTGACGTTTTATAGGCTTTTTAATGTCGGGGGAAATTTAATTTAATTTCGACGGAATCGCATATAGCCATATAGTTTTATGTATTACGTATTATTTTTCTTGTTTCTTTCTGAGAGGAGGCCTGTGCCCAGCAGTGGGACGTAAAAAAGGCTGCTGCTGATGATGATGATGTATTATTTTTAAAACTTATATTATCGATAATAAAAATACAACATCACTATTGTATGCTACAACTAAGCTGTCATTATTTAGTAAAAATGGAGACATTCGCTCAATTTCGACGCAACAGATTATATAGATATGCCTCTTTCTGTCTTATGGCAATTTGAAGGTGTTAGAAAGGGTAAAATATAGTTGCCTCTTGTGCTCCATCTATAGGTAATACTATTGTCTATGGGTTGTGGAGTCCATAATTTATTTTCTTATCTGCTAATACTTGTCAAACAAAAAAAAACAAATCTGTCAAACGAGTACCAAACCAACGGCCACAATACACAATTGCTAATTTTCATTCGAAGATTCTTGTTTAAAATTTTGTGCAACATGACAGAAATTTGGAAGATAATGTTCGCTTTGACAGTCGTTGTTGTGTTCACTCCAAACGGTAATTAGTTTTTCTGTTGTTTCAGTTGAAACTCATTACCGCACCACACCCATCGAAATTCTTGATTGTTATTGTTTAATTTTGATTGCAGTGATGGGGATCAAATGCTGGAATTGCCGGTCTAACAACGACCCCAAGTGCGCCGATCCATTCGACAATTCTACTATGCCCATTACAGATTGTGATCATGAAAAAGTACTGCCCCATTTACAGGGCGTCAGGCCGACTATGTGCCGCAAAATTAGACAAAAGGGTAAATATTACAAAACGTTTTTCCAAAAACTTAAATAAAAATTACTGGTACTGGTAAATTACCATGCCCGAGTACTTACTTACTAATGCTTTTACGCTCAGCGCGTGAAATGTGTCCTATGTATCTATAAATGTGTATATTGAGTTTGTCTTTTCTGACAAACTCAAAATTCATGTACTGTGGGGCATAGCCCAGGGTTGTGTTTTATAAACCTACAAGTTACAGGTTACAAGTCTACAGGAAACAGTTACCTGTAATGCACTATGTACAATTACAGGTGTTTTATAAAGACACACGGAAAGCAACACTTGTAATACGGTATTGTAAATCTCGACTACAAGTAAATTCTACAAGTGTAATGGACATCACTAGAAAAAAAAAGTGGCTGCCAAAAATTACAAATATGTAGAGATTTTTTATCTATTAAATATTAAAAATACCCATGCAAAGTTGATAAATAAAAATCTATCTAAGTACATAAAACAAAATCGTGTTAATTGCACTAAGTATTTATAGGTCAAGAACGGCTGGACCGATTTTTATGATCTTCCATTTTGTTGAATTTATATCTTTGCTTCGAATAGCAGGATAGGTATTAATAGAGGGGAAAATTCACGAGAAAAAAAATAAGAAGTTCATTTTCCCAGTACATTTTCTATGGAATGACCTAGGCGGTACGAAGTTCGCGGGTCGGCTAGTAAAATATATCTATTCTAAACAATGGCAAAAAACGGCCAAAAAATGCATGCATTGCATGATACTCCAGTGCATACAGACAGACACAGACAGAGAATTGAAGCTTCATGTTCAATGAATCATTTTGATTACTCAACGATTGTAATGAGCTCCCAATTTCTTGCAAAATCTAGTCTAGTCTATTTGCGTACAGTTCATTCTTTACCTTTCATTTAATATTGAAAATATGTGTCAAAAACTGTATTTATTTGTGGCCAAAACTCCCTAGTTCTATGCTGTCGTGGACTCTCTTCTTCTGAGTCTGACTCAGACGAGTTCCTCAATAAACAAATCATTCCTTGATGACCTTGAGTTTAATAACTTGAAGAAGAGATAGATAGATAGATAGAACAATTGATTTGGTACTGATCAAGACACCTAATTCAAAAATTTGTGCACCTGTAGCCATTGTTACAGGTCTCAAGACGTACGTAAGTTTTCGTTACAATTTTACAAATCTACGGTTGTATTTTACAATTTTTTTAAAAAACGCTTGTTCGATTATGAATTTAAAACTATAAAATGTCCACTTTTTGTCTATGTTACGGCTACAGGCGCTTGTACTTGTAGCTTGTAAAATTGTAGCACAATACTTTTATAAAACGCAAATTGTAAAAAACAGGACAAGTGTTGCCAATAAACGCCTGTAAAATTGTAACTTGTAAGTTTATAAAACATGGCCCAGGAAGTTGGCACTGGAGAAGGTATGGTCGCGTCCTAACAGTAAAATTAATTATTGCCCTGTAAATACTGATGCGATTAAATAAAAGATGGTATTCTTAGTCAGGACTGGATCTATATTCAAGTAGCAGGGGCTTAAGGCTAATACAAATTCCGAAATGCAACTATCTTAATCTGAAGTCCCACCCCGACTGATCCACTTTCTGGGAACCAAGTGTTCCTTTATTTTGATCAAATTCTAAGTTTAAAATGAACAGATCAGTCTAGCTTGCCAGGACCGCTCCATGCACTTGCTGCATGGAGGCTAACACCCTACAGTACCTATCTGACTGAGTAATAACTAGCCAACTATTGATATTGAATGTTTTGCTTCAAACTTATGTAAACCAAATTGTTTTGCAGTCAACGGCGAATGGCGTTACTTCCGTGACTGTGCCTACCTTGGTGAAGTGGGTATTCAAGGAGACGAGAGATTCTGCCTTATGAGAACCGGCACCTACAACATATTCCTGGAGTACTGCACTTGCAACAGCAAAGATGGCTGCAACTCATCTTACATGATCACTCCAACACCTTTCATGTTCGTCCTTCTAATAGGTTTCAGCTGCTTGTTAAAGTATATTTCCTAGTAGTACCAATTGTATGTATAACTTGACAATACACTGGCAGCGTCTAATATTGATCTATCTACAAATCATCACTCATAAGTTGGGACAACAGGAAGCATAACTTATTGTTAATTCATCAAGACCCAAAAGTTGATTTTAATTATTGCTATTTTGAAGATTTTAATTAAAAATACAAAAAGATAGCCTTCAATTTGGCATAGTTCTATGTGAGCATGAGGGGTTAAATTAGGAAAGAAATGCATAAAAAAGTTGTGTCTCAACTCTCAAAGCCTAATTTTTCTGAACGAATTTTCACTTGTGTAGGTGCAAATGGCAGGCAGGTTTTCCTTGAGTAGAATTCACACTTTAACTGCTAAGTGTGACTAAAATGTAGTGTAAATGAATTTCAATCAGGTACATTGCATTGAGTGCCTTGAGAAATAAGCACAAAGCTTGTCAGTTGCGTGTCTAAACAATAAAATAGAAATATCAAGTAATAAGATTATAGTGAAAATGGTAGTGCCTTTTATAATTAAAAAATGTTGTGAATCTCATGTGTCTGTACAAACTTAGTCTAAGCTGAACTATTGTACACTTTTTCAGTCTGACCACATACTAATTTTGTGACTTATAATATTTTAAGTTAAGGGTCTGTTTCCCACCCTCGGATTAGTTATATCTAACAAATAAATGTGATGTCATTTCTGTTAGTACAATTATTACAATTTTTTTATTGGAGGGTGGTGAAACAGGTGGCAAGTTTGATTTTTCTGCTGGTTGGTATACTTAAGTATAGGTATAGTGAAAAAAGATTTTCCACAGGTCAGGCAAAAATCAATTTTATATCAAGGTCATAAAAACTGACATGTAAAAACATGTTTATTATGATGTTAATTGTCTCTTTTGTTTACTCAAGTTAAATTGAATCTCAAACAATGTTGAATGTCACTGATTAGAGTAGTACAGACAGCGACATACTTAGTACTTGTATATGCAGGAAGAAAACAAAAGAAAGTGTCATAGATAATCTGTGGCTGGCACAAAGTGTTAGTAAAATAGCAGATGCTGTTACTTTCTGTACTCAATTGAGATGGCTGTATGTCGTGTGGTGATGAATGAACAGTCCAAAAATAGAGCAAAAGTTCGTTATCATCATCATGTCAGCCGAAAGACGTCCACTGCTTAGGTCTAGGACATAGGCCTCCCCAAGGCTCTCCACTCAGACCGGTCTTGTGCTTCCCGCATCCACCGCGGTCCCGCGATCTTTACCAGGTCGTCCGACAGCTCGTCTCCCGGTCCGTGGACGCCATTCGAGAACCTTCTGACCCCATCGGCCATCAGTCCTGCGAACAATGTTCCCCGCCTACTGCCACTTAAGTTTCGCAATTCTTCGGGCTAGTTTTAGCAAAAGTTAAAAACATTCAATCATTGGATCAATTGACCTGTGAATTTGTCTAGAATATGTCATGCTTTTATAGAACTTTTCTTTACGTTGCACGCATTTGCTAATAGTATTTTCTAAATATCTATAGCCATAGGCCATCAGATATATTTATAAGACTGTTATATATTCCGTCCAAACATTCAATAATTATGCTTTATGTACTTCGTAGTTTTATACCAATGTCTAAGAATAAAATGATTTTTACGTCTGTGACATTTTGTGTTTTCCATTATTTTCCAACCTATTTTGGATAACCTAATGGAAGTGGATAACAGATTACAGTGCAGAGGCCTGTCGCGCACAGCGCGAGTCGCCATATGAAAATCGGTGAGTGTCAGAGCCCTACGCTTATTCCATTTGTAATGTGGTCACACTGCTTATTTACTAACCTTGTGTGTGGGCACTACGATATAGTGGAATGGCGCCAAAGTGTGTGCGAAAACAGCGGCAGAAGGAAGGAGCTGAGACACACCATGCTTGAGAGAGGTCACTTGCTGAAACCCGGCTGATACCTTAGGTGAGTTAACACTCATATTGTGATATTAATCGCTATGACCATGGAGTGTGTAGGCATGTCCGCATTGAATATAGGTTAGATTCCTCACAAGGGTTCAGTAAGTGCTAGAGTACAATGTACACTTGGACAATGTCATAGACAGTGGGGCACATAAACTGGACACGGAGCAAGCATTTCTTGCCCAGCAATAACGCTCGAATGATGATGGAGCAACCGAGGTCAGGACTATTAGGGGATGGTGGAGGTCCTCAGCCCCCACGTCCTGTGGATGCCAGGCTAGATCTAGGCAAACTGAACCGACCAGGAGTCTACTGATCGGTCGCGATTGGACTTAGGATCACTGGTAGGCCCAGGATCCTTCTAAGAAATGAGGCACCCGGGCATAGCGCTGTGCCTAAACCGGAGTAAATCGATCGTGAGCTAAGCTTGCCATTTATGAAAACAATCGATTTATTGATTATTTTTGTTTTATTTTTATGAAACATTCATAGAATGAAATTCAACATACAATGACAATGCAAAGAAAAATTCGTTAAGCAGCTGGACTTGAACCAGCAACCTCGGTAATCCGTACCACGCTCCACCAATTAAGCTATACTTAACGTTGGTGTACCTAACGAATTTTTCAATGCCTTGTGTCATATTTTATTTGGAAGATCTCTCCTCAGCGCCATCTATGAGTAGCTTAATCAAGCAGCTCACCCACTACGGAACTTCTACAGTTACGCATTAGTGGCAAGAGATGGAGCTATTTTCTGAATCAATGAAAACAATCGATTTATTGATTATTTTTGTTTTATTTTTATGAAACATTCATAGAATGAAATTCAACATACAATGACAATGCAAAGAAAAATTCGTTAAGCAGCTGGACTTGAACCAGCAACCTCGGTAATCCGTACCACGCTCCACCAATTAAGCTATACTTAACGTTGGTGTACCTAACGAATTTTTCAATGCCTTGTGTCATATTTTATTTGGAAGATCTCTCCTCAGCGCCATCTATGAGTAGCTTAATCAAGCAGCTCACCCACTACGGAACTTCTACAGTTACGCATTAGTGGCAAGAGATGGAGCTATTTTCTGAATCAATGAAAACAATCGATTTATTGATTATTTTTGTTTTATTTTGATGATTTTTATTATTTTTGCATTGTCATTGTATCTTGCCATTTATGCCTAGCTCGAGATAGAAACGTGGCATAGCCACATTGCGTTAGGAATCATTGTCATCACATATCTTGTGAGGCCATAGCAATAAGAAATCATCCTGCACACTCCAGGTTATGTATCTCCTGTATTAACGAGATAAGCAGTAATATTTGTTGCCCTTATTCTGTGTATCTGTATCACCCCAGGCATGCACGTATAACGATTAGGGAAAGCATAGAAGGGGCGACAAGGCCTAAGCACGAATATTTGAATCCTGCGTAACGTTATCGAGAAAATATGTATGACGTTTGGAACAGCACCCCCCCGTGCGCTTGTATAGTAGTAAGTTATAATGAGCGCAGGCTTCGGTCGAAGTGAAACGAACAGTCACACAACGCAAGCGACAAACATGTCGGGCTATACTCGACTGGCGGACGTGAGTGATCCGTTTATTTCGCTATGATTGAATCTTTTGGTAGTTCCATGTTACATAGTATGATTGCTGTGGGAGTGTTGCAGGGTCAAAAGTATGATTGAACTAGTGATGCGCCCGGCTTCGCACGGTTTTCTGCAATACTTGTAAATTTAATAATGTGTGTTTGTATTCCGGAAAAGAACACTGAAAACCACATCAAAATCTGTACGATATTTTCTGAGTTCAATGCGTTCAGGCAGACAGACGCGACGGGGGGACTTTTTTTTTTATAATGTCGGTATAGGTATTTCTGTTTCTGATACAAACCTAGTTACAGACGATGCAAAAACCGGCTAAGTGCGAGTCGGACTCGCCCACGAGGGTTCCGTACAAAAATTTCTCTGCATTTCCCCAGTGTTTTAATTTGTCCAGTATTAGCAAAGCCCTGTTCCTACATTTTGCTTAGGATTTTACTGCCATCTGGTGGCGAGTAGTCCTCAAGACCATCTAGATCTCGAGCCCGCGCGTCATCCACAAAGTTCTTCTATTCGACGCTAGAAGACGTTAGCAGTGGTAAACATTGTATATTGTTCTGTGATATACACAGCAAGACATAAAAATGTAGATTTTGTGATTTTTTGGGTGGTTGTGCTTTAAGAGCTACCTTCATACCAAATTTCAAGTTTCTAGGACAACTAGAAGTACCCTTTAGGTTTTCAAAGTACGGCAATTTGTATGGAAATGGAAACGACCTTTTTAAATGACTATCTTTTGATTGCGTTGACTTAGAAGCTTGATTTTTTCACAGCTTCAAGGGACCGCAGGTTTACGGTTTAAGATATTTATTTACTCAAAAAAATACAAGATTCACTTCCTGAGAAAATAACAGTTCAATTAAACAATGCGTATCTATATGCAAAAACGGTATTAGTATGAACTAAAAAACAATTACTTTGCTCACCCGCGACCACTAATGACAAATAGTTATATCTGTGCGGCAAATGTATGTTTCCATGCAACACCTCCACCTCCACTGCTACACGAATCAACACATGCCACACAGACCCAACTATCACCACCACCACTATACTAAACGCTGACGCGTTTCGGCACTCTCCACGAGGCCATTTACGAAGCACAACATCAACCGCTCAACATGCCACCACTTCCACTACTGACATATGTAAACCATGTACTCAACTTAGTTAATGACAAAACCAACGTACCCACTAATATTTTATAAATTCCAAACTACCCTTTTATGTAAGTCCTAAACTACCCTTTTTTAAGAAATGAATTCCAAACTACCCTTTTTATTTTTATTTTTAATCTACGCCAGGTACCCCGTTATTTTTAACCGAGTACGGTAAAAAGAGAAGTCACAGTATGTTACATTCTTATTTTATTTAGTATTAGTGTTATGTTATTGTAACAATCTCAACCCCACTCGGGGGTAGTTTGATATTATAAAATCTAAACTCGCAATGTTTACTAAGGATGCGACGCAGCGCATGGGCGGACCGGGCGAATTGGCGGATTAGTACTGTTAGCGGGTTTAAGTATTAATGTAAAGAAAAATCCTTTTCTATATGGGTTCTTAATATTTTTTTAAACGTATTCAATATTTTTGCATCCTTTATATCTTTGGGCAGTTTGTTATATATTTGTGCTCCCTCATACATTACACATTTTTTTCCGTATTTGGTCCTAAATTTTCTCAATAGCATATTATTAGCCTGTCTAGTAACGCGTTTTTGGATTTGCAATCGTTTGAGTATTTGATATTAATTTCAGCATCCCACCTCTACGCGTTCCAGAGAAAAAGGATCTTGACAGACAGACAGACAGAAGGACAACAAAGTGATCCTTTAAGGGTTCCGTTTATTACTTTTGAGGTACGGAACCCTAAAAACGAATGAAACAACGATCTTAGTGTTCAACTTTATTGCTAGCACCTTTTTCTAGTTAAGTAATTACAGTTTTCGTAAGATGACAAACTATATTTAGCCAACGAAATAATTTGAAATAGAGTTATACAAATTGTCATATCAAAGGCACATATTCTGCTGTTTTGGTTTATAAATAGGCACTGTCTTATATTATGTAATTAAAAATAATTAATTCTCTAAACATCCCATGTTAGTATAGGTACGTAGCTAGGTAATTACACATACACAATTTTAACACAATATTTACAACTAAATTATAATTAAATAACTGTTTTCCAGCCGTAGAAGATTTTTCAATTTTATGAGGCAATTTTTAGTTTATTTTTATTTATAAGAAGGGCGATTGAGGTATTATAGAACATTTAAATAAAAATAGTTAGCTTAGGTTGGGAGGCATTTTAAATCAAGTGAATTCAGGCCGAATTAAAGTAATTAATTAATGCTCAAGCATAGGGTACTCTACTATGAATATACCTAGACGTACTTATCACGTATTAGGTACTTACTCCATACTCCGGTATAACTCAAGGTACCTACGTTCGTAAGTAAATTTGCCTAATAATGAAAACTAATCGTTTACACTAAGGCACGAAATTAGCTTTTTTACTTGGGATATTTTTGTAAATTAGTGAGAAATATTAATGACAAATAATTTTATTATAATGCAAACTTTCTACCTCTAAAAGGGTCAAGTTTTGTACTTATTTTTGATGCTAGAATTGCTAACTAATAATGCTGTGGGTAACATAACCTTTCCTTTTCCTTCCTTTTTTCTTTCCCTTTTCCTTTTTTTTGTTTCCTTTACTTAGTAAGTGAAATAGAACTGGAAATAGTAGTAGTAGATTTTGCAGGCATTAAACAAAAAATATTTAAATACTTACAGTAAGCTCTTTGACTCTCTCTGGTGCTTAGTTTAAAAGGTTAAGGTAATCTGTGACCCATTAACACGTAGGTATGTTGATGATACTACTTATTTAAGTTTCTGAAATTCAAAGCAATATTTTAGGTAGGGACCTACCTACCACGTCACGTGGGTACTATGTTATCATAACTAATAAGTAAGTAGTTTTTCCGATGACAGAGATGGGTACTAATTACATTACCGACGAACTCAGGCCCGTGCTGGTAAATTCAATAAGTACCTCATTTTAACGGTTACTTAAATAAATAACAACTACTGCGTGTTATTTCCGGGAGCACAAATATTCGAACCCTACGTAACATAATCGAGAAAAATTGTATGGAGTTTGGAACTGCGCCCCTCAACAGCGTATTTGGTATTTACTGAAATTTTATATGAGTTTTCTCGATGGCGACACGAAAACGTTACTACCCGATTACGTTACGTAGGATTCGAATATTAGTACCCGGGCGTCTGTAGCGGCAAAAGCAGTTTCAGTTGATACAGCATTTTCAAATCATCGGATAAACGTACACGAAGTCTGTAAAAAACCGACCGCGCTTTAAAGCTAATTTTTGTACTACATTACATTCACTTAAACAATAAAAGCGCCAGTGGCGCCAGCAGGAGTGCGAGCGTCTTGCCAACGGCCCCTGCGCCGTTGCAGCCGTCGTATTCACAGGTTTCACAGAAGGAGGTGATTTCGTTGGGTCCGTTGGAAGAGCTGGGACAAGATGTGGAGTAATCGTCAGCTCGCTTCCAAGTGCAACCGCGGGAAATCACCAGTTGACCGTTGACTGTGGACAATTAGGAGGTGATTTATTGCATCAGGCGGTACTTTGCGGAGGTCCATAATAATGAATTAATAACTTGACCAACTTAGAAAAGTTGAAAACCCCGACATTGTCATGTCAAAGTTCAATATTTCAAAAACGGGTGAACCGATTCTAATGAAGATATGAGCTATCTTGATTAAATTAGCTTTCGATAAAAAAAACCGCGTCGAAATCGATCCATCCGTTTGGGAGCTATGATGCCACAGGCAGATACCACAGATACACATGTCAAACTTGTAACACCCCTCTTTTTGGTTCGGGGGTTAAAGAGCACAGACGTACTTAACTATTTTTCACGTGTGGTCGCGTGTGAGCATAGAATTGTTTTAAGCTCATTATTAGGAGGTGATTGAGAAAGGAACGGAACTCAAGCTTTGACATTTTTGTGCAAAATTGCAGTCCACTCCACACGAGAGAAAAGTTAAGGCAGGGAAAGTGATTTAATAAAGGAGGTTCTCAATTCGTCGGAATATTTTTTATTACCTAGTTTATGAATTATGGACCTCCGCAAGGTTACGCCCGCTAGGGGATCGATTTTTGAATCTCACTTGGTGACTAAATTCTCACCCATGACATTGATATCACTATTTGTCAAAAGTCTTATTTTTGAATGTCATACCCGTCAACTAACATGTAGCTGACTTGCGTTCCTGTCGTAAACAAGCGAGTCAACATAGTGGACTGAGGTTAGCTGTCACTGCCAGTGGTCAAGAAGTCACTCAGTGATCTCGTTTACGAGTGGGCGGGGGCATTCGTATTTGATATCATAGGCATAAGAATTTTAGTCACCGGTGAGATTCAAAAATCGATCCCCTGATTCGATCAATTAAATATTGGCCGTGTGTGGGGAAGCATCTTAGTTTCAGTTCTGCGCAAATGCTTTCGTATATTCGGCTGTTCTCCTCTACAGGTGGCATTTATAAACTGATTCTCCTAAAATTTCGTGAGCAGGTTCGATGTTTTTTTATTCCAAAAACAGTAAAGCTACAGAAAATACATAATAATATGATTATCGAACCTGCTCACAAAGTTTTACAAGAACCGGTTGAGAAATGCGACCTGTAGAGGAGAACAGCCCGCCAGCCGGACATAAACATAACACGAAAGCATTTTTGCACAAGCTGCCCCTATACTACGAAGTGCAAAATTCGAACTTCGTGTCGTGCCGTCCCGCTAACGCTAATATTATTTAATACGAGTGTGAGAGGGACGATACTATGCGAACTCCGATGTTCGAATTTCGTAGTAGTCCCCCTGAGACAAAGACGCGCTTCGCGCTTGCTCGGTTACTAAATATTTATTCTGGGTACTTATTTTTGATTCTGTTAGTGACATTTGTATGTAAAAAAAAACCGGACAAGTGGGACTCGGACTCGCGCACGAGGGGTACGGCCGTACAAAGATTTTAACGCTTTTTCCCAGTATTTTAAGTTGTCCAGTGTCAGCAGAGCCCTGCTCCTAAGCAAAATGCACACAGTGTTGGGGTCTGTGAAATCTACAGACAGACAGATTTTGAGAACAACCATGTGCTTCGTACCAAATTTCAAGTTTCTAGGACAACTGGAAGTACCCTTTAGGTTTTTAGGGTACGGCAATTTGTATGGAAACAACCTTTTTAATAACTGTAGCTTTTGATTGCGTTGACTTAGAAATTTGTTTTTTCACAGCTTCAAAGTGCTTGAGTACTTATTTGATATTAACTTCAGCATGCTATACCTCCACGCGTTCCAGAGAAACAGGGTCTTGACAGACAGAGAGACGGGCAACAAGGTGATCCTATAAGGGTTCCGTTTTTTGCTTTTGAGGTATGAACTCTAAAAAAGTAAAAGACAGAAGAAAGAAAGAAGATTAAGGTAGTGATTTGTTTTTGTGGTACGTTACGTAGCGACAGTTTTAGCCAAGAACGCAAAAGGCATTAATATGAAAATGTATAACAGCTAGTCGACTACCTAGGTTGAGAATGCTGTTGATATCTCTAGCATCAATAAAGGAGAAATTATCGAGGAAATGAAAGGAAAGTTGCGAGTGACTAGTTTTCCTCAACTGACTTAAAAGTAAGTAGGTAGATATACGCTTAAAATAGATTCGAGTTAAGATCAAGAGTGTATCTTAACTGAGGAAATTCGTAAACTAGGACATGATGCAAGTGCAATGTCATACCCAAAAATAACACCCAACCCAAAGTAATACCCGACGGCCTTCAGTTAAATAAGTAATAACAGAACGACAGCTGTTTGTACCTAGGGATCTTCTAAATGTATGTTGGTGCACTGTTATTGCCAACGTAAAATTATGAGTTAAGTAGTTTTTATTTTATTACCTACCTCTAGCTTGACCACGAGTTTTCACCAAGATTGCTTTTTTTACTTTGGTCGGAATTGTCAGTTATGATTAAGTACGAAGGTTTCATGTAAGCGTACCTACAACAACAAACAAACCTACCTACTAAATTGCGTGTAAACATTGAGCGGTACGTAAGAAAACATATTATTTTCTGGCCTCTGCTAGGTAGCATAAAAAACAATATTACGATTTATTATAAAAACAATAGCATGCACGTGATATGACAAGTAACTTATATTATACTCAAGGTCTTAATATGTGATTTCTTGAGCAGGTACTTCGATGATTCATCTTAGTAACAAGAGGCTCATACTTATGTACTTAGGTCTGTATACAACCTTTGGCACATCTAAGTTTTCCCAGAGAGTAGGAAGCTAAGAAATATGGCTCTTATATAAGTTACGTACCTTCTAATTACATACTCTTCGTTGAAGAAGGTACAGCCAGCAGCAAAACTTGCTGAGCAACCGAAGCGTGTAAAGTTACGCACAAGTTCTTATGCCTCTAACAATAGAGTCGTGCGTAGATCTTGTGAACACTTCGGCAACTTTATTACTTTTTTGATGACTGTACCTACTTGCATACGGTTGGCATAATTAGCGTCGATTAGACCACACAATGGAATGGATGTATAACAACTCGTATACGGCAAGGTAATTGGTAGGTTTTGTTTACGGTTGACATTGAGAAAAGCGTACTCATTCGAGATACAATGTGAATCAAGAACGCATATACCTACGTACGTACTTGCACAAGTGGAGAGGGTATACGAATGAGTAATGGGTTACGGTGGCTCCATTTAAATGTTACCATTTTATGGTAAAGAATAGAACAGTCCGGTTAGGTCATCATTGGCCGCTACTTTGTGATTAAGTAGGTACTTACCAGAGGGAATACGGTGGTCATAATTATGAAATGTAAATTAACATTGTTAGACATGACAAAATGGAAGTGGTCTCGAGGCTCAAGGGGGCAATTGAATAATGTGCTACCTAAAATTTAACATTGAGAACATAATGTAGGTAGCCCGCATTGGAAAGAATACTCTAAAAGTGAGGGGAACCTCACTGCCTTGGAAAGCTGTCTTTTATACTTTAATACAAGCGGGTAAAATCGCATTTTATCCACTAGTGGGGAAAGTAATTTAATCTTGGAGTGGAGCGTGTTCAAGTAGCTTTTGACAGATAACAAAATGTAAAACGCTCATAATTGACTCGATGCAATATCAAAACGCGTCGTCATAAATGTCAACATTGTCAACAAAAATTTTCTCACCGACTCCGACTCACGTAAAAAATCACAACTTCCAGAGTTTTCTGTTATGATATCGTAAAAAAAAAAATAGTGATTCCATTGATGAATATTTATTTTTATGAGCTGTTTTTTGCATGTGGCGCTTTCCTCACTACGGTGAGATGAAAAGTTTTGTGTTGCACACGGGTGCAAATGTATTTTACTTCTCGTGTGTTGAAACACTCGCTACGTTCAGGATTCTATTTTAGAACCACTCGCTTCGCTTGTGGTTCAACTATAGAATCCTTTTGCTTGCTTGTGTTTCAATTCCATACTCGCGGGTAAAAAACAACTTTGCATCCTTGTATAACAAATAACTATTGCAGGATCAAAGTCCCAAAACAAATGTCACCGCTTCTGCTGAGGATCAACGAGGGCTACGAGTCAAAATACGCTAAATGTCGAGTGAGGTCTATTCTGTCAATTTCCACCAATCATAGGCCAGTAGCTTGTCTCGTATTAGTAGACTGTCATGATAGACCTCACTCGACACTAGCGATACCAGTGAGTTTTAGACTCGTAATGGTCATAGCATTGATAGACCGTGGACATTGTATTGGGCTTCGAGTAACTCGCAGAATCGCAATGTTCGCGTTCCTTTACGAGCCTTTCCCAGAGCCCTCCCACGAAAGGAGCCGACAGGGGACGATCTCCAGTAGATTTTTCGTTGACTGCGACTCTCACCCGGTGACTAAATTCACTCATTTCTAGTTCTTAGATACTTAGTTCGTAATTTTGAATCTCACAGGTGATTAAAATTCTCAATGACTATGATATCAAATACGAATGCACCTACCCACTCGTGAACGAGATCACTGAGTGACTTTTTTACTACTGGCAGTAACAGCAAACCTCAATCTACTATGTTGGCATGCTTGTCTATGAGAGAAACGCTGCATGTTAGTAGACGGGTATGAAATTCAAAAATAAGGCTTTTGGCAAATAGTGATATCAATGTCATCGATGAGAGTTTGCTCACCAAGCAAGATTCAAAAATCGACCCGCAATTCTGTAGCCACGAACCGGCACAAATTAAACTCTACGAATACCTTGTGATCTTTAGTGGGCTTAGACTGATTAAAACATTACGCTTAAGTGACCAATCGATTGATTAAGAGAAGCGAAGAGCGTTAAATAATATCACGCCTCAAGGGTAAACAGATGAGTCAGGGCCTTGAATGGGTAAGGTACTCAAAGGCCACATAGGGAATCCTCGAGCAAGGTCGGAACATTGCACAGCTTAAATTACTTTCCGTCACGACAGATTATTTTATGTCAGTGTTTTCAACAGAACCAAAATGAAAAGTATTTGGCACCGACGAATCGAATGGGTTCATTTGTCTGGTAATCTAATGTACTGTCTTCTACAGCAGCAGGGGTAAGTTGACTGTTTTATGTTAAAAATAGACTATTTTATTGTGTCCCACTACTACCTAGGCAGACGCCTCTCCTTTATGCATAAAAAATATTGAGTTGAGAACCTCCTCCGTTTTTTTGAAGTCAGTTAAAAAGAGGGGTGTCACAAGGCCTGTGTATCTGTCTGTGGTATCATAGCTCCCAATCGGATGGACTGATTTCGATGCAGTTTATTTTAATCGAAACTAGTTTAATCGAGATCCTTCTTAGCTAAATTTCATTAACATCGGTGCACCAGTTTTTGAAATATTAAACTTTGAAATGACAATGTCGGGTTTTTTTTCAACTTTTCTAAGTAGGTTACGTTTTGACTTCCATGTCTAAGTCATATTATCTACTCTTGTTGACTTGGTTGTACCTACCTAACTTAGATTTAAGGGTGTGGTCTACAGGCGAGCTTTACGGCGGCAGCACCGCGAATTACCGCGAAGCAGCCTGCTTTTTCACGTGACCACGGTATCGTCGTCATCCATGGACAAACTTTATCGGCGAGCCCATAAAATTGCGGTAAAGTCCATGAACCATTTAGTAAGTATACTTACTGTACTTCGACTGCTTCTTGCAAGCAGACTTAGACGAGGTGAGGTAGGGGTAGGTGGCGCCAGTGTTGGCATCGCAGTTTGACAGCTGGAAAAGGTACGAGTTGTCATGGCGACCGGCCAGGAAAGGGTCTGCGCAGTTGATGTTCAGGTCCGACGAGCAAGACCAGCATCGAACTGATTCACCTGGAAAATAAAAGGCAGGCATTTGAAAAGCGGACGTAGCTATTTCTGTAGTACCTATGCCTGGGGCGTTTTATAACGACTTATAACTTGTAATACAAGATACAGTTATATACGACATTTATTTAGTTTTTAAGTAATTAGTAGTGTATTTGACGACCGAATAGCTAGTGGTTAAAGACCCTAACTATTGAAGCTTGAGGTCCAGGGTTCGATCCCCGGTCAGCGCAGATTTTTTTGATGTATCCGTTATCTAATACCCACAGTTGGTACCGGCTTTACCTAGTTTGGGACTAGATCAATATTGGTGTCAATTGTCTCATGATATTAATTATTGTCTCCTCTTATGGTTTTTGTTTTCAGGTAAGTAGGTACCTACCTATAAACAACCAAATAAACTACAATTTTTCTGTGGTGCTATATTTTATAAGCAACAAAAACCTTACTGGCTAGCAAAAAAGCGCCATAAGGATACGAACAATAAAATAAAAATAAAAAATGAAAATTAACAAATATAGCTTTTTACGATTCCGTAGCTACCAAGAAAAATCGGAAATTGTTCTATAAGGTACAGGTACAGTATACAATAATAGTACATTGTGCATGAAGGGCGGTAAGAAGGGTAACTAACGAAAGTCTATTAGAAGGCCGACGCCGAAGGCGGAGGGCTTTTAATGACTTGAGTTTGTAATACCCTTACTGCCCGTGATGCACACAATGTTTTTCATCACATTTGCGAGGAAATAAATACATCCAACAAAAGGCAAAAAATCTATTTATTAAAAGTTTGGTGTTCACATACAGAAGACATATTTTACTAAGTACGGGCAGTACCTCCGTAAATATTAGATTAAGTATATACGATATATAGAGATAGATTATAAAGAGTAAATATAAATATAAACTCAGCAGTCGGCAACAAATAATAGCTTTGAGATTGTCAACTTTTTTCAATGGAGACTTCAGACTTCCAGTACTTCCACAGATAAAAATAAAAAACGCGTTTAGAAACTGGAAAGACGAAAGCCCATCCATACAGCCAGTTTTTATCGTTTTCAAAATAAAATTCACTGAAATAATTGCAAAGTAAACTCAAATAGTTTTAAAACACAATAATAACGTTTAAATTAATTAATACTTATTTGTAGAAAACGTAAAAAACGATGTTTGATTTAAAACCTCCTTAGTGTGGAATGACATATTATACCTACTTACCTACGAGTGAACGCCATATTTTTTGAAACTAAACTCATTACTCCCTTTGGAAAATTACAAATTACCTATTACTCCCGTAGGAATAATTAAGGCCGTTGTCCTTCAGCATGCCTGCGTACAATACGACGCTTTACGAGCAAGTGTGATGAAAATGTTTATAATTATTGGGCTTCTAAACGGGCTATATTTGGCCGGCAACTATAGATAGAGTCTTTGTCTAGCTATAGACAAAGTCTTTGTCTAGTCTTTGTCTAGCTTTTATAGTAAGATTCAGACAGCAATAATTAAAGGCCACACATTGCAGAAAAACGTTTCCGTTTAGCCCCTTTATGTAAAAACTAAAGGATACATAAGACAATGTCTGACCCTAAAAACAGGGTCTTATAATGTGTAAGGTGAACCGGGGTCAAATAAACAAACTGACAGATTGCGGCTTCATCAAATGTTAATTTATGCTACCTACCTATAAATTTATGTTGCTGCATTTATCTTGTTGTGATATTAATCATTATCTTGGAACATATTGGAAGTAAACAATTTATTTCTGGCAAATTACATTACAAAAGCTTAATCTGACTGCAATACTGTCAACCGGTTACACAGGTAGGTACTTTGTTAAGAACGGTAATGGCAGTTATTATGGTAACAATGGGAAACATTTTCCATTCATTCTGTTTTTATCGATGCACGGTACGAATGGAAAATAATGAATTGACGTTTTATAACTAGATTCCAAGATGTTATCGCGTTCGTGAACTGAGCACCGTTAAATAGCAGGTACAGTTAGCAGCAAAAAGCTTAAGAACTTGGTTAGCTTAAGAACTTGGTTAGCTTAAGAACTTGGTTAGCTTAAGAACTTGGTTAGCTTAAGAACTTGGTTAGCTTAAGAACTTGGTTAGCTTAAGAACTTGGTTAGCTTAAGAACTTGTGCTCATCATTGCTTCAGTTGCTTAGCTGCTTTTGCTGCTGACTATAGAAAGTTGGATACTTATTTCCTCATTTTGTAATCAGTGCCTCTCTAGTGACACAAGAAAATGTCTATGTCTGAGCGTCTGGTGTAATCAACGGTCAAAAAGTAGTAAGTATGAGAATTGTTTGTTGTCGATACGTGCCACTAGTGCGCCTATAAGTAATTCAGACGTAAACGCGAACGCGATCGAGAAGTTTTTTTTGCCGTTGATTACACTAGACACTCTTAATTACTATGGCAGCATCTCTAGCGGCACATATTGGCAACGTAAGTACCTAGTATTAGCATAGTATTTGATACGTTAACGCGAAAGCGATCGAGACGTGTCATCTTTGCAGCTACGGAAATAATTAAGGAAGACTATAAGAGTTTTATTAATTACCGGTGTCACGTCCTTAATTAACTACCACGGATCAAGTCCAGCGGGTTCTTTAATGTGATTAAACTAGCTAATTGTAAAAAAAGCATAGTTAAAATGAGAAAAGCTATTCCCTGTTAAAATGCTTATGACATTGTCATAAGATTGATGTTTCCCTGGCTCGTGGGAAAGGTTTTTCTACTATGTCTATAAATTGGTAGATAGGCGAAGGTATCTAAATAGTTTTGTATGATTTATTAAACCTATCAATCAGTGACTCTCCTGATAGATCAATATCTTAATTTTGAAACTGCCTCGCAAATAATTTGATTTTCGATCTCATCTTGTTTTTCTCAAGGAAATATTAAATTTAGATACGAAAGTCACATACAGTCAGTAAGTCAGTTTTTAAATTATAAACTTAGATTCGAAGCAAATTTGTTGTGACAAACAGACAGGCAGACAAACAGACACACGAGTGATTCTAAAAGGGTTTTTCCATTTGAGGTGCGGAACTCTAAAACGGTTAAGTACAAGCAGAAACTGATGGTCAGTTTTAAAATGGCCAGTAGCCATCAACCTTCAGATGCGACTAACAATAAAAACCTTATTAAATGTACCGCAAGGCCCTTGCATTCAAAGGTTTTTACTTGACAGCCAACCGTCACGAAACCTAGGAAACGACAATGACTTCTGACGTGAGACCGTTGAGGCATGTCATTTTTCATATCACCGAATTTTCGACAAAAAGTAAATCGTGATTTAAACGTCTTGGTGACTTTGAAAGTGAGTCTAAATCGAAGTAAATAAAATAGCTTTAAGGAAACAGCAAGTTTTTATTAATTGTTATTTCAAGTAGGTACTTCATATAAAACATTAATATTAAGCAAAGTAACTTTATTCATACCTACTACTTTACCGCGATATGATCGTAAAATATCTGAACCCCAATTATTTAATGGTTTAATTTTATACATTAAGTATCATTATAATTTATAGCTAGTTTTAACCCACCACAATCCGACTATAAAAGTTACGACGCGTCCATAGGAAAACACAATAAGTACTTAGATAGTTTCCCATCCCTTTAATTACTTTTATTCGTCACGGTTCATATCTTAAGTGAGAGGGAACACTTCGGTCACGTGGAGTTACGTAAGGCAGGTAATGGAAATCATGTCATGATTCACAGTCGCATGTTAATTACTTCCATACATGTGCAGGGCTACCATTCATACAGACTTGCACGGCCGCAAGGATTTTTCGACAACCATGAAAAAATATGCTATGAGGCTTCTAGTGTCATTTTTGACACAGCGCTAGTGTAAACAACGACAAAAAAAATGACTCGATCGCGTTCGCGTTTTACATCTGAATTGCTATGGACAAATTGGCAGCGCCACTGGAGACATATATCGCCAACAAACAATTCTCATACTAAGTATTTGACACTTTATCGCGAACGCGTTCGATCATTTTTTGGCCGTCGATTACACCAGAGCGCCTAGTGTAATCGCCGTCCAGGCCAAGAAATACGTCTCGATCGTGTTCGCGTCTACCAATTCTCATACTATTTGACACTTTAACGCAAACGCGATTGAGACGTATTTTGTGATTTTTGATTACACTAAGGGCACAGAGGGGAGGCTAAGAAAACGACTCGAACGCGTTAGCGTCTATTAACATCTTAATTAGGTACTACGGGCAAATTGCGAACGCCTCTAGTGGCACACCGTATTGACAACAAACCATTCTCATGGTATGTGATAACCCTATGCACGTGCAGTGCTCCTGTACAGTTATCTTAAATAAATCTTTTTCTAGAACGTTATAATTATGATTATAGTGACAACGTAAATAGTGTAGTGCGTTCTTTTTTTATTACAGGATGCAATTTTATGAGTTGTTTGCCATTGCAAGGTTACAATCCAGTCGTGTGGCTGATTAGAAAAAAAAACGTAGTAGGTACATGGTAACAATTCGTGACGTAAGTATATTTTTTACTTACTTAGTAGTTTTTTAATTTTTATTTGGACACGACCTATGTTATGCTTACTTAGTTACATTAATCATCATCCAACAAAGTTGCCACAGGTTATTAATTAGAAAAATACTAACTACTACTACAGTAGCACAAGTACAGGTATAAAAGTAACATTCATGCGAAGAAAAAGGGCCATTTGAGAAAGCGAAATCAACACAATCAGCGAACAAGGAACAAATCACTTTAATATTACTAATGATAGCCTCATATTTGGCTAGAGAGATTTGGTTTTTTATTTTTTAGTTGCAGTTGATGGAGTCTGTAATAAAATGCAGCAGCCAAGCATTGCTGATTGCATTGACCGATTTAGCTAAGCCTATATCGCATTCAATGCCAGCAAAACGTAGAATACGGGGATTTAAACTTTTTTTACCAGCTGTGCCTTTTAAGTATGAAATAAAAAAGTTTGACAAAATACTAAAGTTTATTCCATTCCCATTCAACTTTTGTTGATACAAGAGACGTATTTAACTTTAAAAGTTTAATTAAATGAATTTCAAAAATTGAAAGTTTTTTATATGACTATACTTACGACATAAAATTAGGGTAAAGGCGGTCGCTCGTAAACGCTGTACACAAATAAACATTAAACCAAGACATCTATGCATGTTATGTGTTATACAAGTTTGGGTCGATCCCAAAGCAACATCATTAAGTCGGTGTTTCCCAATGTTTGAACTATTTTGAACCTCAGGTGCTAAATCTCTGTCAAAACGTTTAGCACCATGCTTTTATGGTGCTGCTCCCCCACGACTTGCAAAAATGAGGTCACGAGGTCACAATAGTCATTCAATTTCCTTACCTGTCCTTTATATTTTTGACAGTAGCGTAGCGTGTCCCATTATAGGACTAAATGAAAATGCAGTGGGTTTTCGTTAAAGGACCATTTCGAAGCACGAAAATTATTTTATGTTACCCTGTTTTACTACTTAGGTACCTACTCCTTAGTAGTACCTAAGATTTTAAAAGACGATAAAAGGATTTGGTTCTTAAGTCAAAATAGTCTTGGAAGAGGAAGTAGGTATTTGCTTTATTATTACGTGTAGGTATGATATACAAAAAATAAACAACAATTTTCCTCATACACACGTTACACTTAGTTGCGTTCTAGAATTTTTTTTAATACTTGACCTTTTTTTACTCATAGGTGAAGATATAAGTAAACATGTAGGTACTAATTATGAAGACAACACAAACGTCATCAAATTTAATGTGCCTTTACAAATAGCCCAATTTTGATGAACTCATGCAAACTAGATGATTATAGGTTGACATTGACATGACGGCTACGTAGGAAATATTTAGACGAAGGAGTTTCGTAATATTGCTCAAATACCACCTTTTTTGCTCAATGGTTGTGTATACTAAAGATTTCCAATTGACCTTTCCGATGTTTTGAAAAATAAGCGTGAAATCGGTTTAGGGCAGTTCTGTTGCGAGTTGGCGAGCGCTTGAGTCGATGGAATCTTAATCATTTGATCACGCTTTGTTGGTTCAGCTTTACTTTTTAGCAAACAATGCACCTAATATGTACGAGTATAGTGTGTGTACACTTGCTATACTTGTAACGGTCGCGTTTATTTAAGAGAATTTGAGAACAATTTTAGCCACGTAAACTGACGAATCACTTGGGTATTATTTCTTATTTGTGCTTTAGGGCCTATAACATAGAGTCGAGTATGAGAGTGTGTATGTCACCTATACTATTCATCTACTTATCTACCTACTTCCACTTAAGTATATGCTATTATGTTAATGGCAATAAGTAAATCATTACGTAGCCAATGTTTTTTACTGAAAATACACAAGTTTCCACGGAACCCTAATACTAGTAGGTACCGAATAGTGTTCACATCGATTTTGCTATTGCCAAAATGTTCACCAAATAAAGTGGATAGCATTGTGCTATGTCGAACCATTAATCTCTGACAATCATTATTTACAAAAATGGGAACAATCGGTGCTACCTATTTTGTAGTACCTACGAATACTATTGACAGCAAAACCAATACTAAGTTATATAATACTTATACAAAGTTGTAATGAATTCTGCAAAGTAGGTACCAAGAATATTGACGTGGAATAACCGATGAGATCAGCAACCTAAACTATTATTATAACAATCTGTGACCGTTCGACCGAAATAACGATGTTATCGCTAATTTTGTCGCCATTTTTCTCAGTAGGTACAAGCTGCAGCTGTTGTGGTAGCGAAGATATTTTTTGAAGATACCGGTTTAATTATAACAAAAGAACATTGCAGTTTTTGTTCATGTAAACTATGAGAGTCTGTTTAATTTAACTTCTGAATAGGTATTAAATTTTACCGTGTTTTATTTTGAGGACTTACCTAATCAGCATTGGTTAGTTTCTTTGTAAAGTTATTCGACCTTTTTACCCTGTGGCTCTTTCACTGGGAAATGTAACTAACGGGAACTAAATGGCCTGGATTTTTTACTATGAAGTTAAACGAACTATCGACAGCCCTAAAAATAATGTCAATATTACAAAAGAGGGGAAGCTTCGGCTTTTTAAATCAATTAAGTAACGAGACTGAAAAGAGCAATTCGTCGCCTTCCGGTACTCAAGTTCCTTAATCGAACATAATTTCTTATTCAAATCGAATCACAACTGTCTGGCTTTACTTAAACAAGTATACGACAAAAAAAGATGAAAAAGGAACGAAAACTTTTCATTTGAAAACGAAATTATTGCCTTTTTAAAGAATTTTACTTTTACGTCAAAATTGTGTGGAACAGAATGTTTTGCCTGTCATTTTTAATTTGTACTCTGTAATGGTTTCCATTTCAATAAACGCCAACTAAACAGGTTAAGTACGTTACAAAACGGTTCGTTTATTTTCTTGCTGTTTCTAACGCAATCTGTTCAATGAAAGATTAAGTGTAATTAGGTATTATGTTCCATTACTTAAGTAAAATGTAATTTGGTGATGTAAGTAGGCACTTACCTACAAGCGATGGCAGCAATAAACTAAACTTTAGTAGCTAATTGTAATAGGTATACCTCTATTATGTTTATTAGAGTGCAAAATAGTATCTTGATTGGTTTGTTTTTATTGAATTACGATTTATATGTTTTCAAGGTTTGAATAATATTTAAAACGTGTATTGTTGATATTTACGTAAATACGCTAAAGAGCAAGATAGCATGTCACGCTATATAAGCTGGAATCGCTCATTTAATAATTTAGTTAATGTTATCCGTGGTGTGGTCCCATGCGTGTGATTAAGCAATAAATACCCACTTTGAGCACCGCGCAAGGCATCTGGTTTGTTTAAGTAGCTTACACTAAGATGCAGTGTTTCCCAAAGTTCTGGACTGGACTCATCCAAAAGAAGTTACTAAGTTCGGGGTCAACTTTATGACGTACTTTAAGTGGACTAGGTAAGGTCCCTGTGTCCGACACTGTCCAATAGTTGGCACCTTCAATCTTAATACGTAGCAATAAAGGTGACAAGCATTATTGGAATTTTAACGTGTCGATCATTGTATTTATGAGGATAGGTACATACCATGGTATCCTCTACAAACATTTTAAACGTAAAAGTCTTTAAGCCTGTCATTGGTTGGTTTCTTTAATAGATGTATTTGGATGTCATTTGCGCACAGATTGAACTCACCCGGAGACTGGTGTATGGTATGTATGTATGTATGTATGTATATCTCTTTATTGCACATAAAACAAAAAATAACAGAATTGACACCGAATTGTCATTGAAAACTAACAATTGTAAAGTTGGTGAAAAAGGGGCCTGAAGGTAGAGATTCGGAGGAAGTGTCAGGACGTCGCGACAGTTTTATTACCTACACTATCTGCAGCTTTGACGCAGCGTCACTGATGCTTGCTTCGAAAATCCGCTACCCAGAGTTTGGGCAGCTCCAATTGATGACACATGCGATAATGCTAGGGGATCCTGAGTCACAAATGTTTTAATTATATGTCAAGAGGTCACGGCTCGGTCTATGATCCACTTGCGGTTAAGTAGGTAAGATTGAACTGTCGTTGACTGTGACTAATTCTGTAATGTTATTAATGTGCACTGTGGTGGGAGCAAAGACCGGTTTAATTAAATTTACTTGCGGTCATTATAGAAGTAAAATTATAACACGAGCGTCTAATAAAATTAGCATGGTTATGAAAATGTCGAGAAATTGAAGACATGGAAAGAACAACAGTTAAAAGTTGTCTTCTTTATAGGTAGAGACACGGCTGTCGAATGTTGAAAACAATATAATTTCAGGATCCGGTGACCCGTTTGCTCGTTTGCCTCCCTCTTTTAATAAAAAATAAGTAATAATAACAATAAATAATAAATATCATGAGACAATTTGACACCAATTGACCAAGTCCCAAACTAGGCAAAGCCTGTACTATGGGTACTAGACAACGGATAAACATACTTATATAGATAAATACATACTTATATACATATTAAACGTCCAAGACCCGAGAACAAGTAAAATTTGCTTTGATTTTTTTATACGACAAAGCAGGCAAACGAGCAACGAGTTGGTCACCTCCTGATGGTAAGTGATCACCACTACCCGTGGTCATTTGTTGGTTTTTTATTTTACTGTATGAGCTTTTGTAAGCCAAAGGTAAAAATTTTAGCTGAACAAAACGATTTGTTCCGAACGAGTAATTCCGTATTTGTTACAAAAATTCCCACAAATATTGCGTATGCGCTTAATCCGCGATAAAAAGAAGGAAATACTCGTAACTTCAAAGCGTTCGTTATCGTTTATTAATACAAATAAATGGTGTGATTCGCCACCATTCATTCATTCATTCGGGTCACAATGGCTGTTAACGCCTCTCAGCGGGGTCGTAGCTTTTTTATTGAATTTCATTCAAATTATGCGGGTCCCTATGTCGGTCGTATCGTTCGATCAGTGATAAATTATCTGCTTTATGGTCTCAGTAATTATTTTATTTGTATAAGAAATGAGGACTCAGAATACGTCCTAGACCCAATTCTGAACATCGCTTCATTGTAGACTAACGATGTTCATATAGGTAATTATTTTAATGTTACTTGGACAAAAGTGCCTGTTTTTACATGACATGCTTATTTGCAAAGTGTTTCACTACAGTTGTGTTAAAAAATATTTACCAGTTTTATTACGTCTCACGTCATTGAGTCACAATTAGCTAAAAATACATCATCTAGAATTTTCTTATCTAATCTGTAACGACCAGTGCAAGTGGTTTCTATGTAGGTCAAAGAACTGTGGAGCCTTTCTTCGTTATTTCTTGTACTTGTAACATTACAAGCGTATGTTGACTGTTTATTAATTCTTTATTAACTGTTCATGTTACGATTACCAGTACCTAGGCGTTAATGATAGATTACATCATCATAAATTTTATGTAACTCCGTGAAAAATCATCAAGGAACCTGTTCACCGGAAGCTGAAGCTGTAACCTTTATTCTTGTCTCAGTTAATTCGAGCATAAATAAACAGTTCACTACAGACCCATTAATAGAACAGCAGGTGTATTCTGAGATGTGAACGTAACAGACTACTGCAGTGTAAATCTAAATAGGGACACACTTGCAAAAGTTTACATGGTAACGACAGTCTTTGTTTTTTTTTGTCAAATTGCTACGTAAGGCCTGTGATCCAAGCAGCTTTTTGATGAGGATTTATAGACAACATTTTAACTTACTAGTTGTAAAATTTATTTTTATTTAACAACGTGACATTGTATGAATCAATGAATGAATGAGATGAATCTGAGAGGTAAATATTAGAAAGTTATTTGGGAGTCGAACTCACGGATGTTACACAAGCTAATTAAAAAGCTATGCTTGAATTGAATGCGCGACGTGTGTCTTGTCACCGGAAATAAAGGGAGTCAAAATAGTTGCAATTTTGATCATGAAATGGGGCAGATGACTATTATTTTTCCGATAAAGGTATATCTATTCTTATTTTTATCCAACTGCGAAGCCAAAAGAAAAAAAAAGTATTGTTAATGTTAATAAAATAACTTATCAGGTTCCATGCGACCACGGCTATTCTGAAATTTGTAGATAAGAATTTGGGACGATTTTTGTTTCATAATAGTCAGAATTCGATTTTTTTCCTAAGTCGGGTCATCGTTTTTTTTACTCATGTTTTATGCATATAAGATGAGATTGTTTTAGTTAAGTAACCAAGCTATCGAGCTGGACTATACGTACTATATTGCTATTTTCAAATAAGAAAGTTTACCAGCGGTTAGGTTTATTATTTTTCAGGCCTTGTGGGTTAATTTTATAGCTGTAATTTATGTGTTTTACAGACAGATTATTACGGAATTGCATGGTACCTACGGGCTCTATGTAAACATCAAGCGATGAGAAAACCTTGGATGGAGGTTCGAAAGTTTACATTAATTATAATGCAATGGCACTGGCACAAATAATATTATGATAACTTGAGGCACCTACCGTTTAAATAGTTGGTAGCAATTTGTTGTCAAAATATAATATATATATATGTTATTGTACACTAATAGAAGCTAGCTGCATTGTGAACTATTTAATAAATCGTCACAAGCCTTTTTTACATCCCACTGCTGGGCACAGACCTCCTCTCACAATAAGAGGGCTTGGGGTGTGTAGTTTTCACGCATGCCCAGAGCGGATTGGGAACTTCACACACACAATTGAATTACTTCGCAGGAGTGTGCAGGTCCCACGATGTTTTCCTTCATCGAAAATAATAGTGTAGTCTCAGGGTGATATTATATTTTAAAGAAATCTCAAGCGATGCAAGACTTCATTTATATAGAAAGTATACCTTCACTCGTACTAAACCGAAACAGAGTCTGAGTAAAAATAATAATTTTCTTATTTTGTGTTTCTCTAAGGTCGACTGGAGCCAATCTTGAATTAGGCAATAACTCGGGGTTAATTTGACGTATTTTTACGATCTTACGTACTTAATGGTGACACCGAGATAGTGACATCCATGTTAGCGCAAGTCCGTATAATGGAGCCTTGAGCGACAGTGTCACTTTTCGGTACTTAATGACAGTCGATTTGACACACACATCAATCAGCGCCGAAACAGCTAATTAAGTATAATTTTAGAAAATAACTGTCCTGTAGAAAATAAGTGGAAACATTGGTTTTAGGTCTTTGTTAAAATGTTTATTTATGTCCTTTTATGGCGTTTTTTTTTTCAATTTAAAAAGAGCTCTCCCCGTGGCGTGGTCCCAAAGATGCTGGCAACATTTCCTTGCTGGATCGAAATGCTGATACGTTGTGCGAAGAAGCTGTCAGCTCTTCGGTCCCCATTGGTGTCGTTGACTCTTTTCGATAAACCATTGATTAAAATTTGGGCGCTGAGACTCCACGGACCTAAGGTCTCCACTCCGAATGGTACAAAGTTGTGTTACGAGGTCTCGACCTCTGTATTTACGTGCTTTTAATTTTTAATTAGATACTTCAAAAGTCTAAATACTGAGCAATTTAGCCGGCATAATGGAACGGTTCGTCATTGTCACCATTAAATGGTAATGGGCGGACACGGTAGAAAGCATGCCCTTCGTGCTCTACTATAGGAAAGGGACATAACTGTGTCGAACAGCAACGTGATACTTCTAGTGAAAGTTAGCTGTTGTACTTATTCGAACATTTGTGCTAGCGATGCCACGAGTTTAAAAAGTTCAGATGCATTCAGCAGATAGTATTCTTTACATTGGGAGATTTTCTATGCGGCTTATACAAATTAAGAAGCAGACACTCCCGTATAAATCTAGTCTTTTAGGTCGGGATTTGGATGAAAGCGACAGATCTAAGTATATTTTTTATAAACTCACTGAAACATGAATACACAGAAAAAAAAAAACAGAAAAATGCCAACCCCGGGAATCGAACCCGGATCCTCGACACTCCGGGTCGTGTGCTTTTCCCCTACACCACGATTGGACATAGAGGAATGGTCGAATTTTTTCCATGTATTCAAATCTTAGCTTGTTTTAATCACTTTTTGCAGTGACTAGCTTATAATTGATATTCAAGGGAAAACCGTAAAAATAAAAAAATGGGAGAAAAAAAACAAAAAGATACTCCCACTGAGATCAGATCTAAGTATGCCAAAACGGCCATGTAGAAAATTTCCCACTGTAAGTGGGAAAAGTACACACGCTCTTGTAACTGCTGCTGGTACGGTAAATCTATAAATCCACAACAATTTGGACCCTGATTATTTTATTCCATAACTGCTCATCAGTGCAACAGGCGAACTAAGTCATATACTATGCATATAATTAGTAGGCTGCTTTCTCTTACTGAGAAAAGAAAATGTAGCATAGGTACGGCTTGCAAATCTTTGTCGTAAGCTTTACGATTTTTCTTACTTTGGTTTAATCTTCATCATAAACGAACCTGCATGTTCAAAAGCACCCCAAAATCAAATGGCGTGCCGGTATTTTAAACAAGAGTACCTGTTGTTGTCGTTTAGGGTTTGACGTTTTATTATTAATTCGGCTATTCGCTTGCCGTTTATATACACACTTTGCATACCGCATTCCAACTCGATTCATAGCATGCCTTTCTAAGTTTTCTCTTCAGTCAGAGCTTAAACCAAGTTGATACGGTATCTTTCTATTAATATTCCACGAGTCGTTCTGCCTCGCCTGCTGTCGCCTGTTCATTTGTGTGCCCAGCCCCTCTCCATTGCGTGGTGGTTATATAATTAAACCTTCTAACTGGTTATGGTGAAATCTTCGGTTCAATAACAGTACGTACTATAATATAATCGGCATTTGATTTCGTACCGCGTCCCTTGCGGTTGTAAACTTCGGTTCACGCTATATTGTTTTGCATGTGTATGATTCAATGTAGCCAGCACATTTGTACTCTTATGGTTTCTTGAATCATTATGTAAGCATTATTCATCATCGGCAATTTCTACGGTTGTTAATGATTTACTGATTGTTCAAAGAAAGTAGGTACTGGACTTCCCTAATTGAACATGACTGTAATAAAATTGGCTTCAATGTTACTATAGAAATAACCTACTCTGTAATTTGTAGCTCTTGGTTCTCCGAAAATAAATAAATATATAAATAAATAAGCGTCCCTATTTTTAACCCCCGATGCAAAACAGAGGGATGCCAAAAGCTTAACAGGTGTAGGTATCTGTCTGTCTGTTGCGTCGTAGTTTTCAAACTGAGCGATTCGGACGGGGTTGTTATAACTATAAAACAGTACCGTTTGAATTTGAATTTGAATTCTGAGGTGCACTAAGAAGGGATTTTTTTTTATTCCCATGGGATAGGGAACAAGTTCATTTTGAAATATTTCACGGGGGCAAAGCCGCGGGGCATAAGTTAGTTGTTTATAAGTAAGTACAGCTAGTTTAATCGCGAAGGTTGTTATTGCTAGCTAAGTTTTATTGCAATGTGTGTACGGCCGTGTATGGGATTGGATTTTAAAAATTAAGATGTTGGTATTTTTTTTAATTGTGGTAAACGCAAGAAGCTAGTTAGGTATAGGATCTCTAACCTAACCACTGGGACCTGAACATCTACAAGTTCTATAGGTACAGTACTTATAAGTTATACTTAAGTCGATAACCAACAACAAAGACTAACCGGTCAGTATTCGCAACCAGCAGAGGGTTAGCGGGCACTTGGCCGGATATTTTTATTTAATAAACCAGTCTGTCACTTTCAATGCGATGATAAAGTCTCCCCAGACGCGAAGACTGCTTATTATGTTGTCTCTTCATAATGAAATAGTGCCTTAGGGCAGATATCAAATGACAATATTTCAATATGTATGTCCACGAGGTTGTTTGAGTGAAAAGTTTAAGATTTAAGACGGTATTTGATTCATCAAAGAGGAAATGGGTGAAGATGAAGGATCAGACATTATAGAGCGGAGGATGGATGAGAAAATAACGACATTTTTTTGTTTTATGTGCAATAAAGAGATATACATACATACATACATACATTCTTTTGTTTGTTTTTGTTTCCAACACGTCTTTCCACTCCGCGCATCTCTCTTAATTGTGCTCTAGCTATAAAAATAGATAACTCTGACACATTTTTTCCTCATTAAAGTTTAAATAATCAGTGAAACGAGAATACACAGAAAAGCAGAAAAAAATGGCTAACTCCGGGGATTGAACCTGGATCCTTGACATTCCGTATCACGTGCTTATATCCATACACTAAAGTTTTCAGAACGGTGCTAGTCACATTTTGCTTGTTTTCTGTAGAACCTTGTTACAGTAAGTATTTGCCGAAATGCAGATTAAATACAAAAATATACTCTATTTCGATCATATATTTTCAGCTCTTTCTTTATTGGGTTCTGGGTGTACAGGCCATCGACCTTTGATTTTTGGCTCGACTTTCGCATTCTTGTTAGATTTTCTTATTGTAATGGGTATTGGCTAGCGTTGTTGCATAAGAATATTGGTAAGAACGCATTTGTATTATACTTGAGAATAGCCTTGAAATTTGATTCTAGCTATTTGTAATGTAGTAACAGTAAATTGACTCTATAATATGATGGAGAAGAAGTATACTAATGCAATGTTGCGTAGATAGATATATAACAGTTGAATTCCGACCCTATATTCCGCGTACATGTACACGGAATAAACGAGAAATACTTTATTTACATAATAAAAGCAATTTACAACGACATTAAATCTAAGCTTAAACTAAATAAACTACAACTTAAAACTAAATTAAATCTAAATAAGGCCCCCGTGGCATAGTGCCCAAAAGGCTGGCAGCGTTGCCTCGCTGAATAGCGATGCTGATTCTTTGAGAGAGAAAACTGCCAGCCCTTTGGTCACAAGTTGCATCAACTAAGCGCTTTTGCAACTCAGAAATAAGCTTGTAAGCGCTGGGACCCCATGGACTCAAAGTTTCAAACCCGACAGGAACAAAATTATAATTCGGACCGAGAGATTGATACTTAGATTTTTTTCTATTTTTGGGCAGTTGAATTATTTTAAATTGAAACAATTTTATTTGTAATAACAGCATTAATTTATCGCTATATTACTCACTGAATTACTTATGAACAAGGAGTGGAATTCTCATAGCAAACATCAAAAGTCAATAGGGAGAGAATATTATAATTTATCGACTTTTCTAGTTATCGATTATTTTATTTAGTTCAAATTTAACGCAAATGACGTAATGCAAATGACCATAAGCGGATTTGAAGTAGCCATTACTAGATTAATATGAGTGGCAACAAAACAAAATGAATGTAACTTGTCGGAACAAAAAGGAAAAACCAACTTGGAGGCTTTTGTAAATTTTCGGCAAAAAATATTTATTTATTTAATCTTTATAGCACAAAATAGAAATGTTACCCAATAATGTTAATAAAAGTCGATAAAAAGCGAAAAGTCGATTCGATAACATCGATAACTGGGATAGTCGATAAAACTTATGTTCAATCCCTCGTGAAGTTTGATTTCTGCGATGAACTATTCCGCTCTTTGGCTATGATGCCAAAACAGATGGCCAAATAATAATGGTAGGTAAGTACCGAATGTTAACCTGCTTAGGTAAAGACGAGTATAAAGCCAGCGTAAATTGCCTGCAATCAGGCGATCTGTGCCATTTTTACATCTAACTTGTACAGTCAGCAGCAAAAGTAGCTAAGCAACCGAAGCGGTCAGCTCTTATGTCTATAACAATAGAGCCGTGCTCAGATCATTGTGACCGCTTCTGATGCCGACTGTACCAATAAAACAGTTTGCATGTTCTTGAACAAGACAAGATCATTGTTAATTCAATCTTGTAGGATAATAGATAATAATGTCAGCAATACAATGGATGACGCTTTCCAAGGTTTTAGCCCCAATGGCGTGGATAATGGTTAACCAGTAAATAATTTAAATTTAAAGATAAATTACGATTCAGTTAATTTGATTGAAGTATACCTTACATTGCTTAGACGGTTCTACGAAATTGCTTTAGAGATAATGTTAATCATGTACCTAATTCTTGCTGTTGTTTCGATGTATCAATTTTTTTTTAATATTAGTTGAAAATTAAATTAGCTCAACGGGGTCGTAGGGGTAAAGTTCAAGATTAAATTTCATGTCATTCATTTGAGAAACCAGTTTGATGCTAAACTTGTTTTTAGGAGCGCTGTTTTTAACGAATTTCAAACGTTTTGAGTTTTGAATTAAAATCTAAACATGTAATACCAGCGTAATGTAAAGTTCTAATCAAGGTGGCTGTTTTTGTAATCAGCAATAGGTTAGGCACAGACTTCACTTTTGGCGCATAACATCATTTGCCATTTGCCTGCCTTATAAAACACCAAAATCAGTATATATCTACCACTAGGTACAACAACAGGTAGTGCAGGATACTGTATAGATGTTTACTTCTAAATTCTAACTTCTATCTAAAGACAAAAATACAAGTGCAAGCAGGTTTCTAACTTTACTACGCAGTACGCACCTAACGGACGCTCAATACTTAAACCATTCGATTCACTTTCATTGCTAAAATGCGTTCGCGTTCGCACCGTACTCTAGCGAACAGTGTTGCAATAGCAACCAAACTGGTTTTTCTGGTTCGCGACCAAGCCCTTAAGGCAGAACTCGTTTATTACTTATATATAAAATAAGCTTCGGTATATAAAATTTGCTTTATACTTAGTAGTATACGATAACAGAGCCACCTGTAAGCTCGTCTTGAGTTTTTTTTATTGTTTATTGTTTATTGCTAATTTATTGCATTTTAGATCTTAGCTAATTGATAAATTTATTCAATACAAGTACTTATGAACTTGGAATGAAAGACTTCATTTTGTGACTCCATCTTCACATCTTTAGCAAAACAACAATACCTAATAATGTACCTAAGTAATCAACAACAGTAATTGAAACGATTAACATAAAAGTTCTTTTAAGTAGGTAGCTATAATAACAAATGTGTCAGTGAGCGAGTTGATTTAACTTATTCCGAGTGTTTTACAAAAACAACATTCAACATGGTAGGTAAACTAAACGTTACGTTACCTAAAAGGTAACAACACGTTAGATAAACAATGACCTCAATAAGTTTACGTAGTTTTAAAAGTATAAAAACCGAACGTACCTTCTCTAATGAACAAAGCCACCAACAAAACTGGCACCAGAAGCGTGAGATTCGCCATCGCCACGTAAATTTTATTTAAAAACAAAACACAAACACGTATTCGAAATTCGAATCACTGACCGACGACTCGATTCGATCGCGAGTGAATGACGAGTGAGCGGCTTTTGGCGCGAATACGGTTCATGCGTAATGCATACTATGGTCCCATCGCGTTTGCCTCCAAGATTATGCTGTGGCAGATTGAAAGACGGGACACCTGTCTGATTTAATTATTTGATATATGAATCTATTGGTATGCTTTTATAATCAGGTTTGAGGTGTTCATGTCATATCTTTTACAATATCTTCCTAAAATTAAGTACTCTAATCGGTAACTAGCACATTATGAACTTAGAACTCTACAGCAGGAGCAGGTAGAGCATTGATGATTTAATTTCACAATCTGATTCTAATTTTCATATCATTGGCTATGAGAGCTCTTGATAATTTTAAATGTCAATTTAATTACTTTGCGAATCAACACTTTAGTTACCACTCCTCTGCCCAACTAGCAATTGCGGTCGTAGAGTCTTTAGGTACCTATTAGGCTAATTTCGTTTTTGTACATTAATATAAAAGTGATGCCTGCTAAAACAAACCTAATGGTGAAAATAAATCTCAACCTAATATCGAGAAATCAACGCTGACTTTAATTAAGGTAAGCGGTTGACACCTTAATTTCAATACCTAATTGATACCCTGTTTGTCACCCTTATTGCTATGACTATGAGCTATGAATTAAGCTTGGAGGTGTCAACTATTGGGTCACTCTCTAGCACTGGGCCACTTACCTACCTTCATGTATCACCAATAAAATAAACCTAAAGATGATTCTCAAATACCTATTAAATGATACCCCATTTCACTCGACTGTCTGATTTGTCGACTTTTTTTTACAATATTGCGTCTGGTGGTCGTCATAAAGAATTTTGGTTACCGTTGTATTTTTAGTAATAAGATTGGTTGAAGTAAGAATCATTGGTCTCTAGACGAATTAGCGAGAGCTTGTACGGTTCACATGGAAAGGAGAATCAGCCGTTAAAATATATGCACAAAACTTACCTAAATAATATTTTGAATTTGACACTGACATTGTTTGGGAATTTTCTTCTTTAAACATGATTATTATAACACCTTTTTTTTAAACTGAAAAAGGGAAAAGGGAAATTTCAATTATAGAATACTTATAAATAAACACACAACACCACTACATAACTATGCAATTCCATTTATCTATACCAAATTTTTTTTATACTTTCTTATACATACATAGACTGATAAACTCCACCTTCTTTTACGTGAAAACTCAACATTTAATTTAGGTAGGTATTCATTACAGTGTGACCTGTCTCAAAAGATGCAGACTTATTTACTCTATAGTAGAGTCGGCCCACGGCCTCGGTTACGAAAGACCGCGAATGGCGATGCAGATGGTTTACTTTTATTTTAACGATATTTTAATTTTGTAGTTTATGTCTTGTCAGCGATTGTCTTTTGTTTACGTTAGCCTGACATTAATAAGGTGTCAAGAAGAATAGGGAGTTGTCCATTGTTTTATTGAACTCTACTAAGTAGTATAGATAGTTCTAATTTTCTTTTCTGAAATATTGATTATGTTTATTATCTGTCAGTCATTAGATAGGTACAGACATATTTTTACGCGCAGAACAAAGTTATTAGAAAATACGCTTTTATGGCAAATGCAAATTGGCAAACTATATATTTTGATAGGAAGTTATCTCATGCTAATTGTTATTTGTTAATGTTACGTAGGTATTATTAGATTTTAATACTTTAACCTAAATGTCAGACTTCTCGGCAAAACTCTTTGACACGTGCCGCTAGTGGCGCTGCTAATGTGCCCATAGTAATTCAGACGTAAACGCGAACGCGATCGAGACGTTTCTTTGGCTGGCGATTACACTAGGCTCACTTACACTGGAGGCTCTGCTATATCTTTATAATCTTTAAAGAAAAATCAGATTCAGCACAAGAATTCATAAAACTACCCACTATGTATATACACTATGTACACTCAATATACACTCGACAGCCAAAGAAACTCGTTCGAGGCGTATTTTTTTCCCGTCGATTAATACTCTAGCTCTGCTATATCTTTATAATTTTTTTAAGGAAAAAATCTGATTTAGCACGAGAATTCTGTTTCCTTGTTTTTTGTAGAATGAAGTGTTTAAAGTTCATAAAATTACCCACTATATCAGGAGATTTTCTATGCGGCCAATTTGGCAGCTGCCACTCCCATATAAATTTGGTCATTGAGGTCTGAATTAGTGTGAAAATTATAGATGCCAAATGTCCCACTGGAGCAATACATAAGTTTGTCAGATATTTCCAGAGCTCTTCCCTACAGAGCCCCAAGCACGAATATTCGAATCCTTCGTAACGTAATCGTTATCGTATTGCCATCGGAAACTTCATATTAAAATTTTAGTAACAAATACGCCCACGGGCGGCGCTGTTCCAAACGTCATTCAAATTTTCTCAATAACGTTAAACCCGATTGATTACTTACTTACGTTGTCTACGTAGCATTCAAATACTGCTCGGGGCTGGTTCGGTTAACATTTTCGTGATCGTCCTCTATATTTGGAAACAATAAACGGGTAGTTTATGGACAGTTGAGTGGTGGTACGATGACATTCCAACTTGCCATGGATTCCAAATTCTTCCTTAAATAACTACCATTAAATCAGATTGACTACCTACTATCCAACTATAGATTCGTGGTTCAGTATTACAGAAGAAACCAGTTTCATCCGGTTTTATTATTTAGTTTAGGTTTCTTGGAGAATTAATGGGCTAATAAAATATTTTAGTCAAAAATATACAAAAATTGTAAAGTTGTTTAAACTGGAGTAAGCGCCATCTGTTACTAACGAATAGTACTTAATACAAACCTACAAATTCAGTGATACGTACCTATCACCACGGAATTAGCTCTACGTTCTGGTTCAGGAGATAAAATGTAGATGTCGCTACACTTGTCCAATTCAGTAAATGAAAATGAGTATTAAGTAGAAAATCGCTTTATTTTTAATGTAAAAAAATTAAACTTACGAAGCAAATCTTTGTTTAATATTCATGCTCATTGATAATTATTATTTAAGAATGTGCTTAGCTAATCCTGGATCCTGAGAACAAATCATTAATCACTATTCATACAATCCTATAAGTACCTACCTGCGTTTTGTCATGACAGCTTAAAAATACAAATAAACAAATGCTATTCAAACGAATTGTATTTGTTGTTATGTAATGGTGCTTTGATTTAAAACAAAAGAAACCTTAACGATCAACCTTGGTCAAACATTTTGGTTCGAGCCAACCTTAATAGTGAACTGCAAATTATTCCGAATCGTATCGGGCACACAAATACGACCCGCTTATATCGTTTCAATATAGGCACCTGAGTCGTGAGTAGTTTCATATTTAAGAAAATAAACCTAAACACGGAATTGATTCCTTTTGTTTTAAACCAACTCGTAATTTTAATCTTTCTATGACATCGTGTATTTAGTGATCACAGGAGTGACAACCATCGCCAGGAAAGCCATGAACAGGTCAGGTATGGAGTGGGGTATCCCAGCTCCGTTGGAGTCGTTGCATCGGTCTCCCTCACACTCCCTGCAATAGAGCAGTTTAACGAGTTCCCCGCGATTTGCGTGGGAGGCTGCGATATCGGCGCAGGAGCCTCGCTCGGAGGCACAACCTCGGATTACCCACGGGTCTTTCATATCTAAAAAAAAAAACAACGGTGATTACTGATTTTAAAGTGTAAATGGATCAATCGACTTTTGGTGACGCTCGTTGCCATGGAGAGATGTCCGCTGGACAACTCTTCAAAAATATGATTTTCCAAGACCCCACTCCCCGAAAGTCACGATTTGCATGCTTAGGAGATGAAGCGTGAAGAAATTGGCATTAGGTATACTTAACTGTCGAAACTTTTAACGTTTGATGGAGTGGTGAATTATAAAATCTTGTTTTAGACGAGTTACCCAGGGGACATCTCCATGGCAACGAGTGGCAATTAAAAGTTGATTGAGCCAAATTGCAATCAAAAATTGTTTTTAGCCAACCTGACGCTTTTAAGCGATAAGAGCGCGTATTGTTTTTTTGTATTGTCATTGTTGTTCTGATCTAATCTTTCACTTTGTGATGGTCAGTGGAATGTATGTCTGTATGTATTGTATAACCATTTATTGCCCAAAAAACCACCCATCCATAACACCACCAAGCACCTTCCATCAAGTGAGATACTTATGGGTCAATCACCGGTCAGTTTATAGTAAAAAAAAAACAACAAAAAAACGTTTACAAATAACAGGTTACATACAGAACATTTGCAGTTATGTACAAATGCGAACTTAATACCGAAGAAAAACTAAAAATACTTATATTTGTATTGTATTGTAACTTCGAGCCATCTCTATTGTCTTTTTTCGGCACTGCTATAATATCTATAAATGACATAAATTTATAGTTAAGGTGAGAAAAGTTTAGCTATTTAATTCTAACTCAATTAACATTATTCATAGGTACTTACATAAAGGCCCAATATACTTAATTATTTTATCTACACACATATCATAAGTCCTCTATAATGCGTTCAGAAACCGTAGAAAATGGCCAGCATTGCAGTACATCGTCGCCTCACCACGACCAGCAGGTCCAGCAGTAAAGTAATAGTCATTACGTAATGACTTTTCGATATCGAATTCGATTTTTCGAATTTGACAACCAACGTAATTTACAATCATAGTGAAATAAAACGGATCACTCACGTATATAAGTCGAGTTCAGTCCGACATGTATAATTAATAATGTGATACATATTATTTTTTTTACAAAAACGTCAGCTCGGTATGTTTGTCTATGGTTTAAAAAAAAACAATCAAATTCGTGACAGGTATGGGTATGATATATGCCTTCGGCTTCTGAACCCATCTTAGAGTACTTATAATATGTGTGTAGATAAAGTAATGTATGCAACTCCACATAATTAGGCCTTAAACACTCATTATGTAGCAGTTGCATAAACTACTATTAATTCTTAAACTAGAACAACAAAAATATTTTATTTATCGGGCGTACTACTTGACTAAAGCGATTAATAATTTTATAATTAATATAGGTAGTCAAGTCAAGAGCATAATAAACATAATATAAATTGTAACCATATTTGATGACCGAATAGCCTAGTGGTTAGATAGAGACCCTGACTATGAAGCTTGAGGTCCCGGGTTCGATCCCCGGTCGGAGCAGATGTTTGTATGATGAATACGAATGTTTGTTCTCTGGTCTTGGATGTTTAATATGTATATAAGTATGTATCTATCTATATACGTATCCGTTTATCCGTTGTCTAGTACCCATAGTACAGGCTTTGCCTAGTATGGGACTAGGTCAATTGGTGTCAATTGTCCCATGATATTTATTTATTTATTACTTTTAATTCATAGATACACCGGAGTACAGTAGCCTTCAGAGTAACATTCGTCAGAAAATAAAAACCGACCTAATCCAATACCAGGAAGCACAAATCACTAAAGCGATAGAATCGAATACCAGCAGGTGAGTGCTGCGAGCCCAGATTTCTAAAGGAAGGAAGGTGATTTTTCAACCACTGGACGAGAGGGGCAAATAGGGCAAATCTATTAGAGGTAACAAGGATATTCTATGAGAACCTCTACAAGAGCAAAGTACAGCCTCCTCACCTATCATCTAGTCTACAAATTGGAAGACCCGTTGTCGCAAACGTGGGCTCTGAAGAAATTCCTGATGTAACCATCGAGGAGGTGCAGTTGGCGTTGAAACAGGTGAAAAACAGAAGATCGCCGGGCCAAGATAACATCATTCCCGAAATGTTAAAGTTGGGGCCACCGAACCTTTGGAGAGCTACAGCCCTTCTGTTTACAAACTGCATTCTTGATGGCATAGTACCTAGCCAGTGGCATAATGCAGTGATCGTATTGCTTCATAAAAAGGGGGATATACGAAAGTTGGATAACTACCGCCCGATAAGTCTTCTCTCACACATGTACAAACTGTTTACCAGAGTCATCATGAATAGGTTGAGCGGGAAACTTGATGATAATCAACCTAGGGAACAGGCTGGTTTCCGATCCGGCTTTGGGTCCAATGATCATTTGCAGACACTGAAAACTGTGATAGAAAAATGCCGCGAATACAATAAGCCAATCATCATCACTTTCGTCGACTACGAAAAGGCCTTTGACTCGGTTGAGGCGTGGGCAGTTGAAAGGGCACTGGCAGACTGCAGAGTTGACGAAAGATACATACAGCTTATTAAGCATCTTCAGCTGCATGGAACTTCCTCTGTATGTCTTCACAACCTAACAAAGCCATTTAAACTGGAGAGAGGTGTGCGTCAAGGAGACACCATATCCCCAAAACCGTTCAACGCCGCTCTTGAGAACATCTTCAGGAGATTAGACTGGAGCAGTAGAGGCCTGGTTATCGACGGAGAGAGACTGAATCACCTGAGATTCGCGGATGACATTGCACTGATTGCGGACGACGTCGACGACATGGTGGCAATGATAGATGATCTACAACGCGAATCATCAAAAATTGGTCTGAAAATGAACAAAGCAAAAACTAAAATCATGACCAACATACCGGGAGCCGAGGACTGTCCATTTCCTGCTGGGGTCGTCGATATCTATGTGTATCTTGGGCATAAGATTACTCTTGGCTCTGAGGACCAGGTCGTTGAAGTTGATCGTCGGATCGCTCAGGCGTGGGCGGCCTTCGGTGTAAATAAATCAGTCCTCCAGTCAAGAAAAGTTCACCAACACCTTAAGATGAAAGTCTTTAATCAGTGTGTCTTGCCTGTCTTCACATATGGAATGGAAACCACCACATTGACAGAGAAATCGGCTGAAAAACTCCGTGTTGCACAGAGAGCTATGGAGAGGATAATGCTCGGGATAACTGTCATGCACCAGAAAAGGAACGAGTGGATCAGACGAGTCACGAAAGTTCGAGACGTGGTTGAAGAGATCGAGGGGAATAAGTGGAGATGGGTGGGGCACATTGCCAGGATGAACCACGACCGGTGGGCGAGACGAACACTCGAGTGGAGACCTCGCGCAAACACTTGCTGTAGGGGGAGACCACCCATGAGGTGGAAGGACGACATCTGCCGTCAAGCGGGTGGAGGATGGATGCAAATGGCAATGGATCGTCAGGCGTGGAGAAATGGAGAGGAGGCCTATGTCCGAAGACGGACGAACTAAGGGCTGCTATGGATGAATGGATGGACTTTTAATTCTTAAACTGGAACAACAAACATATGTTATCGGGCGGCTACTTGAGTAAAGTGATCCAGTCAATTGATATTTTTGTAATTAATAGGCAGCCAAGTCAAGAGCTTAATAAACATAATATAAATTGTAACCATATAAAATTACGTAGAATCCGACCCTTTCTCATTGTTCTAAAGAATTCATAATCAAGTCAGGTAGTTCTAGTAACCAACACACTATAATAATCATTTATTAATACATATAAAACTACATCATTAATTAAGTACAATGTCAGGTAACAGGCATTTACATGGAAATACATCAGCAACAGGCCTCGTCAACTCGCTTAACCTAAATTACAAAACATAATCAGCAATATGCTTCGTCAAAAACCCTAACCTAAAAACCCCCACCCCGCATCGTACCCGGCTCAAAGGTCCCCATAATACCAGCAGCATTACACTATTAGCAGCAGCACACACTATAAAACAAATAAATAAATAACTTGTATAATAACGAATTCAATATATCATGTAGGTGCCTAATGTCCTGATTCCGATAATCAACGATGCTATGTAAACGTACTTTGAACTAATTGAATGAAGATTTTTAATGGAAATAACTATTAATAGGCACTCGAGATTAACACGTTATCTCTTTAGGTATTCCATTGTGAATCACCTTCGCTACAACAGAGTACACATAATATTATGCGTACTTTTAGGTTCACTAATGTTTGTCAAAAAAAAAAATGCCAAACTGATTCCTTTCCCAAATCTTTCATGTCCCAAAAGGCTTTTTTTTTCGAAATTACAAATATTTCGGGTTTTTTTATAAAACAAGCCTATCCTTGAAATAAATCCTGAAATATTTACAGCTGCTGAAAAAAAAAAAGCATTTTGGGAAATGAACCAGTTTGACAAACGTTTTTTGGCTAAATGAATGGATACCGTACTTTTAATAGAAATATACTCACCGGCACAATTAATTGTAATATTTTCCCTGATTATTGTAAAAGCATTGATTAAATTATAGTTTTCACAATAAGTAATCAAGAAAAATAGAGTGGACGATTAATAGTGCCAGTGAATGTGGTATCTGAGAGCCTAGATGCCTACGAGTGGAGGTACTCCATAATTCATGAATCACCGACCGTACCTACTTAGTTTAGAAGCTTAGCTGTAAGGTAAATTCCCTAAGAAATTAGTAGATGAGACAATAAAAATTAAAAAAAAGGAAATCCCTGAGCTGCTGTTTACGAATCGTGCACTAAAATCATAGGAGAAAAAGTCCTCATAATGTTAGACATTAGATATTAACAAGCTTTACTTATTCTTATCGCCTTGTTCTGCGTAAGAGCAGCCGATTAATATTTTGAATAGCTCTGGCTCGCGATCAGTAGACCCTTTCTTCATACCTTTTCAATACGCCAACCATGTTCAAAAGTCGATGACGCCAACAACACTTTTGGGCATACAAATTAAATATAGGTAACACCATCTATCGCTTTGAGAAAAGTTGGGTGGGTTGGGAACCTGTGGCTAGTTGGTTGTGAGCCTGTGGTATATTGGTTGTGAGCTACACTTGACCATCAGTTTTGAACAGAAAGGAACCTATACGTTTTAAAAATATGAATGAAACTTACGATGATATTTCTCGCCATAATGCACGCATTTTTTCTGCTTAGAGGGATCAAAGGAATACGCGCATTGCTTGACCGTTGAGTTTAGTGGCCAGGGGCACCCCACACAGGCTAAGCACTCGTGCCTAAGTTGGGGGCCTGGGGGTCGGGGCCTGGCACCGGAGCCTCCGGCAGCAGCGTTAGCACTTGCTGAGGCATAAGATTGCCCAGCACGGTCAGAACCGTCTTCTAATTCGTTTTCTGCTGTATTCTGTGACTGGTCATTTTCAAGCTGAGCTGAGCTGTCTTCTTCTGTAAGTGAATTTTAATTAGCATCTTCCGTGCGTTTTAAAAAGTCTGCTTAATGTTGGTGAGAGCTTCGCCACAATTACTATTAATAAATAGAGTGCCCTGCCTAGTGTAATCGATGACCAACAAAATACGTTTCGATCACGTTCGCGTTAACGTGTCAAATACTATGAGAATAGTACGTTGTCAATACGTGCCACTAGAGGCGCTGGCGATTTGCCCACTGTAATTGAGATGTAAATCCAAACGAGATCGAGACGTTTTCTTGCGTCCAAAATTACACTGAGGCTCGAGCAAGACTTCACGAATGCTGCGTAAGGTTACGGTTATCGTACCGAGATCGAGAAACCTCATACTAAATTTTAGTTCCAAATACGCTCACGGGCGGGCGCTGTTCCAAACGTCATACAAACTCGACAACGTTTACTATTCGATTTTACGTGACGCAGGTTTCGAAAAGTCGTGCTCGACCCACTGAGGCTCAGCTGGACAAGTTGGTATGAGGAGGCCAGCGGATTTGCTGTTATCTAGACCAATAGATACATAATCCAGATACTTTTGACCATGTTAAAATGGCACAGTTTTTACAGAATCGTTTTAAACTAAGCCTCATAATGATTGGTATCCCTGGTCAGTGATATTATAGGAGTTGAAGTCTATTTATTTTCTAGTGCTGTGCTGAATAACACTTTTATCTTTTTTTTTTTTTACTTAACTTTTTTCAAATAATACTCACTCTGTGACACGCCGGAATGAATCACACCAAATGTGATGGCCAGCACGGTGAATGCTAACGCTAGCTTGGTCATCTTCCCCAAATAGCCCGCACTACGGCGATTGTCGTGAGTTACGGTGCTAAATAGGGCAGGTTATCAAGATTCACCGTGCTCGGGCAACTATGAAGGCACGCTCGTCAAAGTACGCTTTGCTTGTGAACAATAATTCGGAGAAGCCAACCGTGAAACGCTGATATTCTCTAGCCCTGGGGCTATGTTCAAAAGGAGGATGAAATTGATTCAGCGAAATCTCTCGTTTGGTTCTAGTCTGAGAGTGAAATAGAGAGATGATGTGAGAAATATTTTCATAATTACATAGCTCTGAAGATATACTATCTTTTTTACTGTGGGCAATGCTTCGTGTCTCATCAATATTTATTTGTTTAGACCTCTATGCACAATAAAAAAAATTGTATACAAATGGTGAACATGCTTAACGGAAATCAACCGCATAATTGTTACTTACTTACTTACCTTCTGACAAATTATTATTCTTTTAGTCAAATCGCCCATCATTCGAAAAGGTAAAATGCCACGAAAAGACTTTTTTTATTGATTTATTTTTTTATTGAAAGAGAAATATAAATGGTCTAGGATTTTGGCTACACTCATCTGAAACATTATTCAGTAGGTAGTAGAAATAAAATTGTCATAAGGAAATTAAGTACATACTTAATTACCGGACACAGTAAAACGGATAAGACAATCAAATCGGATTACAAGATCCGATAAGCGAATTATTTACTTGTATCATTCAATAGACTTGATCGTTCTACCATTGACTGATACGTAAAGGTATTTACGGATTAGCTAACCCACGTGGAACATTCGCGCTAACAACCAAATCTTTACGGCTTAGCTAACCCACGTGGAACATTCACGCTAACAACCAAATCTTTACGGATTAGCTAACCCACGAGACCTTGTCATGCTGGCAACGGTATACTGGATGTAGCCCTAATTACAGGGGAGGCACAATTTACAAATACACGCTGTAAACAGCTAGATTCGATATCTTCTGACCATCTTCCTTGGATCTTTGATTATAACATGACCGTGGAGGAAGAAAAATACGAGACCAGGAACATGCGACCACTATATGAAAATAAAGAATTAGCTAAGCGATATATAAGTATAATAGAAAATAATCTAGATCCAAATGAACAAATTGAGACAAACGAAGACTGCGAACGGTATATTGGAAAACTGGAAAACATTATTAATTCTGCTCTTGACGAAGTAGCTCCAAAAAAGATACAAGACAGGAAAGAACTGTTACCACCCGAAATACAACAAATGATAAAAGATCGTAACTCTGCAAAATTAAACGTGAAACGAACCGGTGGACATATAACAGCCAGACAAAACTACAACAACCTAAAAAAACAACTACAAGAAGCACTACAAGAGTATAGAGAAACTACTTGGACAAAAATAATAGACAACACAAAAGATAACAGAGCAAAAATGTGGAGAATACAAAGATCAATGAAAAAACCACCACAAAGGCTGCCACACTTAGACGATTGCAGCACTGAAAAAGAGACAATAGAAAAATTAATGAATGCTGCAATAGTACAAGAAGCCTCAGTTGCAGAAAAGTACGAAGGCTTTGAACAAATGACACCATTTCATCCACTGGAGGAAGCAAATATGTCAGAGGTCAAAAAAGCAATATATAGCTTTAAAAACAAAAAAGCACCGGGTCCGGATCATGTCAAAGCAGATGCCATTAAACTAGCGGGCCCCGCGTTTTTTTGCGCCTTAACCAAAGCCATAAATTACGTTCTTAAAACCGGATACTTCCCGAGAAGGTGGAAGCTAGGAGAATGTATTTCCTCCACAAAGCCGGGAAAAACTACAAAGAGGCGAAGTCATATAGACCCATCACGTTACTCAGCATAATGGGCAAAGTATGCGAACGTATAATGCATTGCCGTATCATAAAAGCATGCAAAGACCTAATTCCAGACCATCAACATGGCTTCATGCGGAACAGAGGCACCGGAACGCAGATACTCCGAACATGCAAATTCATTTCAGATGCTCTTGAAGAAGGCCACAGCGTCTCTATGGTCTCCACAGACCTCAGCAAGGCATTTGATTCAATAAACCACAAAGGCCTCGTATATAAACTAACACAAAAGAATATTGACAATAACATCATCAAAATTATCGAAAACTACCTAACATCCCGAAAGATTCGAGGAAAGTTTCGAACAACAATTGGTGACGAGATGGAGATACCGCATGGCGTACCACAAGGGTCCATTCTAGGCCCGCTCATATTTAATCTTTACGTACATGATATCCCAAAGGCAAGGATAGCCGGACTAACGCTATCTCAGTACGCTGATGACTTGTGTATTCTGAACGCGGCACACAGACCTGACCAAGCTACGCGACGAACGACCTGGGCCGCTGAAGAAATAATTAACTATTACGAACGTTGGGGATTACAGTGTAACGTCGACAAAACAGAGTGTATTATGTTTACCAGAAAAAGAGTACAAAGCCTACGCAATCCTCGCGGATATAAACCGACAGTGAAAATAAAAGGTGTAAATCTTGAATATAAAAACTGCGTTCGGTACTTAGGCGTACAACTTGATAAGAGATTAAGCATGAACGAACACGTCAAAAGCGTAATAAAAAAAGCTAAAATGGTCAGAGGAATGCTCGCCCCAATAATAGGCTATTACTCAAAGTCAAGCATAGAAACCAAACTTAACGTGATACAAGCATGCTTACTCCCAATACTGGACTACGGGATAGTGCAGCTACTCCCTAGAATAAGTAGGACTAATATCTTGACACTTGAAAGACAATATCGGATGGCTCTTAAGTCGGCAGGCGGGTTCCCACGCTCAACCCCTACAGAAATGCTGTGGGACTTACTAGACGAAGACCCATGGCATATTCGGATTCACGACCTACACCGAGATATGCTAGACAAGCTAAAGGACATGTGTATACCGGGGCTCGATGCGTCAGGACCACAGTATACAAGATACGGTCAATACAATCCAATGATGTATAGTAAAAGAATAGGTGACATAGATTACGTGAATAAACAAGATAGAGACAAACGTGTCAGTAAAAGACACGTCCCCACGAGGGAACCCATTTTAAAATAAAAAGAAAACATGACTTCACATAAAACCTTTTGCTGCTAACGGGTCATACGACATAATATATGCGCATGTGTATTCGTGTATATACATGTATGTATATATATGTGTGTGCGTGTGTGTGTGTGTGTCGCGTAGCCTGCTAAGCATAGTAAATGTATTTATGTATTACGTATAATGTATATAGTAAATGTATAGATCTATAAGACATATTGCATTAAGGACAAAACCTTTCGAGGACATGATATTGTTACAACAAAGAAATGATACATAATAAATAATTTTCTATTCTATATTCTAACCCACGTGAAACATTCGCGCTAACAATCAAATCTTTAAGGATTAGCTAACCCACGTGGAACATTCGCGCTAACAACCAAATCTTTACGAATTAGCTAACCCACGTGGAACATTCGCGCTAACAACCAAATCTTTACGGATTAGCTAACCCACGTGGATCATTCGTGCCAACAACCAAATCTTTACGGATGAGCTAACCCACGTGGAACATTCGCGCTAACAACCAAATCTTTACGGATTAGCTAACCCACGTGGAACATTCGCGCTAACAACCAAATCTTTCCTGACTAAGTGGCTAATCCACCATGGAAACACCACAAAATGCTTTTTCCATTTTTGCTCGACAAATTCATTTTCAAAGGCTATTTGTACATGTCTCGTAAGCTCATTTTACCGCACTTGTCCGATTTGTTAAGGTTTTTTTTAATTGTTAGAAGTCAGAAGAAAATATAGGGGAGATAGGGGAGGGATGGGCACTTTTTCACATAAGACTTAACAAAAAAGCACATTTTAAATATAATCATTATTTATTGCTAAGTACGTTTGCACCATTCATTTGGCCAGATATTTTACGAAGAACAGTCTACAAATTATAATTAGTGTCAGAGTTACAAAGGGATAAACAAAATATGTCAGTTGTGCCCAAAGCTCCCCATGGTAGGGAGGTTTGGGCACCCCCTATGGGAGGTTTGGGCACGATGTTTTAATACCTAATTTCCATAACATAAACCAAAAATAACACTGTACATAATCTTAAGCAGTATCTAAATCACAACAATAATCAACTGAGACATATTTTTTTACATATTGGCCATTTTTACATACCTTAAATTCGGTATGACCCCCCATAAAGCTTTATCAAAACCATACGTAGAGCTACCAAGTTTGGTATTATTGTATGTTTTGGCTGAAGATAAACCTGCATGAAGAATTTGAGGTATCTTTGCAAGTTTGTTCGGGGGTTTTGATATTTTTCAAAAATTGTTTTTATTTTACCACGTCTCGAAACATCTTCCATGGCACGTTATATTATGTCTTTCGGAATCTCACGACGCTTACACTTTTTTTTAACATTGAACGGCATCTTTCTGTAATTATAATAAGTAATTAAAACAATTTAACTAAATCAGGTAATATAAAATAAACTATTTCATCGTATACACTACTTAAAGGTGGGAGCATTGGGCACTCCCAATCCTCCCTTCAAAATAATGCCCATTGCTCCCTCTGCATACTTTTTCAACTTAACATTCCTGTGAATTGTTCCCTTTAGATATTTTAGTGCGACTTGCAGGTTAATTTATACGTTAATAAACATACAACGGAAATAAAATAAAAATAGACACATACCTCTCCCATGTTCTTCGTTTATTTATTGCGAAACCACAACAAAATAGTTAGATTGACGCGCACCAAACTTTTAAAAGCGTTTATTTTTGACAACTGAACGAAATGACAGATAGTCTATGGATGAACAGTGTTGCCAGTGAGTAAACTAAACTACCAATATAGAAGCGAAATAAATACTACCATCGAATTTGAATTACGAGTGGGTGCCCATGTCTCCCAACTGCCCATCCCTCCCCTACCTCCCCTAAATATAGAAAACTAAGCAGTGAATTTTAGCAGACGAAGTCACCGCAAAGTGCTGAATTGAAAATCAAAATGGCGCCATGCTTTAGAAATGTGACATTGTGAACCGGAATGCTCTACGTTTTCCTTTCCTTGCAAGGAATTGCAATTTTCCTTCGGGTTATCTGTAAAGTATTTGATGCATCTAAGTTGTATGTATGCTATCTGGGTCACGATCCCGAGGCCACTGTCGCTTCTCAGGAAATTACAAAATAAAATATTCTTCGAAAAATTACATTTAGGAACCAACTAGACAACGGGGACAGTCTCTAAAGGGCGTCTTGGCTTTTCCCTATTTTTCAGATAAGATTTTTCGTTGTTTACATAAAAAACGCGCGAAAATGGTTCCCAGTAAATTGTGAATAGGCAGGCAAGCATTTTCTAAGTTTGAAAACGTTTAGCTTTAAGCGAGACCAGCAAAAATTTGAGCTAATAGGCAGTTGAGTCTCTCCACTTTTCACTAGAAATGTTTTTCTTGTGCAATATACCAAATCAAGTAGATACCTGGCGATAAAGTATGTAAATAAGCCCTTAACAGTTTTAAATGGTCCGTGGTTAATTATAATTATATTAGACTACTCGTAAAGGCAATCGCTGTCAATATCCCGTTGTTTAAAATAAGCCCTTTTCAAAATTCATTGCTCAAATTAACTACATAAAATTTATACTAAGGCGATCATAGTAGTAGTTTATGTAACTGTTACATGATCAGGGTCCTTAAAACACGACTGTGTTTTTATGAAAGGCCTAATTTTGTAGAGCTGCATACACTACTATATCTACACCCATATTATAAGTACTCTAACATGGGTTCAAAAGCCGAAGGCATAATAAACCTATCACGAATTTCACTGTTTTTTTTTTTTATCATAACCAAGACAAACATACCGAGCTGATGTTTTCTATCGACTATGATGTAAAAGAACTGGTTGAAACCGTAAGCAATGACGAGCATTACGACAATGCTCGTCATTGCCTACGGTTTCTGAACGCATTATAGTGGACTTATAATATGGGTGTATATTACATATAAAAAGGAGGTAGATAAATATATAATAGCACGCCGAAAATAAAGTGCAGAAAAAGCTACAAATTTTAACCTCTTTGGCCACAATCTGTCTCAAATAAGGTCCAAACCAGTTACGAGCAAATGTCAAAATGTTCGGAACATGTTTTTCGATTGTCTTGTGAGCATAATGACTTATCTTTACTCATAATATCATTCGATATCTTATCTTGATTTGCTATTTCCGTCGTTATAATAGGTAGGTATTCAAGTAATAAAATTATAGAAATGTGAAGGCAACCTATTTGCCTACAACTAAGCATAATATACATAATTAGATATTTATTAAATAACGGCGGGAGGAGGGTGTTACGATGAAGACAATGAAATGCAAGTACACATAGTAAAATGATTTACCTACTTATAATTTATTCCAAATAACAACCACACGCACTTAACGCTTAACAGTATCACTATCTTAATGTCGGCAACATAAATAACAAAAAATAATTAATTAAATAAATAACACTTTCGCTTATCAATATAATAAAATCATAATAATTGTGCATGATCATTATGATAATGCATGGCAATAAATTCCGACATTATCAATATAATAAAATCATAATAATTGTGCATGATCATTATGATAATGCATGGCAATAAATTCCGACATTATCAAACTACATCTTGATCGTGTCCACGCTACATCAGTAGTTTTGGTTAGGTACATTCGAGTACATATCCAATTCATGAGGAGCAATTTAAGTAATAGGTTAATACCCAATTTAAAAATCAGTACAGTTAAGTTAATATAATTTTATCTGCGACTCACTCAAAATATGAAATCTACCCCGAGTAAAATCTTGTTTAACTAAGTAGGTAACTATTTTACTTAACTTACTATTCATTAATTATAGACAACAACATCTATTGTAAAAATCAAACATTTCATTTCATCTTATATCACACTGAACTTAAGTAAATAAGTATCTTATAAAATGTTAATTAATTCAATAACCACGTTGAAGTTGAACATAGTTACTATAAATTAGCCAATAACCCTAAAATTAGAAGTGCAAAGGCGAGGTACGACGTTGTCGCAGAGTTGCAGAGGTCTCCGTCGCAAACGAGACAGCTTAGCAAGTCTGCGTCCACAACGTCACTGCCAATGGCTTCGCGGCATCTAGCCATTGGGTCGTCCGATTCGTATGAACAGCCTCTTACCACGTTACGTTCTCCGTTTGCTGTGAAATAAAGCATAAATATTAAAGAGATAGTATGTATACTAGTCACTTGCAACTACAGTGATAATGGTCTGACTGGCAAGTACATAATTGAACAGAGTAAGTCGGTCATTCTCAAAAGACGAGTAAATTTATCTAATTTACTTGACTCACTTTTTTTTCATATTTATAGTAATTGAGCCATTAAATATAGTAGTGGCTTCCTAATGCTCTTTAATTATCTATTTTGGGCCACTGATCAAATAACAAAATAAAAGAGTTATTAAGCTTGAAAAAAAAAATTGGTCTAGGTAAATTATGCAAATGCCAGGTAGGCTAAAAACACGACCAGGTAAATTATGAAAACGCCAGGTAGGCTAAGAAAAGTATCCAAGTAATATTATTTGTTGTCCAAGTAAGACTCATTTTGATTTTTTTCGTCCATATTTTGTAAGTTTTTTGATTTGACTTTCTGTTATTAAAAAAATACAAAAACATGCAAATATAAACTTTTTTTTATCAAAAACTTACACAATAAAAACTCAATTATTGAACATCAGGCCTCCGTCCGTCACAAACATGTAATAATTATATTTATAAAAGTAAGAAAAACGACATAATAAATTGTTTCCTTTATTTTTTTTTCACTGCTGAAATGTTTCTGATTCGCCATTTCAGTATTTTTTATTTTCTACTCGGATTGAAAAAAAAAAAACTTTATCCAACCTTAGTATAAAAAACATTCAAAAAACATTTACAACAAAACTGCTTCTGAGCAGTTTACTTAGTAGTGAAAAATAATAAATTATTATGAATTAAGGATAAATATTGCCTCTTTAAAGAGTACCCTCAGTCCCTCATAGCTTTTAGCTAGATTTGAATAAATCATGTTTAAAAAACTAAAATTCCGATGGTACTCTATTACCAACAAACATTGTACAATTTTAATGTTTGTTGGCTTTGGCTTAGGGCTTCAAATGCTTAGGCTTCATTATACTTCAAATACCAATTTTTTGATAGTAATAAATTTATAAAACGTTTTCATCTAAACGAATCACGGCTGTATCTGTCCAAAACATGTAAATTAGCAACAGCAAAACTACTAGCATATAACATAGAACCTGGGCACGGGTACGCGGCGGACGGCGGCCCCCCCCGCGAACGCGCCGCCCGCGGACCGCCAGTCTTTAAACTGATGCGTGAGACAGCGGAGGAGCAAAGTTTCATTTTGGTTCATTAAAATATACAAGGCTTCAAAATCAAATCAAAATCAAAATCAAAATTTTATTCAGCAAATAGGCAGTTGAATGCTCTTTTACACGTCATTTTTTTGAGTCTACCAGCGCTTTCGGAAAGACCATGATTGCCAAGAAGAATGCGCCGCAAGAAACTTGGCACAAAGTCATTTTTTATAAAAACAAGTTACATTAGCTCTTACAATACGTAACCACAGACAAATTACACAAAGAAACCTCACTCTGTCATTAAAAGATTAAAAGAGAAAAAAAAACTGCATTTTAGAAACAAGTGTAAAAAGTAATTATTAGAACAGCAAAACCAGAACACTACTTTACTGGCACGTTTTAATTGAGCAGGAGATGTATAGGGTCTCCAGGTCAAATATCTGTGAAAATTTAAATTACAAAGGGATGTATAGGTTCCCAGAATTAATACTATAATATAATACTCAATCTAAATGGCTTAGAGATGTATAGTCTCTAGGGTCAATTTAAACTAAATTTAAAATCAGCAGAGGTGTAAAACGCCTCCACGGTCAAATAATAAGTATAATAATACATATACATAAACTGGAGATGTATATGGTCTCCAAATGTTAAATAACAAAAATTTATGAAATATACATTTTATGTCATCACGTCAAATAAATAAAACATTATTTATGTCAATTGTATTACAATTAGTACGCAGCGGACAACGGCAACAGAGCCGGACACCATACACGAATATCTTCGGGACGCAGCCAAGTCACATTGATGTCCTAATTATCTTCTGTTTTCAGCCTTGGCCAGGTGGTGCCATCACATAAGTATTCATCCACTTTGTAGTATGCAAGAGAGCGGTCTTTATGTATCTTTTAAATGAATTGTGAGGCAATTCCCATGCATCTACAGGCACTTTATTGTAGAACCTCACGCAATTTCCCAGAAAAGACTTACTGACTTTACGTAGACGAAATTTAGGGACGGCAAGTTTATGCTTATTCCGAGTGTTGAAACCATGCACATCCGACACTTTCTTGAAAGATTTGATGTTCTTGTGTGTGTACAATATTACATCATATATATACTGAGAAGCTACTGTAAGGATGTCGATTTCTTTAAAGCGTTCTCTAAGTGAATCTCGGGAGCCAAGATTGTAAATAGACCGGACCGCCCTCTTCTGCAGGATAAAGATTGTCTCTATGTCGGCCGCCTTGCCCCAAATTAGGATGCCATAAGACATAATGCTGTGAAAATAACTGAAGTAAACTAACCGCGCAGTTTCTACATTGGTGAATTGCCGGATTCTTCGTACAGCATAAGCGGCAGAGCTCAATCTACCAGCAAGACCAGATAGGTGTGGGCTCCATTGCAAATTGCGATCTAAGGTAAGCCCGAGAAAAACAGTCTCATCCACGAGGTTCAGCTTCTCTCCATTTAATCTGATAGTAGTGTCAACCTGTCTTACATTAGGCAACGAAAATTTTATTTATTTCGTTTTAGCTGCATTCAATAGTAAATTGTTTGCAGTAAACCATTTCAGCACATCTCTTAGAGTCTCATTGATGTGACTTTGATCTTCCTGTTGCCTGTTGACTTTAAAAATGAGAGAGGTATCATCAGCGAACAGTACTATGTCACATTTGTGTTCTAGCAGCTGGGGCAAGTCATTTATGTACACCAAGAAGAGAAACGGACCCAAAATAGAGCCCTGTGGTACTCCAAGCTTTACCGGTGATCCACATGACTGCACTCTATGTATGTCTACTTTCTGGATTCTCTGACTGAGATAGGACATAACAAGGTTCAGTGCATTAGTTGTGAGTCCGTAGTGTTCAAGTTTGCGGATAAGCGTCTCGTGTTCCACGCAATCAAATGCCTTGCAGAGGTCGCAAAATATTCCTATTGCATCTTGCGATTGTTCCCATGCGTCATAAATGTGCTTCATGAGATTTGCAGCTGCATCCGTTTTCGAGCGGCCTTTCGTAAACCCAAATTGCTGACTGTGAAATAGTTAATTAATATTGAAGTGATGAAGCAATTGATTTAGCATAATTTTCTCAAACACTTTACTTAGTACAGGAAGCACGGAAACCGGTCGAAAGTTACCAGGCTCAGATGAGCTGCCAGCTTTGAATAAAGGAATAACTTTACTGTACTTCATTAAGTTAGGGAACACACACTCATCGACGCAGTTGTTAAACACGACGGCCAGATATGGTGCCACAATATGGATGACAGATTGCATTACTTTAACTGAAATACCCCAAAGATACTCTGTGTTCTTAATTTTCAAAGATTTAAATGTTTTTATAATCTCTTCCGAGTTTGTGTGTTTAAAATCAAATTTCAAGTTACTATCCTTTTGAACCACATTTAAGTATGAGCCAGCCAGCGCAGTGGATGACTTTAAGTCACGAGTTGTATCTATAGCTATATTAGAGAAAAAATCCTCAAAAGCACTCGCCACTTCTAAATCTGAAGTTACTATTCTTTCATCTATCTTTAACTTATATTGGCCAATTCTCCAGCAAAGCGATTGAAATCGGATTATTCCTCGATGCTTTTAATATAGACGTATTAGTGTATTACTGAACACTGGCTGAGACAGCATGAGCTGATATCGAACATTCGTAATTATAGGATTGGCAGCTCCTACACTAGAAACTCAGCAATACATGGAGGAACAATGATTATTGTAAAAGATGATTATAAGTTTAAAGAACTGAAAAATGTAGTTCAACTTTCATTAGAACGAGTTATTGAGATTTCGTGTGTTGAATTGGATAATCACATCGTATTATGTGTATACAGGCCACCGTCCTCAGACTTTAGTCTATTCGAGTCCGTGATGGAGGATGCTTTGAAACAAGTCTTTAATAGTAGTAAATATATTATAGTATATGGAGATTTCAATGTCAATTTACTGGACTCAGAAAATAGAAATTCCGTGAGACTTCTGAACCTTTTTAAATCATTTAACTTGCATCGTCTTTTTGAGGAACCGACTAGAGTGACGGCCAACACGGCCACATGTTTAAATAATATTTTTTGCAAGTGTGAAGCTACGAACAAATAAATTATTAACTGCTTCAGTTCCGATCATAGTGGCCAAAAAGCTGTTTTTAAAATGCCTAAGCAGACGAAGGAGCAATTAATTATTTATAGGCCGGTAACCGAAGACCGTATAGGAAGATTTAAGGAAAGTATTATCAGTGAGGTTCCTCAACCAAACATGGAGAAGAATGATCCTAACATCTTATATAAGGACCTGACTACTGTAATAAATCGAGAGTTTGGGAACATTTTCAAACTTAAGACTGTCAAGAAAAATGGTAAGAAGCCGGTTCAGTGACTGGGCCACGGTCGGGATTCACAGGAGTAGGACTAAACTTTACAAACTATATGAAATGAAAAGCTACAATAACGACCCCACATTTAGAGACTATGTTAAAAGATATTCGAAACTATTTAAAAAAGTTTGTGTGGGCGCCAAAGCGGAATATCTTAGTAATAAAGTTAAATCCGCTGATAATAAAGTAAAAGCAGTATGGAACGTAATAAATTCAGAGACAGGTAAATCAAAGCCCCATAATAGCCAATATAAGTTAAAGATAGATGAAAGAATAGTAACTTCAGATTTAGAAGTGGCGAGTGGTTTTGAGGATTTTTTCTCTAATATAGCTATAGATACAACTCGTGACTTAAAGTCATCCACTGCGCTGGCTGGCTCATACTTAAATGTGGTTCAAAAGGATAGTAACTTGAAATTTGATTTTAAACACACAAACTCGGAAGAGATTATAGAAACATTTAAATCTTTGAAAATTAAGAACACAAGAGGATCTTTGGGGTATTTCAGTTAAAGTAATGCAATCTGTCATCCATATTGTAGCACCATATCTGGCCGTCGTGTTTAACAACTGCGTCGACGAGTGTGTGTTCCCTGACTTAATGAAGTACAGTAAAGTTATTCCTTTATTCAAAGCTGGTAGCTCATCTGAGCCTGGTAACTTTCGACCGGTTTCCGTGCTTCCTGTACTAAGTAAAGTGTTTGAGAAAATTATGCTAAATCAATTGCTTCATCACTTCAATATTAATGAACTATTTCACAGTCAGCAATTTGGGTTTACGAAAGGCCGCTCGAAAACGGATGCAGCTGCAAATCTCATGAAGCACATTTATGACGCATGGGAACAATCGCAAGATGCAATAGGAATATTTGCGACCTCTCCAAGGCATTTGATTGCGTGGAACACGAGACGCTTATCCGCAAACTTGAACACTACGGACTCACAACTAATGCACTGAACCTTGTTATGTCCTATCTCAGTCAGAGAATCCAGAAAGTAGACATATATAGAGTGCAGTCATGTGGATCACCGGTGAAGCTTGGAGTACCACAGGGCTCTATTTTGGGTCCGTTTCTCTTCTTGGTGTACATAAATGACTTGCCCCAGCTGCTAGAACACAAATGTGACATAGTACTGTTCGCTGATGATACCTCTCTCATTTTTAAAGTCAACAGGCAACAGGAAGATCAAAGTCACATCAATGAGACTCTAAGAGATGTGCTGAAATGGTTTACTGCAAACAATTTACTATTGAATGCAGCTAAAACGAAATAAATAAAATTTTCGTTGCCTAATGTAAGACAGGTTGACACTACTATCAGATTAAATGGAGAGAAGCTGAACCTCGTGGATGAGACTGTTTTTCTCGGGCTTACCTTAGATCGCAATTTGCAATGGAGCCCACACCTATCTGGTCTTGCTGGTAGATTGAGCTCTGCCGCTTATGCTGTACGAAGAATCCGGCAATTCACCAATGTAGAAACTGCGCGGTTAGTTTACTTCAGTTATTTTCACAGCATTATGTCTTATGGCATCCTAATTTGGGGCAAGGCGGCCGACATAGGGACAATCTTTATCCTGCAGAAGAGGTCCGGTCTATTTACAATCTTGGCTCCCGAGATTCACTTAGAGAACGCTTTAAAGAAATCGACATCCTTACAGTAGCTTCTCAGTATATGTATGATGTAATATTGTATACACACAAGAACATCAAATCTTTCAAGAAAGTGTCGGATGTGCATGGTTTCAACACTCGGAATAAGCATAAACTTGCCGTCCCTAAATTTCGTCTACGAAAAGTCAGTAAGTCTTTTTTGGGAAATTGCGTGAGGTTCTACAATAAAGTGCCTGTAGATGCATGGGAATTGCCTCACAATTCATTTAAAAGATACATAAAGACCGCTCTCTTGAAAAAAGCATACTACAAAGTGGATGAATACTTATGTGATGGCACCACCTGGCCAAGGCTGAAAACAAAAGATAATTAGGACACCAATGTGACTTGGCTGCGTCCCGAAGATATTCGTGTATGGTGTCCGGCTCTGTTGCCGTTGTCCGCTGCGTACTAATTGTAATACAATTGACATAAATAATGTTATATTTATTTGACATGATGACATGAAATGTATATTTCATCAATTTTTGTTATTTGACATTTGGATACCATATACGTCTCCAGTTTATGTATATGTATTATTATACTTATTATTTGACCGAGGAGGCGTTTTACACCTCTGCTGATTTTAAATTTATTTTAAATTGACCCTAGAGACTATACATCTCTAAGCCATTTAGATTAAGTATTATATTATAGTATTAATTCTGGGACCCTATACATCCCTTTGTAATTTAAATTTTCACAGATATTTGACCTGGAGACCCTATACATCTCCTGCTCAATTAAAACGTGCCATTAAAGTAGTGTTCTGGTTTTGCTGTTCTAATAATTACTTTTTACACTTGTTTCTAAAATGCGGTATTTTTTTTCTCAATCTTTTAATGACAGAGTGAGGTTTCTTTGTGTAATTTGTCTGTGGTTCCGTATTGTAAGAGCTAATGTAACTTGTTTTTAGAAAAAAATACTTTGTGCCAAGTTTCTTGCAGCGTATTCTTCTTGGCAATCATGGTCTTTCCGAAAGCGCTGGTAGACTCAAAAAAAAATGACGTGTAAAAGAGCATTCAACTGCCTATTTGCTGAATAAAATTTTGAATTTTGAATTTTGAATTTTAGAGAATACCCGCAAAGTTCGAGGTGCTGAGCACTTTTGTATTAATCACAAATGCAAAATTACCTTCCAAGAAGCTAGTGACGACGCATCGTACTTCAGGCACATCGTCGCGAGATTGCTTCAGGCTCCTGGAGAAACGACGTCTCATAGAATTTTCTCCAAGTATGTCATTTGCTGGATTCTAGAACAAGCCATATCCTATGTAAGTACTGGCAGTCAGATCAGAACCCTTCCTAATCGTGTCATATCGGATGCATTTCACGCTACTTGGCCGTGTGGAAGCATCAACAGAGGACTTTTATCACATAGATAAAAGATAATTTTATTTTCATACTCGTCTACAATAACTTAGGTACTTCGATCTTAGGCTTCTGTGTGACATGATATTGGCATTTTAATCCATAATATGTTATTTTTATAATTATTATCAGCATTATCAACCCATGTGTGCGTGCATGCTAATATCATCAAAGCATATCTCCGCTGTCTAATGACTGTGACATCATAATCCGTATATTTCAGTAACTAATATGACATTTATTGATTTGAGTTATATTTTTAGATAAAATCAATTTTCGCTGCTAAAATATTTAAATATGTATGTTATCAGTAGGAACTAATTTATCGTTACTAAAAATATTGAATTAGAATAAAACACTACAGGTGGGTTGGGTACTCGTAACTAATATAAAATTGCGTAATACATTTGGCAACTTATTGGAAAGTTTACTTTATAATTAGGCAATTGTAAACCCATTGACCCTAGACATTGTTAAATACAATTTTGATTTTCAATTTAGATTGTACATTATTGGGCTTCCATATTAAGCCCTTCGAGTTAGGTAACAGATAATATACATACCCCTGGAACAGGTGCATTGGTGGTTGTGACGACTTCGGGTTCGTCCGTTGTGGTTATTATTTGCTCCGTAGTTGTTATAACAGGTGCATTGGTGGTTGTGATGACTTCGGGTTCGTCCGTTGTGGTTATTATTTGCTCTGTAGTTGTTATAACAGGTGCATTGGTGGTGGTGATCACTTCGGGTTCGTCCGTTGTGGTTATTATTTGCTCCGTAGTTGTTATAACAGGGGCATTGGTGCTTGTGATTACTTCGGGTTCGTCCGTTGTGGTTATTATTTGCTCCGTAGTTGTTATAATAGGTGCATTGGTCGTTGTGATTACTTCGGGTTCTTCCGTTGTGGTTATTATTTGCTCTGTAGTTGTTATAACAGGTGCATTGGTGGTGGTGATCACTTCGGGTTCGTCCGTTGTGGTTATTATTTGCTCCGTAGTTGTTATAACAGGTGCATTGGTGGTTGTGATGACTTCGGGTTCGTCCGTTGTGGTTATTATTTGCTCCGTAGTTGTTATAATAGGTGCATTGGTCGTTGTGATTACTTCGGGTTCTTCCGTTGTGGTTATTATTTGCTCTGTAGTTGTTATAACAGGTGCATTGGTGGTGGTGATCACTTCGGGTTCGTCCGTTGTGGTTATTATTTGCTCCGTAGTTGTTATAACAGGTGCATTGGTGGTTGTGATGACTTCGGGTTCGTCCGTTGTGGTTGTTATTTGCTCCGTAGTTGTTATAATAGGTGCATTGGTCGTTGTGATTACTTCGGATTCTTCCGTTGTGGTTATTATTTGCTCTGTAGTTGTTATAACAGGTGCATTGGTGGTGGTGATCACTTCGGGTTCGTTCGTTGTGGTTATTATTTGCTCCGTCGTTGTTATAACAGGTGCATTGGTGGTTGTGATTACTTCGGGTTCTTCCGTTGTGGTTATTATTTGCTCCGTCGTTGTTATAACAGGTGCATTGGTGGTTGTGATTACTTCGGGTTCTTCCGTTGTGGTTATTATTTGCTCCGTCGTTGTTATAACAGGTGCATTGGTGGTTGTGATTACTTCGGGTTCTTCCGTTGTGGTTATTATTGGCTCCGTCGTTGTTATAACAGGTGCATTGGTAGTTGTGATCACTTCGGGTTCGTCCGTTGTGGTTATTATTTGCTCCGTCGTTGTTATAACAGGTGCATTGGTGGTTGTGATCACTTCGGGTTCGTCCGTTGTGGTTATTATTTGCTCCGTCGTTGTTATAACAGGTGCATTGGTGGTTGTGGTTACTTCGAGTTCATTTGTCGTCGTTATTACTTCCTCTGTAGTAGTTGGTATTCCCGTCGTGATAGTTTCTTCTTCTTCGGGTGTTGTCGACATGGTAGACTCTGTAGCAATTTCTTCTGTAACCGTTAAGTAAGTTTCGGTGGTCGTTGGCGGCTTTAAAGTTGGCGGCTCGCATTGTTGTATGTATGCAGATGTTACTTGATTGCAATTGCGGCACACAAAACATTCAAGAGCAGCCGCTGTAAAAATACACACATATTTTATAAGGGAAACAATACACACACAGTGGTTTTTTTTAGAGACATTTGAATATTGCAATATGTTAAAAATTTTGGTATCAGTCAATTTAATAATTGGGTATTTATTTTGATGCCAACATTTTTATACTTATACTTTATCAAGCTTTCGAAAAAACTCGTTGACTAAGGTGTCAAGTACGCAATTAAAAATTGCGTGCATATTTATGTGGATTCGCTTCAATAAGAGTCCTAATCGGTACCATGCATTGTATGTATTGAGTAAAAATGAAACACGTACCTACTTTAGAAAAAAACGTTTTTTCATTATAAAATAACCTTACACACAAAAATGTCCAAATTAGAGTATTAAAAAGGTTAAATATTTTTTGATGACGTCTATTTAATTACCTGATCTACCTGACCTCACAATATTGTCTTTTTAGCGTTTATTAATTTGCAAAAAAAAGATCATGGCGACTTTTCTGAAGAAAATTTGATATTTTCAGGAAAGAAATTCAACTTCAAACCAAAAACTTACTATTTCTATTTAACAACGTAATCAACACAAAACCCCACAACACAATTTTCACATCGTACATCTTCAGTTTTTTTTTAATTTTTTTTTTTTTGATTAAAGAAAACTCGTTCCATCCATTGGGATGCACTTACTGAAAAGCGGGTGCAGGGTATAATTACGAATTTATATACCCATTATCCAGCTGAAACTGATAACATTTTTTGATATCAGGAGTTAGAATGCCGACTTAGTAAAAGATACGTCACTCCGCACTCAGTATGGGTGCGCTGCTGAAAAATATGTGACTGAGACTGAGATATGTAAATACATAATTATATCATAGAAAAATTAAATTAAAAAATTCACCGTTGGAAATAAGTCTAATGTACAGTAGGTAAACAATTTTGAATAATTTAAAACTATTATCACACCAATGCATAATAACGTATATGTATGCATTGATAAAATAAAAAAAACATTTTTTTATTTTTAACCGACTCCAAAAAAAGGAGGAGGTTCTACGTTCCACTGTATGTTTTTTTTTAATGTATGTACATCGATTACTCCGTCAATTGTAGACCGATTTTCAATTTATTTTTTATTTGAAAGGGTATACTCATACAGGTGGTCCCATTGTCACCAAGTCATGATCTGATAATGGGATCCCAGGGAAATCGAGGGCAACCCTCAAATTTTACAGGCACGTACTATGTGTTTCATATATTTTCTAAGGTTATTCAAGTATTAGCGTCTGGTAGTCATCATCTCATGATGATGAGCTGATGATGGAAGGTACAACTCCTTAGCGGTTAGGAGTTGGTGGATAATTCTGAAAATGTTAAATCATTATTCGAAAGGGTATACTCCTGAGGTAGTCCCACTGTCACCAAGTCATGATCTGATGATGGGATCTCAGGAAAATCGAGGGCAACCCTCAAATTTTATAGGAACGTATCATGTGTTTCATATATTTTTTAAGGCTATTCAAGTATTTGCGTCCGGTAGTCATCATCTCATGTTGATGAGCTGATGATGGAAGGTACAACTCCTTAACGGTTAGGAGTTGAAAGATAATTCTGAAAATGTTAAATCAACGTAAAATTGTGACATGAAAATCTTTTAACAAAAAAGTAAAACCGCCTGCAAAAAAACCTTCGAAAAAAAACGTAAAATAATCTCTTGTATATATTCTTTGAATTAAGCAGCGACTTCATATTTCTGCTATTTAGTGCTAGGCCATAAAACTGTAGGCTTTCGTTTCTGTTGTCCGAAATAATTTATTTTATTTATTTACCATTATTTTAGAGGATTATTTTACGTTTTTTTCGAAGGTTTTTTTTGAAGGCGGTTTTTGCTACAATGCATATTATGAATTGTAGCAAAATAAAAAAATAAAACAATGTGTTTGACTAAAAAAGTTTTTCTTAATAAATGGTAGGCTTCAAATGCTCTCAGCAACAACACATGAAAAATATTTTCCAACTCTTACCTTACCTTACCTTAATTTACTATCGAGAATAGCTATGTACTTTCTGCATAATTACTTAATCTATGGGTGATAGTATGTGATAGACGATAAGAATTTCGGTAATGCGCTAGGGGTTTAATTATACGGTTTCATTAACAGTTGCCAGTTTGCTGCGTTTGCGTGTTTGTATTGGAGCGTTTTTGATTTAGGTAAGATTGATTGACCTTTGATTTGATTTAGGTTTTTGATTTACCTAAGAGAGGTAATAATGGATTAAATCATTCGAATAACCTGTGTCAGTTAGTTTAATTTCAAATTTATTCTTTTATACATCATTGAACTAGATTACTACATTTGATATAATGAAAACGGGATATTGACCGCGATTACCTTATAGGTTTGCGTGATCATGATACATGTGACTGCGTCGAAATATCCGGAGCTCATCAAACCTATATGGTAATCGCGGTCAATATCCCGTTTTCATTATGTCTAATGCAATTAACCGCGAATCATTTAAAACTGTTATTAGGTACTACATTTGAAATTAAAATGAAATTGTGGATTCCAATTTCAACATGAACGTGATGATTATTTTTCCGTTTAAAAAAAATACATAGGTATGTCCCACCGAGTTAACGAAGTCATGGTTAACCCCATTGCTATAATAGTTCCATCGTGTTTCTGACGTCCTCAATCAGCCGTGGACTGTAATAGGACAAATAGAAAAGCTGAAACTGAAATATTACCTATTCGTACTTATACATATACATACCTCTTAATCACGCCTCTTTCCCACAGGGGTAGGCAGAAACTATGGCTTGCCACTTGCTACGATCCTTACACACCTCATTCGTACTTCCTTTCCCAATTCGTGAAATATAGGCTTAAAATGAAGATAGGCTAGGGTTAGCTCTTAGCAAAAATAATTATCATTTCAACTCGTCACATTATTTTTTTGCAAAAATAAGTAACTGTTTAAGTAGGTCAAGTCTGAGTTGTGAATTTTATTTGACGTGATGTTAGGATAGATAGATGATAACGCGCTTGATAAAAATTAATTAATCTATCCGATAATTTATTGTATGTATACTGATACAATTTGTAACAATTAGGCTACTATTGGCAAAATCCATTGGCCCGCACGAGACGGTTTGCTTCATCCTTCCTAAGGAATGGAATTCGCTCCCATCGTCTGCATTTTCTGACAGATAGAATCTAGGGCAATAGATGGAGATGGGCGGGGCACATTGCCAGGATGAACCACGCCACGACCGTTGGGCTAGACGAACACTCGAGTGGCGACCTAACACTCGCTGTAGATAGACCACAATGAGATCGAAGGATGACATCTGCCGACAAGCTGGGGGAGGATGGATGCAGATGGTAATGGATCGTCAGGCGCGAAGAAATGGAAAAAAAGCCTATGTCCGAAAACGAACGAACTAAGGGCTGCTATGGATGGTTGGACAATCTAGAGCTCTTCAAGACTAGAGTGAATAGGATGTTGCTGAACCAGTGAGTTACCTCATCAGTTGGCCTCATCTGCACCTTCCATCAAGTGAGATAGGAGTCGATCGCTGGTCAGTTCATAGTAAAATCTGATTAATCCAATGGACTAGTATGGAAAGATCTTAAGCTGTGTGAGCTAAGGAAATTCGTTGGTAGGAACAATGGTGTCGATTTTGGAATCAACAGAAACTGCGTTAATTTCATTTTAAAAATTCTCATGTGTGCAAGAAATCATAATTAACATTCAAGAACAGGGGAACTACCTTAGACTAATGAATCTGCAACTGCTGAGCTTATCATGATCCTTTTATATCAGAAGCAATGCACATAATAGACACAAGGATTTAAATATCACGTCACTGAGCATTCTTCCATCCTAAATTACTAATTAAACGGGTAGGTACTTAACCCATTCGCCCTAAGTAGTCATCAACATAACTATGTGGTGTAATCTAACGATTACAGTAGGTGTTGTAATTATTACGGTCCTATAAACTTTCCTTTCCTCTTTCTTATATTTGTTTTCCACTTGTTTCCACATAATACTTACTTAGGTGGCACAAAGATTGAAACTTATGAGTTTTGACGTACTTACTAGGTGTTTTAATTTAAATATTTTACTTTGGTTTTCCGGTCTAAATTTCAATACCACATCTGTTTCTCTACTTCAACTGATCTACATAATACTTATTATGCGAAAGGAAATTTACTTATTATTATTAGCTGATTTAATTAAGTGGTCATTGTAGAAAATAGCTACAAACACGGAACAAAGTTTTCAAGTTATTATGTAATTAAATGCGCAGTTTTGTACAATGTAGAAAAAGCAGCAAGTAACATTAAAGATGGCTGGACTATATTCGTAACTGCTCCATTACAATTGTCTTTTCCACAAGTTTTACAATTTGGTCCAAAACCTGCTGTTTCGCAGAGCTTCCTGTGATCCTTTTCAAGGAATGCGCATCCTCGTTTTGTAATTCTGGTTCCATGCACTGTAAAAATGGACTGTTGTAAGTAAACATGTACTCTACCTATACTTTCCCTACCCTACCTAAGTATCTTTCAAGGGGGTAAGTAAGTCAAGTCATCTTTGGAGGCGCAACTAGAGTTCCCATAGGCTGGCTAAATGCGTCTCCAGGGCCGTGTTTTATAAAGCTGTAAGTTACAATTTACAAGTTGAAGTTGATTTCTGCTTGTAAATTGTAGATTCATAAAACACGGCCCAGCTGTATTTGCTGTTAGTTGTTGGCTGTGGTCTGTTGTAGTTATTTTCATAATTTAACCAAGATTATCAAGTTAAAGAACATAAAGCTGGAAGCTGGAACGTAATCTCTAGAACGTAATAGCGGCAGATCATAATTTGCAATTGATTATATCCAAAAGCAATAGTTATAGAGATATTGAAAGTCCAGAAAGTAAATCTGTATGTTGAAAATTGTGTTTTTTCTTAAATGTTCGATTTTGGGATAGGGTATGACATGATTCATTTAAGGTACTGCTAGTAAGCCGTACCATTTATGCTCACAAAAGGACTGATATTACCGATCACTCTTTATTATGTATTTCAAATATAATTTACCTCTAACTGTATCCACAACACAGGCAAACGTTAAATCATCTCCGAGTGGCAAATCTTGTAGTCTTACTTTAGTTATATGCCTTTTTATCCTGTGATTCGTCAACAGACAATCACAGACTTTATCCTGCAAAAAAATACTAATTATATACTTAAAGTAGGTAATCTACCCGAATTTTACCTGACTTAGGCGGGCTTGCACCGAACTTACTAACCCGTGGCTAACTTGACGTGTTTGTATCGTCTGACGTTACATTAACGCCGGCTTAGACCCTAACCCAGGTCTGTATAAGTCGGCCTTAGTAATATGGGATATTTGGGTTTAATACCAAATAAGGTAAAAGTCTCAGTGGCCGACACTGCCCCATTATTGGCACCTTCGATCTTAATTCATAGTATTAAAAATGACAATTAATACAATTAAGATGTCACATTGAGAAGTTTTCCTTAATGAGTTCAGCCGTTATGATTGGTATGACGTAAGACGATATCGAGTTCAGTGAACTAGAGTAATCGCGGCGGACAACGAATTTTAATTATTACTTTGAAGAGAGCAGATTTCTCCGATATGAATGATAAATAGGCCAGTAGAATGGACTTGTTTCCATTTATTACAATAACGAGAATACTTTCAGGTTGGAAAAATATGGACACAGGATTGAACAAAGTGGCATGATGGCATGAAAAAGAAGATGTCATTGCCCAGCAACGGATGAATGTAGGGTTAATTTATTGATTAAAAATTAAAAATGAATACTTACACTGTTGCAGATGCAACCTTCCGGCAAAGTACTGCCACTAAGTCGAAAATCACCAAAGAAATCGTCAGTGACATTTTGATCTCCAACTGGCGTAGCTGTACTGAGCGATGATTCTGTTTCTGTTCTGTTAACAGTTATTGTGGGTTCCGTCATCGTTAATGTGGTTGTTGTTACTGTTGTTGAATTGGCTGTTACAACTGTCACGGCAGTTGGTAATGTTGGTATTGATGTTGTGTTTGTAAATTCCACGGAAATTGTTGTAAGTACAGGTTTTTCGGTTGTCGCATTGACTGTCGTGATCGTAATATCTGTCGTCGTTGGTTCCACTGTGGTTGTTGTGTCGGAAATAGTAGTCATTCCAGTCGATGCGGATGGAGATGTCGTAACAAGGTCAGTATTCATTGCGGTAGAAGGTGTTCGGTCCAGAGATGGTGTTATAGAAGCTGTCGTTGCTTGTGTCATCATGGATGTTGCAGAAGAACCAATTATTGGCCCTTTCAATGTTGATGTAGAAGGCGATGCTGTAATCGGTTTCAATGTGGTAGTTGTAGATGCCGATATAATTGGTTCCATTTCTGTTGTTCCCTCTATCGTTGTTGAAGTGGTAGAGTGATTTGTTGTTATTGGCGATTTACTCAATATTTCCGGTGGTACCAACGATTCGCATGTTTTGAGATCCGTATCTTTCACACTCGAGCAGTTTTCACATGTATAACACTGGAGACATTGCGCTGAAAAATAGTACCATTTAAGTTTCCTGTTTTGAAAACGATACGGGGCCCGAATTTTCAAATAACACCTGTGAAGAAACCATTCGGAAATTTAGAAAAACCATTTTGAATTTGAAATAAGAGTGAAATAGGAGAAAATTACAACACTGGTAAACTTTCACAACTACTTAAAAAAATGTTTATTCGAGCGGTAGTTTGGTAGCAATGCACAGATTTACACCATTTTGTATTATTTTCCAAAGTGTGAAAATTACAAGAAAGCAACTTTATTTAGGCACTTGACGTTTTTTTTTTTTTGTAAGCAGTACTTTTACTTACTTCCAGTGAAAACACAATAGAACGAAACAAATAATAAAAATAATGATCTTTCCATGACCACGTATAGCGATGAACTGTAGTGTGGTACCTAATGGATATGTAACTTAAATCTTAGCCCCGTATATACCTAAATGACTTAATTATGCCTATGATACCAGAGTACAATATAACACGAAGATTTTTGCTTTTTGTCAAATGATACAAAGTTAGGTAAGTAAAAACCAAGACTTACTAAGTACGTGCCAATTGCAATGTTCCTGTGCTCCGAATTCTGCCCAGAAATTGCGATGTTCCGTGACTTTAGACAAAGATGATATATTACTATGTATGCCGGACATACGAAATATTTTTTTGTAAAAGCTGAAACTGAGACCCTTCGCTCATTTGGTTTGCTCGCTCAGTTAAAAAAAAATCACTATAATTTTAACGAACCTGACGAAAATACTCTTGAAAACCGAGGCCTCGTTTATTCTTATTACTGATACCTATTTAAACGATTTTTAATTAACTTTGAACATGAAACTCACCCACTGTGGTTTTTAATTAAATTGAAATGGAAGTAAAAGGAGGCGGTTTGTTCATGATCATTATAAATTATGATGTCATAGCTGAGTCGTTCGTTTTGATATTAAAAAAATTGCAAATTTAACCAACTAGGCATTATCACATCACCATCATCCCCACATTTAAATATTTGTTATGGACACAACCGACAGACAGTAGCATGCTATATTTGTGTATCCCCACCCCACCCGCTATTGATGTTATTAATTAAAATGTTTTGTATTTATATTTCGCTTTGACGCTTCCCTTTGTCAGATGCAGACAAAATAATATACATTAGTCATTAACTTTAACGCTACGTTACAATTTGTGAGTAAAGAGATTAGAGTCTCGTATACTAGGATGTTCTTTAAAACAAGAAAGTTTTCTAGTTACGGCTTGCTTAAATTAAAACTTATCTGTTTACAATCTGAAAAGAACTTACAATCCAGCTTATGGACTTAGCTGAAGTCTTATTGTGGGTAGTTTTTAGTTGGCTTTAGTTATTATGAATTAACCTTTGGTTTTTTCACTATAAGTACAGTCAGCAGCAGAAGTAGCTAAGCAACCAACGCATTCACAATGATCTAAGCACGGCTCTGTTGCTATAGACATAAGAGCACAATGTGCAGATCGTTGTGACCGCTTCGGTTGTTTAGCTGCTTCTGCTGCTGACTGTACAAGATATTGCTTTATGTATTTATTATGATTTAAATTAGCTTTTGAATAGAAACACTACATTTAATAGAAATTGTTGCAATATGCAAAAGTACTTAACAATATTTTGATCACGACTCAGGAATACTTTTCCTGGACTAAATACTAGAGTGGCACGCACCGAAATTAGTTCTACGAGGGCTGTTTGATAAGTACCCGTTTTCTAAATATATTAATATCACTGGCCGCAAATAAGTATACCACCTTTTTAAGCCATTTTTCAGAGGCGGGAAAATTAAAAAAAAATGGCATTCTTTTGTTTTTTTTTCTCATTTGACAACGATTCAATGAAGGCGTGAACTTAAATTTGTTAAATTGGAGAAAGAACAGTATCGGTCTGTAATTAGATTTTTATTTTTGAAAGGAAAAACATATGATGAAATAAAAGTAAGAATGCAAGCGGTTTACCATGAATGTGCTGACTACTTCGGAGCAGTGTTTGGCCGTGTGCAAACGTAACCCGAAGGAGTTTCTGCGTCGTTTCGTGACCGTGGACGAAACGTGGGTCCACCACTACACCCCGGAAATGAAAGAGCAGTCGAAGCAGTGGATTTTACCGGGTGAACCTGCTCTAAAGAAAGCAAAAACCGTCCCATCGGATGGAAAGGTCATGGCGACCGTTTTTTGGGATTCGCAGGGTATTATACACATTCTAAATAGTCATATTTAGAAAAGGGAAAAACAATAACAGGGCAGTACTATGCCAATTTATTGGATGAATTTGACGCCGTGTTGAAGGACAAACGACCCCATTTAAAAAAGAAAAAAGTACTGTTTCATCACGACAACGCCCCGGCTCATTCGTCCAGAGTTGTGACGGCTAAATTAGCACAGTTACGCTACGAACTATTGTCTCACCCCCCGTATTCTCCAGATTTGGCCCCATGCGATTTCTTTTTGTTTCCCAACCTAAAAAAATGGCTCGGTGGCAAGCGATCTGGATCAAATGACGAAGTCATTGCCGCCACAGAGGCCTATTTTAATGACTTTTCAAAATCATACTTTTTGGATGGTTTATTGAAGCTTAAGTATAGGTGGAACAAATGTATAGAGTTAAAAGGTGACTACGTAGAAAAATTAATGCATATATACAAAAAAAAATGTTTTTTTTTTTTCATAAACGGGTACTTATCAAACAGCCCTCGTACATTCGATATAACCGAACTTCGGCAGCTTTTACCGATTTTATTTTAAGTAAGTACCCACCATACTTTTTATAAAAAAAAATGTTACGGCTTTTCGTTTGAGCACTGGTTTGAGCACTTGCACGATACATAAATTACGATGAGATGTTGCAGATTTGTTTTGATTATATAAATACTACTTTATTTACATAATAAAAGCAATTTACAATGACATTAAATCTAAGCTTAAACTAAATAAACTACAACTTAAAACTAAATTAAATCTAAATAAGGCCCCCGTGGCATAGTGCCCAAAAGGCTGGCAGCGTTGCCTCGCTGAATAGCGATGCTGATTCTTTGAGAGAGAAAACTGCCAGCCCTTTGATCACAAGTTGCATTTGATTTGATTTGATTTGTACGTGAAAGTAATTAAAACTTTAAACAAATACTAGAAAAGTGAACTATGTCAAGTCAAGGCACTTGAAAATGTACTTACCCAAGAGATTTGTTAGGACTTAAAGCAAAAATAAAAATACCATAAAATGCAAACATATATCTATCACTCTTTAATGACTATACTTAAGAAGAATGCGACAACCAGCACTACTAAAGACGACTGTATGGTCCAAGCTCCATTGCATTTGTCTGTATCGCAAAAACTGCACCCTGATAGGCCAAATTGTTCACAAGTCTGATTGGTACGGCCAACTGCACAACCTCTTACGATTACATCAGTGTTGTTCACTGTAAAAAATGGAATAATTTATTGTTGTACCTTATGTCAATCCAATTTATCATTAAAACAATAACCCACTAAACAACACACAATTACCCACTAGAATGATTCAATGCAACATTTATCTGTTCTTCGTATTTTGTAACCTTGATGTTTTATAACTTTTTATAACAATATTCACTTGATTTACTTGGTTGCTTTTCGAATCAAAAACGTAAGTATTCGTAGAGGTCTGGTGGAAGAATGAAAATATTTCAAACCCTTCGAAAAAGTCCTAGTAAACAGTTTACATGATGACCCGTGATCATGATGATGCATGTCGCGGTCAATATCCCTTAGTTAATTTATGTCTGGAAGAAGGAATTTTTCGAAGGGGTTGAGATAGTTTTCATTCTTCTACCAGACCTCTACGAATACTTACGTTTTTAATTCGAAAAGCAACCAAGTAAATCAAGTAAATATTTAGTGGTAATCGCGGTCAATACTCCGAAGTTAATTAAATTAAAACTGTAAATTTCAAGTCTCTAGCTCTAGTGTTTTAGACTATGCATTGTCAATTACTCAGTAAATATGTAACTTTATTGTTTTTATGGGTCTATGCCCGTTTTCACCAACGACTCCTAAAATTTAAGGGATCCCTTAGCTCTTTTAGGGGACACCTAAGATCAGGGGGTCGAATATTGACCCCCTAGCGCTAAGTGACAGTTTCGCGCCAATTTTTTTATATGTTATTGTGCATTTGTTCATGCAATAATTAACTTGATTGATAAGATTTATATAAAATGGAAGGCTATTTGTAGTTTGGAAGCTGTTGAATCATTGGATTTAATATTCACATCAAATTTATTTAGATCAGACTGACGATCAGATGATTTAACAAAGTATGATAGGTACTTAAGATTTTTCATAAGATATAATTATCTACTCGTAGAATGTCGAAAGAAAGTGTGCTGTTCAGACTTAATTTTTTTTTACATTATAGGTATTTGGAATATAAGGATAACTCAGAACAGAAGAATAGTTCTGTATAAAGGAAGACCTCATCGCAGCTGGACGAATGCCTAATATTCATCATCAGTCTATTAATGACCCTCAGAAAACAAAACAAATCAGAAGCCGCGTTCAATCATAACATCACGCCGTGCACTGTGTCAATTTTTTATTGATTTCGCTACTCGTTTACACTAAAATTATAATCTTATTCTGTTTTTTTATAAACCCAACGGCATTTCTGCATGTAAAAACCACACGAGAAGGAATTAATTAACATTGTCATTCGTAAAGGCGCGCTCGCGGGTTCTGGTCTGTTTTGTATTATACGGGTTTCAAAGAAATCGAAGCACAATACTTTGAAAATATGTGCAGTTCATGAATAAATTATCACATAAATAATCATTCCAGCTTTCAGTTAATTAATGCTCGCTAATAAACTACAATCATCGCACCGCACCGAAAGTTCGAAAAAAATAAATAGATAGTTATAAACTTCCACTGTAAGTTCTTATTTTTCTGGATGGCAAAGATAATGCCATACAGCCTAGTCAACATTTAAAAATAAAAAATAAGACGTCAACTTAGTATTAATAATACATTTGTCTAGTTTTTCTATGTTTTTAAAACGTTGGTTTAATTTTTTATAGACGATTTTTGAAGTTGAATAACTTCATTCATTCATTCCCCTTAAAAAAAATTATCGATACAAAACTGGTATTAGAAATCACTACAGCTAAAACAAACCGTCACTTAGTTAAGTGACGTTTATTTAGGTGTTACCTAGGTTGGAGAAAATGAAATTAGGTTAGGGAGAGATATAAGGGGCCACTTAGGATAGGGGTCCCCTGACTAGGTGATGACTTAGGTGTCGTTGGTGAAAACGGGCATAAACGTATTTTTATACTCACCATGAACTTTACCCTGGAAACATTCATAAGTGACGTCAGCCCTCTTAACTCTTCTTAATGATGTTTCAGCAGCAAATGCCGAGTTTGCGGTTCCCGTAGAATCTGTCGGTGCTGTGTTTGTTTCTGGCGCTGGCGTAGTTGTAGTCGTGTCCGGTGCTGGAGTAGTTGTAGTGGATGTTGTTGTAGTCGTGTCTGGTGCTGGGGTAGTTGTAGTGGATGTTGTTGTAGTCGTGTCTGGTGCTGGGGTAGTTGTAGTGGACGTTGTTGTAGTGGTGTCCGGTGCTGGGGTAGATGTAGTGGACGTTGTTGTGGTCGTGTCTGGTGCTGGAGTAGTTGTAGTGGACGTTGTTGTATTTGTTTCTGGGGCTACAGTTGTTGTTGTTGATGTGGTTGTTGCCGTTGAGGTGGTTGTAGTTGGTACAGCAGTTGTTGTAGTGGTGGTAGCAAGGGATTCACATGAAGTGAGGTATTCATCCTTTACCTCCAAACAATCGTAGCATACGTAGCATTGTAAACTGTTTACTGAAAAAAATATTAAATGAATATCATATTTAATAGTAATTGAACCCGGTTGTATCACGTCCGAAAAGAGTTTACTCCTTTCTAAGCTATAATCTAATTGACTGAGCGAACGAAGTGAGCGAAGCGAATCAGTTTCAACTTGTCAAAAATTCTTTCGTATATCTGCCCGCCGTCTGTCCGGTTGTCCGGCTGTTATATATGTATAGGTTTTTTTTTTTATAACTTACTCTACATAACAGCTCACTAAGTCACTAGTATTTTATTTGATTGTAATTAATTTGGATAAAAACCTTATTAAAATTAAGCAGCTACAAACCTTTGACAGTCGCACTTAAAATTACGGAGAGTACTATTAAAACTGCTTTCACCATGGTCGCTTGTGTTGCACTCTCGTTTTATCAGTCTGTCTATTAAGCTGTGCGATCGAGTGCATCGGTTTATAATATATATTTATAGGACATTTTTAAGATAATGGGTGATGCAAAAAAAATTGCCTACTTATAAATAATTATTTTATTTGAGAGGATAAGAAGTATATAACGTAGCCACACATTCGCTAACTTTCCCATTAGTAATATTAGTAGTAAGTAATTTTAGTATAAAAACCGTGAAATTCAATCATAGTGAAATAAACGGCTCCCTCACGTATGTCAGTGGAGTAATAGCCCGATACAGTCGTTCCACGATAACTGTGCAACGAACTGACAACAGTAAAAATCTAAAGTTTGTTTATGGCAACACTGATTTATAGTCAAACAACACGTTTTGAACTTTTGATTAAATTAAACATGGTCATCGTTCATTCACCATGCAACATTAAAATACTTCTCATATTTCTTTTTTTTTTTATACAACGAGGAAGGCAAACGAGCAAGTGGGCTGCCTGATGGGAAGTGATTACTTCTGCCCATAGCACCCGCAACCCCGGATTTTCTAGATTTTTTTTACCTTACAACAGCAAAACCTACTAAACACTGGCAAAATTGTCCTCCAATGGATCTGTCCATATTTAAAAAAAAAACGGCAACTTTTGATTGCTACTGTCATTACTATTTTTAACTAAAGAAATGTCTGAGTGACATGAAAAAAGTATTACCACAGCGTGGTTTTTCTGGGTTGCCAATTAATATCTTATTCAGAGTTATCGTGGGACGATTATAATTATGTTATACTTAAATCAAAAATGAAAATGTGTTTATTTTAATATCCATAAAGATACGCAAGAAGGTTATAAAGACGTTCTAATAGGTATAGGAATATACCTAGTGACAGGAGAAATATATAATATATAGTTATAACAATTGTGTCTTCGTTTCGCTACCGCCCCTCCTCCCAGAGGAAGGACTAGGTACGGATTAGTTGAAAAACTTGTCGGGCTATACTCGACTGACGTACGTGAGTAATCCGATTATTTCACTATATTTAGTATTCGTAGGATATAATAATATCTTTGGTAATAAACCTTGCAGATTGAAATCTGTTCACTATCCAGTTGAAGAACTTTTTTGTAAAAAAAACTGATCATCGATTGACTGAAACTATGTCGATCATAACTACTCATGAAAAAAAAACGGTCAATAATGTGTACAAATAATTATCTATGTGAGAGTAAGTATAAGTACTTAGGTATTTGAATATTCATTGGAAGAACTTGGTTGGTTATTTCAAACTAACAACAAATTTCATTTATGTACTAAGTAACAGTGGCATCTTTATTGGTTAATGTTAGATATAAACTTATTAAATTTAAGTTAAATTGTACCGTTTGTGCCCAAATAAACATTAAAAAATTAAAACTAGCTGTTGCCCGCGACTTCGTCCGCGTAGATTTCGGTTATCACTATCCCGCGGGAACTATACAATTTTCCCGAATAGAAAGTAGCCCATGTTATTCCTCAATATTCAGTCTATTTTCTTACCAAATTTCATCTAGAGTGGTGCAGTGGTTTTTCGTGAAGAAGTAACAAACAGACAGACTGAGAGACAGAGTTACTTTCGCATTTATAATAATAGGTAGGATTAGGATTAGGATTAGGATAAACTAATTGTGCTGGTAACTATTGTGGTACACCCTGTATGTACTAGTTTTTATATGCTACTCTAGAATTATCTTTGAAATGTTGTTTTATACCCACCCTTTTCAAAGATAAACAAGACTGGTTGTTTATATTTCAAGTGCTTGATGGTACCCACAATGAAAGTGACGAAATGACATGTACGTTACAAATACAAATAGTTGTTTTTATCTTCGTTTAAACACAATGTCATGTAACTAACTAAGATTGTTGATATTTAATTAAAGTAATTTATACTATAATGAAAAACATGACAGTAGTTTTATTTTTTATTGAAAATAAACTTACAAGGACGGTAATACCTAAACAAATACCATGTATCAGAAAATGCTTAGCATGGTCCTAATTTTTATTACAAAATCCTACTGAAATTAAAATAAAACATTTTTAGCTAAATGCCTTCGATGGTTATTTTGAAACAACCGTCGTTTACAACAAATAACGGATTTGGATTTCAATAAATTAATAAATGGGTTATGTGGAAATCAAGTTTTTTATATACTTTACACACAGAATATCTACATGAGATTCACTTCACTTGTTTCATACCAGGTACTTATAGACATTAAGCAAATGTTTTATGTAATATATACCATACTTTTACATTTCTAGTAAGGTTACACTAACTGTTACGTGAAAATGTATATCTACTCAAGAAGTTATGTCTATACGTAAACGTTAACAAACATTGCAAAATAAACAACAATGATATTGGACAGTCCTTTACTAAAGGCCTTATGTTTTCACTTTAAGTCTTGTCTTTTAAAAGGATTAGTTGCTGCGGCATCAGACTACATTGTAATTCAGAAAACAATGTAAGAACAGAAAGCAACAAGCATTTCAAACGTCCATCAAGGATGTCAAGGCAATGTATAATCTAAGTCTGAATCGCAGCAACAAAACCTCGTTTGGCACCCCCAAATGCAATGGCAAAAGCGCACAGGAAGCGTTTCGGGTGCTTAAGCTAGTGCTAGGACCGGAAGCCATCATTGTTTTCTTGTATGCGTTTGTATTATTGTTTGGCGTAGAGGTAAGTGACGAGGAAGGCGAGCCCTGCGAGAGGGAGAGATGAGGCTATGGAGCCGGCGGCGTTGCATTCGTCCTTGTCACAGACGCTGCAGTGCTTGATCTGTCTGTTGGGGTCGGTGAACAGCTTGGCTGAGTTCTCGATGAGCTGGCAGCCCAGAGCCAGGTTGTGGGCGTTGGCTTCGAGACACGTTCTGGCGACTGTGCCGCTCTCTGAAATAGCGAGAATATTTTTTGTAGAAATGAAATCTGGCGGAAAGTGTCCACGCGGGCACACTCACTGAGTATTTAGTTCTGTAATGTTTACAAGCAAACTCATGAGATATCATTTTGGTAACATTTTTTCCCTCTCAAGAGCTCGGAGGATATTTCATCCTCATATCAAACTTTTCGAAAGAGTTACGCAGAGGAAAATGTTTTCGGGTCTTTAGACGAAGGGCTACATGATAGGAGGCTTCTTCTGAACACTGTTGATTTTTTTTTATACGACGAGGAAGGCAAACGAGCAAGTGGGTCACCTGATGGTAAGTAATCACCACTGCCCATAAACACCCGCAACCCCGGAGAGTTCGCAGATGCGTTGCCAACCTAGAGAGCTAAGATGAAATGTCTCGTGTGCCCGTAATTACACCGTAATGTTGAATGCTGTTGAACTACTGATACTTACGCAGCACAATTTTGTGGCAGAACCTGGGCGCCCCAGCAGTGCTATCGACCATTTCACGGGGAAGGATGGCATTGAGGAAAAGCTTGTTGAAGTTGACGGAGTCTTGCGTTTCGCAGTCCTGTGGACAAACGTAGGTATCGTTTAATAAATGAGAAATTACTTAACAGGGAAGGAAGAAAGTAAGACTATTTCTTACCCCTTCACAGTAAAACCGCAGAACCGAACTTCATGGGCAAGGAGATATTTTGTACATTGAAGAATAACATGAAATACCTAACTACTTATTATCCAAGAAAATTGTAGTTCCGAAAGCTAGCGTTAAATGAATTCCGGGCTGACGAAATCGCGGGTAAATCGGTAAGAGCTTTGTAAGGTACTTAAATAGTTTCATACATATTAAATCGTTACTGCTAGAATTTTATATTTGGATGATTACGAGACCGTATAGAACAGTTAAACTGTTTGAAAACCAATTAAGTACCTACACTGCATCTACTGCTGATACAGGCACCCGACAGTTCATAACTGCCGAAGCGTGATAGTTATACAAAAAAGTACACAATGATTTTGAAACGTATGATATCATAGACTCTATAAAAATGATAAGGTACTTGTGCGGAAGTCTTCTGTTACGCTTCAAGCAGACTTAATTCGTATGCTCTGTTTTAGGAAAGGATGCATCATTTGACATAGAATAATGACCTAAGGAAATGTTCAATTGTTCTGGTCAGTCTTTTATTCGCTAATACAGCTTAACAAACAACGATGTTTCTACGTAGAGGTGAACGCACTTTTAACGTTACAATATGTTATGTAGCATTACTGTATTTATCTCGATTCTAACAAATTCCGTAATAAGGGAAACGTCCAAATGATCGACGAGGAAGGCAAACGAGCAAGTGGGTCACCTCATGGTAAGTGATCACTACTGCCCATAGACACCTGTAACCCGTAATTACACTGGCTGTCTTACTCTCCACGCCGGAACACAGCAGTGCAAACACTGCTGCTTAGCGGCAGGATTAGCGAGTAAGATGGTGGTAAGGTCCTAACACCCGCAAAAGAATGACACCCTACTTGTCACCTTTGTTGCTACGTATCTTAATAGATTGAGATTGAAGGTACCTTGCAAGTTTTATAATGTTTTTAACAGTAAACAATAGCTATACGTACAATCAAGAATCTCTTCGGGGGTGACTCCGCGCAGGATGCTTCCGTCTGGGAGTTGCACTGGTAGCATCTCATGCACGAACCTGGAACGAAGAAAAATAAAGTAAGGCAAAGTTGAACTTTGTTAAATTGTTGAACTAAGTTGAAGTTAAGTTAAGTTGAACTTAAAGAATTTGCCTTTAAATCCCTCACATTTTATGTCTCTAACTATAAAACCGAGTTATATACGTGAGTGATCCGTTTTATTTCACTAAAATTGCAGGCAGTTCAAGAAACGGTCATCTCACAGGTAGGTATGTGAACCCAATACTTGTACTATTGTGTATTCTGTGCCAATAATCAAAATAGCATTAACATAATTTTTTTAAATTTATTCTTAAGAATTACACTTATGTCAATGTGCTTAACTATCTGAAACACGAAAGACGAATTTTATATTTTTTTTCTACTTTATTAACATAATAAAAGCAATTTACAATGACATTAAATCTAAGCTTAAACTAAATAAACTACAACTTAAAACTAAATTAAATCTAAATAAGGCCCCCGTGGCATAGTGCCCAAAAGGCTGGCAGCGTTGCCTCGCTGAATAGCGATGCTGATTCTTTGAGAGAGAAAACTGCCAGCCCTTTGGTCACAAGTTGCATCAACTAAGCGCTTTTGTAACTCAGAAATAAGCTTGTAAGCGCTGGGACCCCATGGACCCAAAGTTTCAAACCCGTTTTATATAACTTTCTTAAGTATTGCGCAGCTCATATTGTACCTAGCTAAAGGATGGAAGAAAAAATCCAGCCAAGAGCGTGTCGGATATGCCCAGAATAAGTTATACAAAATGGTCGAACTATTGCTCTTTAACCCGTAAATCCTACTTCGCTGAGATAGTTTTATTTTTAAATTCACTATATTAAATTTATGCACTGCTGCTCTGATTTATGTAACATTTCCAAATACAACAATTTTGTTGGTAGGTAGGTGGAGACTTGACTAAGACAAATAAGTATATGATCGTTCCCCACTTTACGAGTAGGGGAGGTACCTTAGAAAATATATTGTGTTGTAGTGAAATACACTCAGACACTCACTCAATTATGTCAGTCGAGTATAGCCTACATGATTGAATTGAATTGACAGTAGACTCAAGTTAAAAATACGTGCACGCACATGCATGCCAAATTACAGCTTTCTGGTACCAAGAGTCTCAGAGGTATGCCGCGAGCAGACAGACGGACATGTCGAAACTGTAATAAGATTGAATTTTTCGAAGATCAATTTAAATACAAAATTTTGGCATTGCAATAAATTGCACAATTTTATTACACAAAGTTAAAATAAAGCGTCAAAAGCATGTTTACATTTTAACAGCCTACAACCATAACAATAATATTTAGAGAACCGACGAATCCCATAATCAATTCTATCTCCGCTCACAGTTGTTCCTCATCGCAAACTGTTGGTTATTAATAGCTGTTCCATTTACTGTGACTGAGCTCTATTTTTACTCAAGAGTGTTCAACCGTCCCTTATTACATGAACAGCAGGGTTGAACTTCGTAAAGCAGAAATAGCAGGATCACGAGAACTGCTCTTTAATACTAAAGGGATTAATTGTGAATACGTTATGTCTGCTTAAAGAATATTTCATTATTATTTATTTACTGGTTTCTCTCGGTGCAATATGAACAGTAGGGTTAAATTTAGAAAAGCAAAGATAGGTACTAGTTTCATGAGAACTGCTCTTTAAGACTAAAGGGATTAATTGTGAATAAGTTATGTTGTCTGCTTAAAGAATATTTCTTGGTTTCTCTCTACGCAATATTTTATCATCATCACGATTAGCCGAAAAAAATTCAGATTGCCTAGCGGCAGGATTACTGGTGGTAGCGATAACCACCCGCAAAACTCGTGGTACCTTCTAGAGGCTCCTAGTCTTGGTAGAAATTTTAATGGGTAGTAGGTATTATGTTGTTTTTTCTCAGACATCTTTAGGCGCAGGTTGCGAGGTCATTAGTCCATGATTCAGAGACCCTAAGGTCACCACGACGATGCACCAATGTAGAGTCGACACTGATTAGTGAAGATTACTCAGTTCAAGCCACGGTTAATTAGTTACGTAAGCTTCCCACTGTATCATAAATTTGATCATATTACGCCGATGTCCAGACGCCTTGCGTTCATTTACCTTGCTATACTTAAAGTTATCCTAACCTAACTACCTATCTACCACGTGATACCGTGTTTTTAGGTCTTCTTTCATATAAAAGGTTTTGGTAAAAGATAGTCTTGGAAAGGAATGGTGGGTTGAGAATGTTTAACTATACTTATGCTTGCTTAATTAAAATTTCGAGTCTAGTATTTTAACTCCTGGCCCAAAAAGACGGGTGTTATAAGTTTGACGTTGTGTAATGTGTATCTGTGTATGACTAATTTGAACTCGGTTCTTTTAATATAGTTTAATCGAGATGGTTCTTAGCTAAGTTTCTTTAAAATCGGTTGTGCCGTTTGTGAGATACCTATGAACTTATAAATGAAAATGTCGCGGTTTTCAAGTTTTCTAAGTTGGTTAGGTTAGTTTATTGTGTAATAGTCCATACCATTAAATTAGTCTATAATACAGACTCTATACAGTCTTGACTTAAACAAATACAATATTACTTAGTGACATGACTAGAAGGCAATATAAAGATCTCTAGGTATTAAAACCCACACAAGCAAGTAATAATGAACAAGCAAGTCGTTATACCGATAATAGCTATAGTTATTTTGACTACTGACACTATTAGGCTCTATTATGTTACCTAGAATAGCAACATTGTATCATAAAATATTTTCTAATAATAATGTGCGATGGCCAAAAACAGGGAAACCAAGAGGGGAAAAGTTTATTATTTATGTGAAATCAAACATGTCTGAAGAAGTACGGAAGACTCTGGAGAAGGATTATTTTTTATCATATTTTCATTAATGAAGCAATTTGGCAGAACAAGTTACTATTTTATTTTCTGAATTATCTAAGTGAAATCTATTGATTTTTGAGTATTAACCCACCTATTGCATAATTAAACTTGCACACTTATTATCACATTTTTTGCGAACTATGAACATGGCACGAAGAAATTAATAACAACAGTAGATTACGACACTAATAAAAATTCGAACTGGACAAACCAAACTGCAGGTTATTTTCAACTTCCCAAAGTTATTTGTAGACACAATACATTTTGCTTGTTTAGATCCTCCGTTCGTGTTAGATTTCTCCGTTAGTTTCTTTTACCGTGGCACAAATAGTGGAGTCAAGTGAACAAACAATACGATTACCAGTCACAAGTCAAATTTATAGCAATGTTTTTGTGGTACTGGCAGTTGCGGGCAAACATCAAAGTGGATTTATTATAGGAATCAAGTTCGGAAGTGTTTGGGAGGATACCTCTCGAGATACATTAAGTTACGTATCTATTATTTTTATTGAAAATAAACAACCTTTTAATGCTTTTTAAAGTGTTTTTAAAATTGACCTAGAAACTGCACACAAAAATTACGCTACATTTCAAAATAGACAGAATACGTCTAATGATACTCAATGTTTAAATTTTATAGTTGCCTTTTCGGTGGCGAAGCTTTTACTATTATTGTATTGTTACTAATATACTCATTATTAGATACCAGTCTACCTAAGAAAGAATCGGCGTCTAAATAACTAGGTACTACTACTAAAACTCTAGTTTAGTGTACATATAATACAAAACCGCCTTAAAAAAAAACCTTACAAAAAAACGTAAAATAAAATGCATTTATTTCGGGTAACAGAAACTAAAGCCTATAGTTTTATGGCCTAGCACTAAGTAGCAGTAATATGAAGTCGGTGCTTCATTCAAAGAATATTCCGCTCGCACCGCACCGACTTCATATTTCTGCTGCTTAGTGCTAGGCCATAAAACTTTAGGCTTTAGTTTCTGTTATCCGAAATAAATGCATTTTATTTTACGTTTTTTTTGTAAGGTTTTTTTTTGAAGGCGGTTTTACTTTTTGTTTAAAGATTTTTATTTCACAATTTTACGTTGATTTAACATTTTCAGAATTATCCTCCAACTCCTAACCGTTAAGGAAGGTTTGCTCTCGATTTCCCTGGGATCCCATCATCAGATCATGATTTGGTGACAATGGGACCACTTCAGGAGTTTAAGTAGCTTTCGAATAAAAAAGAATTTTGAAAATCGGTCTACAATTGGCGGAGTAATCCATGTACATACATAAAAAAATAAAAATAAAATACATACAGTGGAACGTAGAACCTCCTTTTTTTGAAGTCGGTTAAAAAAGTATGCGTAAAAGTAGTTAGTGTTTAGTTTTAACATAAATTGACGTCGCAAAAAAAATCGCAGTACCTATTACCAGACCTACTTATCCAGAGACAGTGTGTCTTGTATTTTAATTGCGAAGTTAATCGTCATGATGCATTCATTTGATGACGTTTCCTCCGTTAATGTTGCTTTGTTTCAATTTTAACTACCATTATGCGAGTATATTTTAATGTGTAGATATTGGTATTTATAGCGTGTTGAAGGTCAGATCCGCTCACGGTCTCGTGAAATGACATCATCTATTTACGCTAAGACTATATTTAGTTAGACGGGAATGGTTCCAGAAATACTGACATGATATAAAACAAGAAAAGATTAAAAATGAAAGAAACAAAAAACTAAACAAACCAAAAACAAATGAGAGTCGAGCCCGTACACGAAGGGTTCCTGCCACCGCGTTAAAGCATTTAACAGCACATATTTTTTAAAACGTTATAAAAACAATATTACCTAAGTTAAAAATTAAAGGGCGTCACTTTCATTTTTAACTTGAATTTGTTTTTATTATTCGCTGTTATAGCGATTAAATAGTAATACAAAATCCGTGTAAACTATCAGAAAATGAATATGAAGAGTAGGGCATCATTGCGTCCTACCAGTCAAATCCTAAACTTCGACTAAGCAAGTCACAAAGACAGAATTCTTTACACACAGAATACATTCAATCAAGCATACCTTTATTATAGTAACGTAGTTATAAACTACTACAACTTTCTCATCACGCACACACTGTCATTTTCGAATATGTGGTCAGGTGCAACAAGCCTTGCCCTTTCTCGTTTATGACTCCATCGGTCCCTTTTCACCTGGCCTCGTGAGACAGAGACAAACCCTACTATATACAAAACATTGACAAAGGATTGCGTAATGTCAGACCGTTAGAATGTCAAGCCCCGTTTGGCTGAGGTCGATGCGTTGAACCATGGTGAGGAATACAACATTACGCTAACTGTATTTGACTCAGTATTTGAGTATGCTTTTCCGTGATTGGGAAATTACTTATCCACTATCAATTCTTTCCTCTCCAAGCTTACGTCAGATTAACAAACTCGAAACTTGACAAGAAGTTAAGTTAATTTTATAAAAACTCTTATAAAACTTTGCCATGATCATCTTCGTGTAAAACAGATGGTATGATTTAAATAGATGAAATACCTACTTAACTCTCCTAACCATTTATAGTTAAATGTTCATACAACTGTGTAAAACTTTAAACTACAACAATGTGCGATAAACACAACAGACAAACGTTACGAAGTGTACGTACCAGCACAATGGGCAACTTTAACATACGTTTGTCCGAACTTGCGCAGCAGACTATCTCGACTTGATTAAGTATGTCATGTTGGTACCTGCTTAGTACCTACTAGCTTAACGTTCCCTTTATGGGCCTCTCGCTGAGGCCAATGCAATGGTGACATAATTTCACAAGACATGCTGATGTGTATTCTGTATTGTTACCTTGTTAACAAGGAGATTTAAAAAAAATATGACTCGGCAAACCTTGTGGCGGAAGGCTCTATTTATGATTATGATCTCATGAGAAACCGCTTGGAGTAAAAAACGAGTTAAATCCTTCCATCCGTCTTTGATTTTATTATTACAATGTTTGTATTATGTAGATGCCATAGTGTAGGTATGTAAAATAGGTAAATGAAATTATCTTATCACCTGAGAGTATTAATAATTTAAGAAATAAACGAAAGTAAAGACAACAATAACTTATCTAAAAAAAATATTTAAAAAAAATATCCACGATTAAAACTTACCCATTATCCACGATCTACATTGAAAATAAGATTTGCATTTACCTAATAGTATCGGCCAGCAAATACTTAATTAACTTTTAATAAAATGGGACAAACTTCGTTGAACTTTCGAGGTCGTCGCCGATGATAAGAAATGGCGGAAGTCGGCCCATAAAAAGTTTTTTAATAGATTCACCGGGTCACAGGTAAGCCCTAACTTCCACAAAAATGAGACTTAAAATTCCATTAAAATCAATTCAGAGCGCAAGCCAAGAAAAGTCTCAGATGAAATACTCGAGTTTAACTGTTCCGAAACTTATTTACGTGAGGGACAAAATTTTTAATATGAATGGTGCTGATTTCATGTTTATTTTGGATCCAATCAGTGTTTAAATTTAGATTATTACGTGTCGTTACAGAAGATAATCTGATTTGCCTTACGACATTTTAGTAACGCCATTCTTTGTAACGTCGCCTGACTAGTCATATCAACGGACGCTATGGTTAGAAATAATGTAATAATAAACAAAACAATAGACTTCAATCAAAACTAATAAAGACTTAAAGCTACTTAAAATTTATACTCGAGATCGGTACCTCTGTAGTTTTTGGGTTAGGAACTTATTCTTGCTTAAAGTTTTTCTAGCGTATGTATGTATGTCTAATTATTTCGTACACTCTGTACAGCCTAAACGTAAGTATGAGGTGTCATTGGATTCGTCTCAGTAGTGGGCGTGACAAAGAGTATATTGTTTCCCGGAATTGCAGTCGGGTTTTCTGTTCTTCATTTTAAGTTAGGTTATTATAAAGTATGCGGTGCGGTAGTTAGGTTGCATATTTTTTTTGAATAAATATCACATAGAATCGCTGAACAAAATTCGAAATGGTTCGTTAATCTAACAGCTTTGTTGTAAATGAAAAAACCTGCTAATGAGCAGCTTAGTCTTGCTGCATTTGGCTTTACTCATAATAGCAGCAATTTACAATGTTTTGTTTTTACACAACTTTTGGCTTGTGTCCAGAAACGCTGTTCTGATTACGTATTTCCAAATAATTCTTTTGGTTCATAGCAATTATGAGATTACTACATTTGAGACGAGCAAGATGGGTTATTTCTATGGAATATTATAAAGAGTTTTTTTAAGGTTTGTTGCCACAGAACTATCTTACGGTAAGTACCTACACGGAGTGATGGGCAGCTTAGAATCAGACAGTATGAAAACACTCTAGACATTGCTTTACCTGTATAACCTTTAGTACGGTAAGTTCCAAAAACTTGAGCAAAATTTTCATAAAGGTACAACCCCATTTCTAGATAACATACGAAGTTATTAATATTCATAGCTACTTAGTAGTAGTAATTAGGCTTCGTCTCATACCTACTCATAAAATAAGAAATTGTTGATTTTTCAAATAGAAATATGATTCTGATGACATATTCCTAAAAACCTCTCCACTATTTAGTACGGTACTTACTGCTTATTTATGTCATACATCCAAATGCTACCAAAACACCATTTAACATCACAAGCGAAAATAACGTTTTTGATACTGACATATATTTCGAAGTTTGGCTCAGAGCACATAAAATAGAGCGTAAAATGGGCCATCAAAATGACTTCACAATAACTTCAGTAGAACATGTACAGAAGAACCAACCTCCGATCATAACTGCTATAATAGTACTTCTGGTGAGTGCTTTTTATATGGATATCACTAAAATTTGATAGAGTCAGTACTTAAATGATGTAACTGATGCCATATAAAATATTTTTCTTGGCAAATAAAGCGGCAAGTACCTACAGCTTGACATTGTGAATTTATGCATTCAACATTGCATTGCATTGTGTGAAAAAGAAATTAAGTAGATAAGTGAACATCAAAACTTTATTCGCCGTACTTAGTCAGAAAAAACAGCTACCAGTAATCGGTACTAAATACAATTCGTATGTGTTAAAATGAAGAGTTTGTAGATCATCGAGGTCTTTCAACTATTCTATTATTCTGAGGACTAACTAGCTAAGTCATAATGGCCAGTTGCATAAGCAGTGTCCGTCGGCGATGTCATATTACAAACCAGTACAATACATCATCTACGAACATCGCTCTGGTCTTCTCGTCTTTTGCGCGCATTTCATTTATCCGCGTACTTTCAGCGCGGGCTTGTGCTAGAGCGAATCCGACATGTTTGTAGATTACGTACTAGCTCATGCTGTTGCAATGTCGACCTCGCTTGGGCAATGACATCTCTGAACTACCAATTAGATGCGGCGCAAGCAGGAGAGCATGACACTTGTTTGTTTCCTCGATGTACAGTCGAGGAAATTAATTCCTGACCCACCATAGAACATTTTCATGGCAAACGTCATAACGATTTTCCTTGTCAAGCAATGCGATGTCACTATGACGTTTACTGCGAAAAGGTTCCATGGTGGGTCATGAATTAATTTCCAACACAACGAACGATATAAAAAAATTAAGGTCGCTGTATTTGACACCGATCAAAACCAGACTATATGAATAGCTCAAACAAAGAGGCCTAGTGCAGTCAGAACGGAAAGCGAGCTCAAGACGGTACTATCAAAAATAGATACAACAAGCTTTCTGAGCTTTTCATCAATGGTTTATCTGCTATTGACTGTAATAAATTAGTAGGAAATATTTAGGTCATGCTTAGACCAGTGATTGTATAGTCATTATAGTGTAAAGTTAACGATTAGGCGTCAATATTTGCGTAGATTGCCTCTACCTGGTGCCTTCTTCAAAGACAAAACACATCACATTTTATCCGAAACAAACATTAAGAAAATACTTTTAGGTACTCTATTGGCAATGATGTCATCGAATTGTCAGTGTAGTCACCTTAAACGTGGCACATCAATCGCATCATTCACTTTAAGACACGAAAGGCTACGTCACTGACGAATAACTATTAATGGAATGTTCCCACAACAAATTAAAAAAATCAATTAATGGCACCGCGAAATCAGGCAGTCATGGTCGGTATGACTAATACGAATACACATTGTTTTTAATTTACTCGTAGTTTTATTTCAGACATAATAAGTCCTTTTTCCATTTTTCGAAAAAAGACTCTTTGCAAGCTTAATAGGTCATTATAATATTATTATATTCATTAAATAGTTTTTAGTGTCTCCTCCAGACACTCCCGGAGACTTGCAGGTTGCAGACACTATGAATAAAAACCCCCACTGGACTTGTTCCGTGAATTTTATTGATACGAACTCTGCTTTATATAGGGAACCACGTAACTACGCACGCCGAATACAACAAAATTCGTATGGAAGACAGTCTTGTTCATCTCCTGTCAGTCTAGTGTCTCTGATTTGCCATGCATCCAACCTCATAGACTATCTAACTTCGCCTTGGATGCATGGCAATTCGCCACAGTTTCATTAGGTACTATGAGATCAAAAGGCTTGTTCGGACTATCCTTTAAAGATGTAGCATCTCACACATAAAAAAAAAAAAAAATTTCATAGGTACGTGTCGAATTGAAAACTTTTAGATGGCTAAAAAACCTGATCCATTGCGTGTTCAGGTGCAGATTGAAAATGTTTTGCTATTAGTACCTACTTATTCAAGAAAGTTAATGTAGGTTTGTTGTCAATTATCGATAAGTAAGAATTATCGTCTCTAACTTTTTTCTGGTTTCGTGGAGTTGAGTTTTCTCTTTCGTATCGACAGTGGTGATAATGCAAGTGCAAGAAAGATTTCCGCTATTCTTCATTGAAGACTTGTCCTCTTTTATGTCATCTGTGGCTATAATAATGTAACGCCTCCGAGAGTTTTGCAATTGTGCTTCTTTTCTCAAAAGAACTAAGTAAATGATAAAGGTTCTCGAATGGCGTCCACGGACCGGGAGACGAGCTGTCGGTAGGCCTCCAACAAGATGGAGCGACGACCTAGTAAGGATTGCGGGACCGCGCTGGATGCGGAAAGCACAAGACCGGTCTGAGTGGAGAGCCTTGGGGGAGGCCTATGTCCAGCAGTGGACGTCTTTCGGCTGACATGATAATGATGATGATGAAATGATGAAGTAGATATTAATATCCTTTTCCAGACTTTATATCTACCATTTTTTCATAAAAAAAAAAATCTATAGTTTGGCAGTAAAGAAAAAATACAGCGTCACTTTTATAATAACATAGTTAGTATTAGTACTGAGTCATGCGTTGCGTATGGACTGACCAGCAACGTGACACGGTCTTGTAACCTTCGTTTGACTACCTACTATCTATTAGTGAGTAGAGTACTAACAGAGATGATGTCAGACAACATTCTGAATAAGGCAGTGTTCACGTCATAGTGCGAATTAAAAAAAACGGGCCAAGTGTGCCAGTTAGACTCGCGCACGAAGGACTTCGTACGATTAGCTATAAAAACGGCAAACAAATCAGGTCTGTTGTATGGGAGCCCCACTTAAATATTTATTTTATTCGTTTTAGCGGCAACAGAAATACATCGTCTGTGAAAATTTCAACTGTCTAACTATCACGGTTCATGAGACAGACGGACAGATAACGGAGTCTTAGTAATAGGGTCCCGATTTTTACCATTTGGGTACGGAACCCTAAAAACAACTACCATGACTTTTTTGCATTTGAACGAGATAAAAATGAGTTTCATGTTTAGTTTCTTTGTCTCGTTTAGTCGTATTGCTTATGAGTGAAATAGGAGATGGCCTTGGCTGTAGTTAATGCTTATTATTCGGTAGAGCTTTTTCTAACAAAATAATGTATTATGCCTACTCTTTGACACAAAAAATAAATAAGGCGCGTTCAGTTTTTAGCTACGGGAATTCGCGTATGTTTTTGCTCTTACAGCTGTTTTTTTCTAAATGTACTTAATTAAAACACCATTCCAGCATTGTTTGCAAACAATTGCATTAAGTTTCACTTTGACTTTTGTGACGTATTGTATTAGAGAAAATATTAGATCAATTGAATAGCTATAAGAACAACACTTAATACCTAAATCGATATAATCTAAATCTTAGAGCAGGAACGGAATGGAAATGTTAACGCGCGATTTCCCCTCTGCCAAAAAAATTACATTAAGTCTGTGCAAAATGCACAGGGTCTGTTGATTGTGTCCGTGTGTTTGGCACACTGTGACAGTTTTGTTTTAGTGTGAGTTTGTAGGAACGTAAAAAAAAATGTCAGGAGCTTAGACGTGTGCTGTACGTGTGTGTTCCTCGTTCCCCTCAAAAAGTGTCAGAAAAATTGTAGTGCACAGATAAACCAAAGGCGCCTCTCGTCTGTCTGCTTTATGATTTAAATGGAAGTAAAAAGTCTCGACTTTTTATACAGTTTAAACTTTACCAGATAAGAGCCAGTTCTTTTTACCCACGTGACAGCCAAATAAAACTCCAAACACATTGCATTGCTGGTGGATTTTATAACAACACTGTTCTATTGCGCAGTTGTAAACAAAACCTGGACGTCTTCCAGATTTTGCCCATTTAAATGAACACGTTTCCAAATAACGCGGCCAAACAGGTCTTTTCATGGGAATAGAAATTATACGTGATGGTGTATAATTACTACATTACCTCACGTAATAACAGGTAATCATTTACTTTTCCGTTTATTTTTGTACCCGAGATCCGTTCCATAAAAAAAGCTACTACTGTTCACGCAAAACGCGAGCATTGGTGAAATGTGTAACGAGCCTTACATTAGGTAATTAACGTGTGAGCCGGACCTAATGGATTGTTTTATTTAAGGTCAAAACTCTATCTTGTCATTGGAAAGTACCATTCATTCATAAAACTTCAACATACATAGGGTCAACGTGATGCAAAACATAAATCAGGGTTTATCAGTCGAATCAGTGTTAAATTTAGTAAATTTAAGTAAATATATATTTCATATCAAGCCCGGGTTTCATCGGGTTCTAACACATAACCTAAGTGCACAACGTCACCACAAGAAGGATTAAGGAGAAGGTCGGAGGGTTCCGGGCGCATAAACGCGGCGGGCTGCTGCATTTTCGACTCCTCTACGACGCCAGGGACGCCTAAGAATTTCGAATCCGCACTGACGTCGCTGATCGTAGGAGGTTATAAGCATAAGTCACACCAGGAGGGGACATTTCAGCGGTCATCGTCATCAAAATCATTTCGGATTCAAGGTGAATCTCAATTTTCAATATCCAGAGTGGACCACAACATTTTGGTGGAGGGTTTTAGACAGCTACGTTATAACTGACAAAAAAAATGCTTCACAATCGATCTGTGATTGATTGCACCTGAAGTCGAAGAAGTTGGTTTTGTGGAACAGCACCCAGTTCCCATACATCTCTTCTATTATTATTTTTTTAAGTACGAGTAGAAAGTCATAGTATCTCAGAATTGAACAAATGGCATACTTACTTGAGTACTCAATGTACCTACTTTGAGCTTCAATGAAGCACCAGTAGCGCGAGATTATTATTACCCGTCCAGTTGCATTCTGAGTGACAGGACGGGCAGTTGATCTCGCGCGAGATAGAAGTGACACTGTGAGTTGTGCTAGACCTACAGATCTCAGTACAGAGTACATTCTGGGTGAAGCGGCATCCTAAACGGCATCTAGATAAGAGTATGCTATTCAGGACAACAACAAAAAACATGTCTATGAACCAAAAACAATTACTTTGCTCACCCGCGACCACTAATGACAAATAGTTATATCTGTGCGGCAAATGTATGTTTCCATGCAACACCTCCGCCTCCACTGCTACACGAATCAACACATGCCACACAGACTCAACTATCACCACCACCACTAAACTGAATAACTGATTCAATAAATTATTTAAAAAACATGTCCTTGACATTCTACCAACCTAGTGTTTAAACAACCTTCACATGATAACTGATAACCCTGAATCTATAAATATTAATATAAACAAAGCAAACTACATCTGCTGAGTGGTTTCCAAGGTAAAGTAAATAAGTCGCAGCTATGGCTGAAATCGATTTCATTCGCCATAAAACTATAATAAAACGATAATAAATATATTCCACTAAGTTGTTCAAATACATGTCCCCACCCCAGTAACAATATTGCTTCACCTATGTTTGCCATAGGTATATAGTCTTATATTATATAGTATGTATGTATTGCAAAAAGAAGAGTGTATATCATCCTTGCTTGATTTCACCTAATAGCTATACAGGTCACTCCAGATAACATTCTACATTTCACACGAGCATTCGTTTAGGTTTTGTGGAATTAAATAAATACAGATACCTTTGTATACTTTATCACTCCAAAGAATAATCTTAAAGCACCTTACCAATACTTTACTCCATGATACGTTGCATTTCAGCGACAAGAGCCCTGCTAAACATCAGCAGGCTTGTCTCAAACCTATCTATCGTTATGCGGAATGAAACATAGTATACGGAGAGTGTATAGCATTGTTTGATTATACATAGTAATAAGCATGATTGCATAGTATAACGGACGATTGGACGCCTCGTAAGAATAAAAGTAATATCGAGAGTCCGACGACCTAGTTGACATAGACATAGCTGCTTCTACGTAGGTTGACACTTTTATCATTGTATTATTGGCTGTCGGAACTTAGGAAACTTAGGAATTAGCAGAAACTCTACCAGCCAAACTGTTCTAATTATTTGGGAATATGAAAAAAATCAGAGGGGTAGTGAATAAAAAAAACACAACAAGGCTTCACATGTTAACGAGTAGGTACCCAATTCCTTATATCTTTGACATTTAAAATGAAACATAATCTTCAAATAAGTTATAAATGATTTCTCAAATGAATCTAATCTCATCATCATCATCATCATCATCATCATGTCAGCCGAAAGACGTCCACAGCTGGACATAAAGGCCTCCCCAAGGCTCTCCACCCAGACCGGTATTTTAAGCTTTTCGCATCCACCGCGGTCCCGTGATCTTTACCAGGTCGTCGCTCCATCTTTTTGGAGGCCTACCGCCAGCTCGTCTCCCGATCCGCGGACGCCATTCGAGAACCTTCTGACCCCATCGGCCCCATCGGCAATGTGCCCCGCCCACTGCCTTAAGTTTCGCAATTCTTTGGGCTTAAAAAAATTCTCACTGTTGGGCAAAGGCTGCAGTGCTCTTCTTTCTGTTACGGGCATAATTATGTATTGTCTTTTCCAATTACGATTTCGCTTCAGGGTTTCAGCCACGAGTAGATCAGAACTTTAATAATAAACTTAAACCGACATACTTATGTAAACAAACGATTGTTATAATTGTGATACTAACAGCTCCGATAACCTTTTTTATACAGTCAATACCTAAGTTTTATTTAAAACCAAGAATTTCGGACGCAGGAAACAAAACAGTACCTACGTATATAATTTTTTTCTTATCAACTGATAAAAAATATTGGGCTGTTTTGCAATTGGTAACTACCAAACACAAAAAAAAAACAATATTTCACGATAACTACAAATAGGTACAATAATAATTTCATACTTTGGCAAATTCGCATTTCATATTTCAGCGGTATAGTTTTCCTTCTATTATGCCGTCTATTCAGATGCAGATGAGACCGGGATTATTTCGCCCTAGATTATACGAATAGTGCTCTCTCGGATAATAACAGAAAGGTGATATTTTGTCATACTTGATATTGAAATAGTGCTGAGATTTTTTTGGGAAAACTTCCTTTGGAGTTTTTATGTCGATGATTTTGTCGTAAGAATGTACCATGCCTACACGTTACTGTGGCTGGTACGTTATAATAATTATTGTCAAGCAAAACTAAAATAGTACAGTTAAAAACTGAATGGTGATCCACTATGGTACCTTGTCGTAGTAAATGCCAAGGTCTCAAATTTGTTTTTTTTTTTCACATCTTCAAGGGACTGCAGGGTTGAGTATTTGATATGAATTTCAGCATGCTACCTCCACGCGTTGCAGAGATAAAGGGTCTTGACAGACAGACGGGCAACAAAGAGATCCTATAAGGGTTCCGTTTTTTCCTTTTTAGGTGCGGAACCCTAAAAAGTCCTATTGGACAAGGTTACATTTCTCTATTGAGCTAGCGTATATTATTAGTATTATACATTTAACTGTCTGGTGTTATCAAAAATATATCATTATAATTTTCCTTGTCATTTAAATATTGCATGACATTTGAACACTTGTCCAATTAAATGTCACAAGCTGGCAACTGCATGATAGATTCCCTCAAGTCTCGCTAGAGCATACCTATAGTATAAGCTTTTAAAAGTCTATATATCTCTAGCAGAACCCTCACTACTTATTGCAAAACTGTATACCTAATTACCTACATCAACGATATACAAAACGTGGTAAAAATGATAAAGATCTAGATTTGGTACCAAAAAATCTAGATTTATAAACTGTTTTCTTTTTCATACAAAACACAGCCACCAAAGATCGACTCGTAAAAGAAACCGACGGTACCTAACTAAAAAAGTACAGAATAGTTTCCATCCGCAATATTTTCAACACGTCTTGGTGATCTCTACGAAAGTTGGTATAAGTTACGCAGTGGCCTAATAATCTCATTCCTTACAGTGTTGCTAACTTTAGCAAGCAGTGTCGTAAAATGAAAGCAAAGTACGTGGGCTGAATACAGCAAAAGAAAAATGTTAATTCGTTCACATACGGGCCCGGCCATAGTATTTATGGTAAACATCGAACACGCTTTCCAAAACGTTATTGAGAAAACGTGAATAGCGATAGCAAATTTCACAAACAATGATGAGAAAAATAAAAGATTTGACCTATACATAAACAAATGATAAAATCACCTTTAAATAAATGCAATAGCTACTATTCCACTATTAAAAATACTGGCAACTCGCGCTCCTCGCTAATTTAAAAAGACCGCAATTTTCGAATCTTCGAATCGAACATTTCAAAAACAAAACGAAACTAAATTAAAAACAAATCGAACATACCGAGTTCCAGCAGAGCCAGCACGACGGCCAGACTTAACACGGTGACACCACTTCTTGCCATTTTTCGAGACAAATCACAGCTTGCAATGTACGAGTGGACTCTCGCGAATGGTAAGCAAGACTGAGACCAAACCGGCGGCCTCCGCCTCGATGTCGCCGCCCGACACATTTACGAGGATGCCCTCACATCGGGAATTTTGAGGACTGCTTGACTTTACCTGGTAGCTAGTGATTTGTGGTCAGGAAAATATACGGGACCTTTTCAATGTTTTGTTTATTGCAAATAACCTCAGCAAATCAATCAGCTCAGATTTATAAACATTCGAGCAAACTTCAGTTAGGTATTCTGAGATAGTAATGCGGAATTTTAATAAAGTGGATTCCATTTATTTTAAAACTTTATGTCACATACCACAAAATCTTGAAACCTGCAGAGATACAATTGCATCTCAGTTAAATTAGGGACACCCGTCACCACAAAATAATTAAAGAAAAATAAAACAGTCACACCAATTCATTTCAATTATCAATTACCTACTCAGATGGATAGAACTCTTATCGGGTTACAGGTTAAATGTTCGACTAATATACCTACAGATAAAGTTATAAAGGAGATCGCATAATTTACATTTTTGTACAAAGGTAAAAGAAGTTGAAAAAAATAGTTGAACATAGACTAATGGTGACGGGTCCAGTTTTTTTCTTGTGGCGCAAAAAAGAAAGGCAAAGAAACACTTCAAGAAAGAAAACCTATTTCCTGAAGTACTTCTTTCAGTCGGTGTTAGACTCTACGGCTTGGTTCCATTTCCGCTAGAATCAATATAGGAAGCAATTTTCTCTAAATAGATTTGTCTTATCCCTAATAGAGTATACTTCCAATATGATTGCGAGTGAACAAAATGCAGCTAGAGGTTACAATGCAAATATTCTTTATTGAACACCACAAAACAGTACAAGGAGGTTACTGGCCAGCAGTATTATCGAACTTTAAATTTCCACCTAGCGCGCTTTTTATTTATAAAACTTTGATAACGATAACCATAGCGTATGCTAGTAGTAGCGTACCATAGTGTACGACTTTTGTTTCTTATTGTGTGACCCTATTGAATAAGAAACAATCGATAAAGGAAATACCCGTAATACGATCATATTAGTGGCCACTTTTTATAGACTATTTATTCGTACATATTACTTAGAAATAATTCGTACATACGTTCATAGGGTTATACACACAATAAGAAACAAAAGTCGTCGTCCCTGTGGATATACGTTGACGACTTGTAGTCATCAAAATTTGAATTTATTTAAATGAGCTAAAAGTTGGCCAGGCACCGTATGACAACAGGCAACGTGAATATCGACTCTTAACTCAAAATATCAGCACGTATTGTACACAGAAGAGACGCAAACTAAAAATGTGTTTGAGCCAATAAAAAAAAACAAATGATTAGCTTGAGTTGTCGAACATTCATTTTCGAAGAGACATCAACTAAGTCGCTTAAAAATTGGGCTCTTATTAATTATTCGGTGCACACCTTACCGTATCGTAATAGTTACATTTTCAAAACACATAAGAAATTTTTCAAAACACCGTAGACGTAAGTGCATGCTGAGCAATCATTTTAGACACTATTGACAATCTTTCTCCAGTACGTTGATTCTCAGATGCAGCCTCGCTCGAAGAATCAGCACCAAATCACTTTTCGATAAGTACTATAATATGACAGCTAATTTGACATTTCTACCCTGAAACTGCCGTGAATAATCTTAGATCCATTCGGCACTTGCTGAAGCGGTATTCTTGCAGAATCCGTAATGCATAATGCGTAAGCGATTAGAAGTTCTTCGCCTTGTTTTCGCTTGCCTTTATGTTCGACCGCGTGAATAGAGGCTAGCAGTTAAAAGCAGGCGTGGGTGCGGCATTTTCCACGTTTAGAAGCACACAGTGCGTAGTACTAAAACCGGTTCCACGCCTTGAAAACAAATAGTTTGCAGTCGCTGATAGTAAACACGTTGGAGATTGAACATCAACACATTTAACACAAATTATGTCATAGGATCCCGTCAGTCTTATGAATAGATCAGTTTGTACCGTGCCAGTACTGTTACTGCCAAAATTGGCGAAATTGCCTCATTAGATCATGCCACCAAAGCTCCACTAATTAGGAAGCGGTATGCCGAAATGGTATCATCAGATCAGCAATTTACGTTTCAAAAATAAGTCAGGAAGTTTTGTATTAGGTACTAGGCTTTCAGATTTGTTAGTAATGTGGAAAAAAAATGAAGTGATCAAAATATTGGCTAAACAATACATTCAATCTTTTGGGGATTTTTATTAAATGATTTTGCACTATTTTTGACACAAATTTAATTTATACAGACCAATAAGACATAAATACTGATGAAGTACAATGAATTAAAAAGTTAATAAACTGAACCGCGATGCAATCTTAACTTTGGATATGGACCAAGAGCAAGCGGATGGAGTGATTCCGGTAATAAATAATTGAAGCTACAATTATTATAAAGTTTAACTTTCTGACTGACATTTTTTTTTATAATACTTTCCTACACTACTATTTTTAACCGACTTCAAAAAAGGAGGAGGTTCTACGTTCCACTGTATGCATTTTTTTTTGTAATAGTTCGCCTCATATATTTTTAGTTTTAGCGCGCATCTTCTTACGTTACTCAAAACATACGTTTTGGATCAAAACTTACGTTCTCAGAACGTCATTTATATGTATAACGTTCAATAGTAGAATATTATTCAAATGTATCTGGAATCCCCGTTGTACCTAGTAGTGAATAAGTAGGGAAATTCGGCTACTTCCAAGATTAAGACTTCATCAAATAAAACTTAAATATGCAATTATTTTCATTTAAGTTTTTCTGCCATGCCTAAAACATAGTAAAAAAAACTACAGTCAACTTTCATCAATTTATCCCCTCTGTGTCGTTCGAGCTTGCCAAAATAATGAGTGACAAATTGCGGCAAAAAGTCACGCAAAACCGTACCAGGCTATTTAGCGTCCTAAAAGTAATAAAAAAGTTTTAACAAGTTATTGTAGTATTATAAAGGGCAATAATGCATTTCGCCATCCATCTAACCAAAACGCTAATTTAGTTGACGGCAGTGTACGTGTCCAACTCACCTTTTCAATAATACGGCATTTTTTTTTTAAAGTCGAAAAGTGAAAACTGAATAGGTACCTTTTTACTACGTACAAGTAATATTGGGCACTATAAAGCGAAATATTTCGCAAACGGATCAAGGAATCCGTTATCCGTCCTGCAAGATTAAGGAATCTTAATATAAAATTAACATAAAACTTAATCTGTTCTTGCCTAAAGTTTACCTAAGTATCTAAATCACGGAGTAGAGATATGGTATCGACAGAAGTTTGTAACGGTTTCAAGCTTCATGTGAGCTAGAAATACAGAACACGAATATATTTCAGTTTAAATTACATACAGAGGACTGTAGAATCTCTTCCTTTTTGAAGTCGGTTACATTAAGAATTATTTTAGTTGAGTGTTTAATTCTATCGCCATCTAACGTAAGATTTTGATAGTTTTGAGGCTTCAACTCTACTAAATTTATGTTCTTGATACAGTTGTTAGCTAGCTATCTAGTTAGTACTATTTTCAGACTTCAGAGGGCGTAATAATGTTAGAGACGGATATATTTGATTTGGCGATGACGAAAGTTTTAATTGTAAGGAAAGTATTCAAAATGCAAGGAAATCTTTTATTGAATAAGAAGCTTTGGTTTCTTAGTTGTCTTATTGTCAAATTTCATGCAATATGGTTTAGTCTTTCGGTCGTATAAGCTTGAGAAAGTAGTAAGCGGGATTATTTAACTTGTAGCGTTGATACGTAGGAAATGCGCAAAATGCAAGGAAAATATTTACAGGATAATAAAGGCAAACAATAGAGGAATAGGGCGTTTTAGTTTCATTTAAATCTGGTTAGTTGTTTATGAGTAGTGGATGTTTTAGTATGTAGGGAAAGGCCGAAGTAGAGCTATAGAATGGAGACATATTTATTTGAAGAAAAGTTAAATGGGGAATTATAAAATTGTAGGGCAAAAGTTATTTAGGCTTTCTGGTTTTAATATTCACGTTGGTAGTGGAGAGAATATTTTAAAGGTTCTTTAGGTATTTATTTAAGTAAATAGTTGTTATATTATAGTAATCGCCTGAGGCTATTGACGCCAGAGGAGCTATTGACGCTGGAGTGACGGTAAAAGTCTATATAAGGAAGTGTTTTCGTTTGGGCGGGGGTTGTCAGTTTTGGAACGAGAAGGAGTCTACTTCGTTTACCTGGTTATGAGGGGTTGTCAGTTTTGGGACGAGAAGGAGTCTACTTCGTTTACCTGGTTATGAGGGGTTGTCAGTTTTGGAACGTGAAGGAGGCTACTTCGTTTACCTGTTTAAGGGGCTTGACAGTTTCGGAACGTGAAGGAGGCTACTTCGTTTACATGTTTATGAGGATTTTCTTTTAATAGGTTACTAATTGTTTTCCAGAGTGAGTACGAATGAAATATTTAGATAGCGTAGCTAAGCTGGGTATTGGTTTACTGCTTCCGGAAGTGGTGGATTAATTCTTTAGCTTTACTTTACATTTATAAGCAATGCTCATTATTTCATGTATTTTTCCCAATTTAACAAGCGGTCTGGAGCAGCTTGGTTACTCGGAAATCTAACGATGTCAACGTAAGAGTAATTCAAGTACGCTTGTCTTCCAGGAATGGGTGGGCATTCCTGAAGCATTTCAATGATATTTGAGTTGAATTGAGATGTTTTACCACTCACTCGTGATACTGTTTGCCGTTGTAACGATTGTGTAACAGGCGTCTGTGTATGCCTTGAAAGGGGCGCATAACTCAGTGCTTCTGGAACTCAGTATTACGGTCCCTTATCTATATTGTTTATATATGAACACCTGTAGGTATCGTCGGTCCGTTGGCTTCCTCTTCTTAGAGACTATATTGTCAGGAAGCTAACAACATTTAGGTCTGCGTGGTAGGCAATAGGAACACACCTTCTTTGAACTAGGAAAGCTAGCTGAGACCCTTCTTACACCGGAAGACTCAACACTACACATCTAAATGTAAATGTGGAATTAAATTCCTAGTTTTGCCAACTACACAGAGAATAGGGGGCCTGTGCCAAGTTAAAGTACACATGTAGGGTTGATAGGTAAGTTTTCATAGGGATCCAAGCTAGAAGATACCTTCTTACACCGGAAAGTATCTACATTACACACACCATGTTTAAAATAATGAGGCGAAACCTCTATAGCTACACACAGAGCTAGGGACTTAGACTAAATTCATACACATCTGGGAATAGGATAGGTGGAATCTAGGCTTCAAGTATTGCTGGAACTCCAAGGAGTTGTAGGAAACAACTCTTCATATTTTAGCGTAATATGTGATCAGAAGTCTAATTCATAAGAAAATATATAGATAATTTATCTTCTAGCCAAATCTTGAATCATACACAAAGTAAAAAATACTTTACCAATAACTAAAGAAGTTATTAACCTAACAAGGGTGACGACATGGAAAGCAGTCTGAGTATACGCTCTGTTAGTTGATTCTGCACCACACGGGGGAATCTCTAACTAGATTGAGTACTATTGAATCATTTAAAAATCAGTTCATCAAATAGAATTGATATTGTTGGTTATCTAAATATCTACTTGCCAAATATTTACAAAAGGTAAAGCTTTAAGATAAATTGCAGTTATTCATAATGTCGATAAATAGACGCTACATACACTGAAATATGAAGTTTGTTATATTGCTAACATTATGCTAGTTAAATTCCCTAAAAACTATGCCAAGCAGAGTTTACTTGGTAGGCTTAGAATGATCTCTTTTAATATTGGATGATGAATTTATTAGGACGGTAAAGAATAGACTCCGACGTTGCTTACGGGAACTATAGATGCTTAAGGGAAAACACCTTTTGTTAATGATTGTATTTGCACTGGCTTTGAAAGCACCATTGTTAGTGCATAAACTATCTCTCACATCTTAACAGTTCGCATCTTACGATACGTATTGTTCCTGGCGTGGACTGGTTGAACTTCGTTGGGGAAGGCTTTTGGAGGAAGTTCCCGCTTCTCTATGAGAAGCGGTTTATCTAAAGTACATTTACAATCTAAAGTTGAGCCCAGGTAGTGTCCAAGAAACCTTGAGGAAGTCTAAACGTAGCTCTCTAAACATGAAGTGTAGGTTAATCGCTAGGTAGTTTTCCTTAAAATCTGTTTAGTAATTAATTAGAGTTTCCGTTCTTATTTGCCACTTAAATTACTTAGAGTTACTGCTGCTACTTTCGTAGCGATCACAACGTAGGATCTTCACACATTAGACGAGTCACGAGGCCATGTTATGTGTTATAAGTTGTAGTAAGGTGAATAGAGGTATAAAATGTCTTACATTAGTAGGTAGGGTAGATTGGGTCCTTGGACTGTTACAATTTGGTGCCGTGACCAGGATTTAGGATAGGTAATAATTCATTAGGTTTTGTTTAGGGTTTATGTGGTAGGTCGAGGTTAGGATAGAAATTTGTTTAGATAGCTAAAATTCATGTTAGGCAAATTTAGACATTATGATTATTAAAGACTTTAGGTATGAGTGACTGTGGTTTTTATATAGTCACAATTTGTTGTTCGTGAAGTGGAGGTGGAAATATGAATGGGAACTGTGGTTGTTTATGTCGGTAGGTAGACTAAATTAGGTTTGAGTAGGCAAACTGAGACGTATATTATAAGGCATCATAGGTTGTCTTGAAGAGGTTGTGGTTATGAGGTACTAGTTAGGTAGCACACAATTTGTTGCGGATAAATCTGAGGATTGAGGGCTTTGGTTAGTTTTTAGTAATTTTTGAGATATGTTCAGGAGAGCGTGCTAGGGCCAGTTTTGTTACTTTGAATCTACTAAGCTTATCTGCTGGTGATTATAGTTTACAATTGTTTAACTTTGGAAAGCAAGGGTTTTAAAGGATAAGCAGGATTTGCTATAGGATAGTTTATTTTATACTCTTCGAGAGTTTTGCAGTTTAAGGAAATGGGGGAAGAGGTTTAAAACTTTTACTAATTTAATTGGAGAAAATAAAGTAAAGGTTTAGTTCAAGGAGAGGAGAGAGATGCTAGCACTTATTCTAGCATTTAAATAGGGCTGGTTCATTAAAGTTAAAGGAATCCTTGAAGAGTGGGAAGAATTTCTGGTAAGGTAGTAAAATCAGTTAGGTATAATAGAGAATAAAATCATGTTAGCCATGCTATTCTAGGCTAAGTAGTTGAGATATTTTATTTTACTTTAATTTTGGAGATTTAAATCCATTAAAAATATTTGAAAAGTTTCACTGAGGTTGGTCGAACAGTATACTTTAGTAAATGAAAGACAGATAAGAATTTTATTGATACAAAGCAAATTCAGGTTATAGTTAGTTGCATAATCTTAGTTGAGTGTGAAGGATTCATCCTCACTCAAATAAAAGTCCAAGTTAAGTTGTAGTGAGCAGAGACTTTATAATTATAGGGCACGAAGGGTAAAATATGAAGGCAGTCGCATCATAGTTGTGTTGGGTACAGTTGTTTTCTTGTTGTGGTACACACTTGATACATTTTTATTTTTCCTCAGTATGTGGGTCGCAGTCAAATTGCTTGATCAGTTGACTAGCGCAGAAATAAATTATTTAGAGTAGAATTTTGAAGATCAGCTCAATTTGCAGAGTTGAGTAGTTTACATTTAGGTTCTGGAAGTAAAATAAAGAAATAAATAATTGATTTCATAAGACATTGTAGGTGTAGTAAGGAATTAGGACTAGGTAAAACTGAGATAGGAATAATCTAGATTCACATTTAAGTTAATTGAGGTGCATAAGTTTCATTAGTAGGGGTATGACATAAGTACTTAAGGTTATCATATCTAAGTACATTTTAAGGGCAAACCTAGAGCTCTTTCAATAGTTTGGTTAGTATTGAGAAGATGCAAATGGAAGATACCACGCTGTATAGGTATAAGAGGAGTTTAGGGATTAGGATAAATAAATAATCTTACCAGTTCAATGTGTAGGAAGTATGAAGTATGAGCTGTCAGCTTAGTTTGAGATCGGTTAATGGCATAAGTTGGAAGTAAATTCATAGATGAGTTGAATACTTTTATATGAATATTGATGCATTTAGGCTTGATACACGAACAAGCATGATACTAGTCTATTAGTCCGATGTTCGTGATAGTATATGACAGTCAATTCTCAAGCGACATCTGGAAAAATAAAATATGTTTATTCGAATTTTATGGCCTAAAATTTGAACATTCACGAGCATATTGTTAAGAAGCTAGGGTTTGGAAACATAAAGTAAATGTTTGAGTTCATAGTGTTAAAAAAAAAACAATTGGATTGATAGTGAAATTATTTTACTTACTTTGTTGTTTGAGAATGTTGCTTCGGAAGTTGACATTGTTGTAAGAAGTTTTACATTGCATATTAGCGGAAGTCGGATAATTAAGTTATTTCTGTTCTTAGTTTTAGCTAGATTTGTTCTTTTAAAATTTCATTTGGAAGCTCGGGGAACATTGCCGGTAAAGTCGATGACGTTTAATTTTATTTTAAATTTGACTTTTGCGATGACATTTAGTAAAGGTTAAGGAAATGATAGCCATACAGCCGCATTAGAAGTAGTGATTTTATAGGAACGCTTTTATTTTAAATAAATAGGTTAATAAAATTGAGTAATTATTTTACAGAAAATATAAAAGGTTGCCAGTAATAAATCGAGGCATTTTAAAAAAAAAGATGGAGAATAGAAGGGGGACTAGGAAGCGTAAAGCTACTAAGAAAGTGGTTGTACAGCAAGCGGAGCCAAATTCAGAAAGAGTCTCGCCTGAGCCAGAATTAGAAGTAGGAAGTGCATTAGAAGGGAATGAGTCTGCATCAGCGTCTTTGCCCAAGCGTCGTAGGGTACAAAAATTGGTTACGGAGAGGGAAGAAGCAGGAATGGGAGTCTTATATCGAATGCTTCGGCGTACTGTAGGGGCTTTAAATTCAAGGATGGACAAAATAGGAGAAGAAGTTAAAAATACTTTGTCAAAGAACAATGCTGCTCAAATAGAGAGAGATAGAGTTTCTCAACAGTCGGGTCAATCGACGTTAGAACGAAGTTCTAATTTACGAAATGTTGAGCAGGCAGAAGGGAATAGAGTAGAGTCAGATCAAAGGGAAAAGGAACTGAATTCAACTCACGAGGATTACAAGACCGTAATATACAACGTAAGAAGCTTGAATTTAGAGAAGCCGAAATTTGGAAACAATTCAAATATCCATCCAGTGACGTTTTTGGAGGATGTGGAAAATTATCTTAAGAGGGCGTCCGGGGAAGGACAGCAGTTAGATTTGGCTCAAGAATGCTTGATAGGAGATGCAAGGGATTGGGCGCGCACATATAAAGGGCGATGGGCCGGAATAGAAGATTTTAAGACTGACTTTTTGGCAACTTATTGGGGGGAAGCTGAGCAAAATGCTTTGCGCTTAAGCATTGGATATAATACTTGGGATCGGCAGAAGACACCTTTAATGTTGAGTCATTTCTTGCAAATAGTAGGCAAAGCACAGATGCTTACATACAAGATGCCTGAGAAGCAATTAATAACTCAAGTGATAGCGCATTATCCAAGATATATACAACAAGTTTGGGCAACATCGAATATTGAAAGTATAGTCAAAACGGCGGAATTTTTAACTAAAATGGACAACATTAATAAGCAAGAGCCTCATACATATGCAGGGGTAAATCAAGCAAAAAGATTAGAACAAAGGAGGGCGAAAGTAAATATAGAACAAGGGTATCGAGCTTGGGGCAAGCCTGCTGTCGTACAGGGAGCAGCTAAACCACAAAGAGTAGCAGTTAATGAGTTGGCGGAACGAAACTCAAATGATGGCGGATATAGTTATGTAGATTTAAATTAAGCGAGGTTGAGATATGTGTTCCCGAATCAACCTCAGGTATAGGGAGCAAAGTTTTATATATGATGAGTAGAATGAATTGGGTACCAGGGCAAACGTTAGGTAAAAATGGTCTGGGATTAAAACATCCAATTGAAGGTAAATTGTTGGAACGGGGAAAAGCAGAAGGGTTCGGATTCAGAGATGAAGTTTTAAAGGTTCAGCAAATTGAGGAAAAGATAGTAGAAATTTTGAAGTTAAAGGCAGAGCATACTTTAGAATGGATTAAAGAGGGGCAAAATGTAAGCACAGTTTTTGAAGAGGAGAGAGATGATGTAGTTATTGGGGGAAAATTCAAATCCGAGATAAAAGTAGATATATTAAGTCGAGAGGTTTTAATATTACTAGACACAGGAAGTGATATAACTTGTGTTGCAGAAGAATTTTGGGAAGGTTTGAAACAAGAGTTTACAGTTTTGTCAGAAATGCCAGTTAAGCCACTTCAGATAACCACGGCTGTTGGTCAAAAAAGTATAGAAATTCGGAGAATAGGACTTCTTCCAATCAGGTTAGGGAGTAGAATTCATGACATTGGGGTTTTAATAGTACCAGGTTTAGCTAGGTCAGTTATATTGGGTTTTGACTGGATGAAATTGAATAGAGCAGTGCTGGCATTGGATAATGATAAGGGGGTGTGGATTAGGGTAGATGGGAAAAGGGAAATAATTAGATTTCACGAAATAGAGGTAGTTAGTAATTTGGAGGAGGAAAGTTTGAATTGTAATGCTTTATTAAGTGACGTAGGAGAACAGAAGCAAGGGGCAAAAGTAGGTGTTAAATTGTCAGAAGAGGAAAAAATTAAGTTTAGTGGATTGTTAGGAAAGTATGGAAAATTGTTTTCAGATAATTTAGGTAGAGCGAATTGCTACGAGCATGAAATTAGAATGGAAAATAATGCACCTTTTGTTAGGAGAACATATCCAGTGCCTTATGCATACAGAGTTGAGGAAAAATTAGGGGAAATGGAGAGTTTAGGTATCATTAGTAGGTCAGCGACTCCCTACTGTAGTCCATTAACTTTTACTTTAAAACGAGATGGGTCAATTCGCGTTTTGTTAGACGCAAGAGGAATAAACGAGTTTATGATAGCTGAAACAGAGAAACCACCGGTGCAAATAGATGTTTTGAATTCTTTTCATGGCGCGAAGTTCATAAGCGTGATAGATTTGAATAATGCCTATTTTCAAATACCGATTTCCGAAGCAAGCAAAAAGTACACAGGTTTTACTGTAAATGGTAAATCTTACGTTTATAACGTGTTGCCGCAAGGGTTGAAAACATCAGTAGGTAGCTTCAGTAGAGCTATTGATCAAATTTTGGGAAATGAAGTGAGGGAGTTTTGTGTCAATTATTTAGATGATTTGGCCATAATAACCACAGGGTCTTTAGATCTACATTTGGAACATTTAGACATAGTTCTAGGTAGGCTGAATCAGGCAGGATTAACTTGTAATCTTAAGAAATGCGAGTTTCTGTGTAAGGAAGTTAAAATGTTGGGATTTATCATATCGACAGAGGGAATTAAAACAGATTCAGGGAAAATTCAGGCGATACAAGAGTTTCCGGTTCCTAAAAAACTTAAACAAGTTAGAGCTTTTCTAGGTTTGTGCAATTTTTACAGACGTTTTATACCAAATTACAGTGAGCATGCACTGCCTTTATGCGAGCTTTTGAAGAAAAATGTTAAATGGATTTGGGGAGAGAGGGAACAAGAAAATTTTGAAAAGATCAAATCGTTGTTCATAGACACGATACAGTTGCATCATCCTGATTTTAATAGGCCTTATTATCTGCAAACAGATAGCTCAGGAATAGGAATGGCTGGGGTATTATATCAGATGAATGAAGAAGACGAAATGCAAATTTTAGGATTTAATAGTAAAGCTTTAAAGGGAGCACAGTTAAATTGGACAGTGACAGAACAAGAGTTTTTCTCGGTGATTAGTTGTTTGACAAAGTTTGAGACTTATTTAAGAGGGGCTAAAGTGATAATTTTGACAGATCATAAAGCATTGGAATTTGTAAAAAATTGGAAATTATATAATGCTAGGGTAACTAGATGGATCAACTATATAGAGCAGTTCGATTATGAGGTAAGGCATATTAAAGGAAAGGAAAATTTAGTAGCTGACATATTATCTAGATATTTACCTAAAGGGGAAATGTTACAGGAGGAAAAGGTAAAATTGCCGGAAATACTTTATATGGAAATTGGAGTGAATAAGGAGTTGTTAGAAAATTTGGGAAATATTTCAGAGTTGCAAAAGGAAGATGAGGAGATTAAAATAATACAGGATAAATTCAGTAGTGGAGAGTTATGGCAGCAAAATAAAGTAGGAAAATTGATAGAGAGGTGTACGATTGAAAATGATATTCTGTACTTTAAACCAGGGAACTCAGTAACGAAAGTTATTTTTGTACCGGAAAAATTAAGAGAAGCAATAGTTAAGCAAATTCATTTGGAGATGGGGCATCAAGGGGCTTTTAAGGTTATTAAGTATATCAGGGATCGATTTTACTGGAGAGGTATCACCAAATTTGTCAAACAAATTGTTAGGAGTTGTCATGATTGTCAAGTTGCTAAAAGTAACACAGTTAAACATGTAGGGGCTTGTCAATCTATAATTCCAGAAAGTTTAGGGGAAATGGCAATGGTAGATTTATATGGGCCACTACCAACAGGAATGTTTGGTATGAAATATGTTTTGGTAATACAGGAGACTTTTAGTAAATTTGTGAAATTTTATGGATTGAGAGAAGCTACTGCAAGGTAAGTTATTGGTAGGATGAAGAAATTTTTTGAGATAATAAGGCCGGATTTGATTTTATCAGATAATGGGAGTCAATTCTCAAGTAAGGTTTACCAGGAGTTTATGCAGGGGAGAGGAGTAAAACCTATATTTACCACAGTTCGTAATCCTCGTCCAAATTTATGCGAGAGAATAAATAGACAATTGGGCTGTTTTTTTAGGATATATTGTCGAAATAACCACAAAGGATGGGTTTCAGTACTGCCAAGATTAGAGGAATTATATAATAACACTTTTCATGAAAGTACAGGTTTCACGCCTAGCGAAATTTTGTATGGAAAGTCCACTAAGTTGTCGGTTGATCAGAAATTGAAAAGAGTTGATTTGGGAAAAGATTTGCAAAAGATTAGACACGAAGCTGGTGAGAATTTGAAGAGAGCAGGGGAGAAAAGGAGGAATAAATTTAATCAAAATTTTCGTTTGATACAGTTTCAAATTGGGGATTTAGTTAAAGTTGCCAAAATGAATAAATCGGATGCCAGGAAAAAAAAATATTAAGAAGTTTGAACCTTTGTATGAAGGGCCGTATGTGATAGCTGCAAATCCATATCAAAATGTTTATGTGATTGTTGAGCCAGGTACGAATACAGTTAGAGGGAAATTTAATACCATACATTTGTCTAGATATTATAAGTAATGGTTATAAATATTTTAGAAGGGTATAGGGTAAAGAAAATTCAAGTTGGTTCGGGAGCGCAATCGAAGCTCAAATTTAGTTATTTTGTTGTTACAAGAAGGAATCGGGTTTTTTTTAAATTAGCTTTAGGAGTGTATTAAAGTGGAAATGTGTAGTTTAAGTTGATACAGTTTAATTTTAAATTTTAAATAGTGGATTGTTTAACACTAGGGGACAAAAGAACATGTTCAGCTTTAAGTGTAAAACAAACTTTGTTATGATAAGTTTAATGAGTAAGAGTTTCAATAAAGATTAGTTGAATTGTATAGAATCGCGTGGGCATCGGGAAAGGCTCGTTTAGATTGCTTAAGAATGATTTTATGTTGCATATCAAAGGGGATGAAAATTGAATTTAATGAATAAACATTTAATTATTAATCAGTCTAGACGGAGGGGTGTGTTGGCGGCCTTTTAAAAAAAAATCTTTATTGGAATGGATAGGGGTTAGAGATACGTTTGGTTGGAAAGGAATTTTTTTTTTTTGAATTTGAGGTTGGAGTCAATATTTTGTACAATTTTAGTTTAGACGAGAGATAGCAAAAATGACGGATTTAGAGGAAAGCAATGGTCTAGGCATAGCTTGTTTTCAATTATTGTTGGCAAATTTTGCTGCTGACTGTACATAAGCGAGCATTTTTGCTAGAGAGCAGTCGATTTTGTTTGTATGCCTGCTTTGTAGGGAGAACAGAGTGTAAATGTTGTTGCAAATGAAACACAAGAATATAGTTTTATTATTTAATTTGGGGATAATTTGCTCGGGGTAAGAGCCAAAACGTTTTAGGTTGTTTGATTGTTGGCTTGCTGTAAAAAGAGGAGATAGTAGAATCTGGTTTGATCGTTCATTCGCAGATGTTTAATTTCAGGAGTGATTCAATCAATGGTTGCAAACAGGGAGTCGATCTAAAATAAAAGGAAAAAAAAAGTTTTGGGAGTATTGTTTGTGTGGCAGAAATAAGAATATAGGAATGGTTTCAATTTACATCATCTAAGTTAAAGGGCATCTCGTCCTGTAGGCAAGGGTTAATGTTGGGGGATTTCCTAATCAAGGAGGGAGTGGTTTCGGTAGCAACTGTATTTTTGAGGTTTCGACGTTTTTTGCGAGCTTGCTAGAAATAAAAGTAACAAAAATAATACGTTAGCACTAGCTTAAGATTGGGAACATTGGTAGAAGTAAGTGGATGATGGGTACTTTTTGACGTAGGGATTTTATTTTCCTCAGTATATCTGACATGGTCAGCGATACTGAGGAGGAGTCATTGCATAAAAGTAGCAGTTCTTGGCGGGCTTTCCTTTTAATTATACGGTCACGGAAATTCAGGTCTTTTTCGTCCCATAAGCATGGGAAAGGCTTGATTAATGTGTCAAATGAAGCCATTTATCCCGTTTGTGTCAAAAAGTGAAGTAAGCAATTAAAATTTAGGAATTGGCGTTGGATTGTTTTTAAAAAAAAGCAAAGTAGACAGATATGGGTAGTTGGAAGAAAAGAAAATGAGTTGATAGGTAAAGTTTGGCATATTTAGTTGGGAGAGGATGTATTTGAATATATTATAAAAATTTTGCAAAATTTTAGTTGCAAGGGAAATAAATGTGATTTTCTTCTTCGGGGTTTTGACGACATTGTTTTGGTTCAGTGGTAGATTATTTGCAAAGGTGTTTTTTTTATTATTTAATAATTAAGGTTTTTATGGGTTCAAGGGACATTATTTTGCTTGGCAGGGTTTTAAAGGTATTTAGTAGATTAGGAAGTTAATAGTTAATAGTATTATAGTTTTTGGAAAAAAAACAGATGAGTAGAGAACCTGTTAAAGAAGTTAATAAACTAATTGTTTTAGTTAATAATATTTTATCGAATTTTGATAAAAGAAGTTTGTCTAATTTGGATAATTGATGCGCAGATTAGATATGAGAAAGGGAGCGACAGGTCTGGAAGATTTTGTTTAAAGGGAAAGTTCTGAAGGTTATCTAGGGCGCATTGAAAGGTGAAGGAAGTTTTAAAAATGGTCTGAGGAGTTTAATTTGTACGTCAATTTTAAAGTAAAGACAAATCATTTATTAATGTTTGCCCGAGATACAAACACTACACAAATGAGCTGCTTGCTTGGAGGTGTTAGGTTAGGCCAATAGGCATAATTCAATGTTGATATTGCTAGCAAACAGTTCATACTCTACACGTACGAAAGACTAATCTTCACACTACACATGCTCCTAACTTGACTGTCGTAGAGACTGGGGGAAGACTCAGGGCCAGATGATGATTTGATAAAGAATTAACGCTAGAGCTAAGGCAAATACGCAATCAAGGATTTTTCGTGTTTACGGGGAAGACGAGTTCGTTTTATCTTCTGTGAAATAGAGCAGTGGTAGATCGTTAAGCTGTAATGGCGTAACTCGTGTGTTCTTCTAACCCATTTGCCTCACAACCAAATGCTTCCGTTAAATGCGAAGATCTGGCAATGGTGGAAATTATTTTATTATTTGATTCATTGTACGTTTTGAAGTTTTGTCTTTGGATCAATGATAGTCAAGTTTAGGTTTAAATACTCACCACACATGCTCATATTGAGGGAGAACATTGGTAAAATTATGGAAAAGAAGTAAAATATATTCGCGTTTTATTTGAGATTGGTTCTATTTACATCGGTTGCTAATTTTTTGTAATTAACTACCTTAATAAATAGTGGGGAAGGCTGTAACGGTTTCAAGCTTCATGTGAGCTAGAAATACAGAACACGAATATATTTCAGTATAAATTACATACAGAGGACTGTAGAATCTCTTCCTTTTTGAAGTCGGTTACATTAAGAATTATTTTAGTTGAGAGTTTAATTCTATCGCCATCTAACGTAAGATTTTGATAGTTTTGAGGCTTCAACTCTACTAAATTTATGTTCTTGATACAGTTGTTAGCTAGCTATCTAGTTAGTACTATTTTCAGACTTCAGAGGGCGTAATAATGTTAGAGACGGATATATTTGATTTGGCGATGACGAAAGTTTTAATTGTAAGGAAAGTATTCAAAATGCAATTAAATCTTTTATTGAATAAGAAGCTTTGGTTTCTTAGTTGTCTTATTGTCAAATTTCATGCAATATGGTTCAGTCTTTCGGTCGTATAAGCTTGAGAAAGTAGTAAGCGGGATTATTTAACTTGTAGCGTTGATACGTAGGAAATGCGCAAAATGCAAGGAAAATATTTACAGGATAATAAAGGCAAACAATAGCGGAATAGGGCGTTTTAGTTTCATTTAAATCTGGTTAGTTGTTTATGAGTAGTGGATGTTTTAGTATGTAGGGAAAGGCCGAAGTAGAGCTATATAATGGAGACATATTTATTTGAAGAAAAGTTAAATGGGGAATTATAAAATTGTAGGGCAAAAGTTATTTAGGCTTTCTGGTTTTAATATTCACGTTGGTAGTGGAGAGAATATTTTAAAGGGTCTTTAGGTGTTTATTTAAGTAAATAGTTGTTATGTTATAGTAATCGCCTGAGGCTATTGACGCCAGAGGAGCTATTGACGCTGGAGTGACGGTAAAAGTCTATATAAGGAAGTGTTTTCGTTTGAGAGGGGGTTGTCAGTTTTGGGACGAGAAGGAGTCTACTTCGTTTACCTGGTTATGAGGGGTTGTCAGTTTTGGGACGAGAAGGAGTCTACTTCGTTTACCTGGTTATGAGGGGTTGTCAGTTTTGGAACGTGAAGGAGGCTACTTCGTTTACCTGTTTAAGGGGCTTGACAGTTTCGGAACGTGAAGGAGGCTACTTCGTTTACATGTTTATGAGGATTTTCTTTTAACAGGTTACTAATTGTTTTCCAGAGTGAGTACGAATGAAATATTTAGATAGCGTAGCTAAGCTGGGTATTGGTTTACTGCTTCCGGAAGTGGTGGATTAATTCTTTAGCTTTACTTTACATTTATAAGCAGTGCTCATTATTTCATGTATTTTTCCCAATTTAACAAGCGGTCTGGAGCAGCTTGGTTACTCGGAAATCTAACGATGTCAACGTAAGAGTAATTCAAGTACGCTTGTCTTCCAGGAATGGGTGGGCATTCCTGAAGCATTTCAATGATATTTGAGTTGAATTGAGATGTTTTACCACTCACTCGTGATACTGTTTGCCGTTGTAACGATTATGTAACAGGCGTCTGTGTATGCCTTGAAAGGGGCGCATAACTCAGTGCTTCTGGAACTCAGTATTACGGTCCCTTATCTATATTGTTTATATATGAACACCTGTAGGTATCGTCGGTCCGTTGGCTTCCTCTTCTTAGAGACTATATTGTCAGGAAGCTAACAACATTTAGGTCTGCGTGGTAGGCAATAGGAACACACCTTCTTTGAACTAGGAAAGCTAGCTGAGACCCTTCTTACACCGGAAGACTCAACACTACACATCTAAATGTAAATGTGGAATTAAATTCCTAGTTTTGCCAACTACACAGAGAATAGGGGGCCTGTGCCAAGTTAAAGTACACATGTAGGGTTGATAGGTAAGTTTTCATAGGGATCCAAGCTAGAAGATACCTTCTTACACCGGAAAGTATCTACATTACACACACCATGTTTAAAATAATGAGGCGAAACCTCTATAGCTACACACAGAGCTAGGGACTTAGACTAAATTCATACACATCTGGGAATAGGATAGGTGGAATCTAGGCTTCAAGTATTGCTGGAACTCCAAGGAGTTGTAGGAAACAACTCTTCATATTTTAGCGTAATTTGTGATCAGAAGTCTAATTCATAAGAAAATATATAGATAATTTATCTTCTAGCCAAATCTTGAATCATACACAAAGTAAAAAATACTTTACCAATAACTAAAGAAGTTATTAACCTAACAAGGGTGACGACATGGAAAGCAGTCTGAGTTTACGCTCTGTTAGTTGATTCTGCACCACACGGGGGAATCTCTAACTAGATTGAGTTCTATTGAATCATTTAAAAATCAGTTCATCAAATAGAATTGATATTGTTGGTTATCTAAATATCTACTTGCCAAATATTTACAAAAGGTAAAGCTTTAAGATAAATTGCAGTTATTCATAATGTCGATAAATAGACGCTACATACACTGAAATATGAAGTTTGTTATATTGCTAACATTATGCTAGTTAAATTCCCTAAAAACTATGCCAAGCAGAGTTTACTTGGTAGGCTTAGAATGATCTCTTTTAATATTGGATGATGAATTTATTAGGACGGTAAAGAATAGACTCCGACGTTGCTTACGGGAACTATAGATGCTTAAGGGAAAACACCTTTTGTTAATGATTGTATTTGCACTGGCTTTGAAAGCACCATTGTTAGTGCATAAACTATCTCTCACATCTTAACAGTTCGCATCTTACGATACGTATTGTTCCTGGCGTGGACTGGTTGAACTTCGTTGGGGAAGGCTTTTGGAGGAAGTTCCCGCTTCTCTATGAGAAGCGGTTTATCTAAAGTACATTTACAATCTAAAGTTGAGCCCAGGTAGTGTCCAAGAAACCTTGAGGAAGTCTAAACGTAGCTCTCTAAACATGAAGTGTAGGTTAATCGCTAGGTAGTTTTCCTTAAAATCTGTTTAGTAATTAATTAGAGTTTCCGTTCTTATTTGCCACTTAAATTACTTAGAGTTACTGCTGCTACTTTCGTAGCGATCACAACGTAGGATCTTCACACATTAGACGAGTCACGAGGCCACGTTATGTGTTATAAGTTGTAGTAAGGTGAATAGAGGTATAAAATGTCTTACATTAGTAGGTAGGGTAGATTGGGTCCTTGGACTGTTACAAGTTATTCTAATTTTTACCGATTTTTCATAAATAAATCTGCCTATCTCACCTATATCCGTGATGAAATAGAGCATCCGCTGAGGATTGAAAAATCGGTCCTTAGTGGATTAGTACCCGTGATTGATTTATAATTTTAATCATTTTGAGCTGTGTTTCCACATTCTCGGCAACGGCGGCGGTTTTCACAAGTATAAACGGTCTGCATTCCGACTGCAACATGACCGCTCATACCTATATTTTGCATTGCAGTTCTATTGCAGTCAGCTGCTGTAATGCATGGTGCGTAAATTAAAAAAAAAAACAAAAATTCAAAATTCAAAATTTTATTCAGCTAATAGGCAGTTAAGTGCTCTTTTAAACGTCATTTTTTTGAGTCTACCAGCGCTTTCGGAAAGACCATGATTGCCAAGAAGAATGCCCCGCAAGAAACTTGGCACAAAGTCATTTTCTCTAAAAACAAGTTACATTAGATCTAACAATACGTAACCACAGATAAATTGAACAAAGAGAGCTCACTCTATCATTTACAAAAAAATAAAGGGAAAAAAATACCGTAAAAAAGTGAAAAAAAAATAGAATATTAGAACAGCAAAACCAGAACACTTTTCTTTATTGGCACGTTTTAATTGAGCAGGAGATGTATAGGGTCTCCAGGTCAAATATCTTTAGAATTACAAGGGGATATATAGGGTCCCAGAATTAACACTATAATATAATACTTAACCTAAATGGCTTAGAGATGTATAGTCTCTAGGGTCAATTTAAACTAAATTTAAAATCAGCAGAGGTGTAAAACGCCTCCACGGTCAAATAATCGGTCAAGTATAATAATATATATATATATATAAACTGGAGATGTATATGGTCTCCAAATGTCAAATAACAAAATTGATGAAATATACATTTCATATCATCATGTCAAATAAATAAAACATTATTTGTCAATTATGTAAAAACATTATTTGTAAATGACGCAGCCAAATCACATTGGTGTCCTAATTATCATCTGTTTTCGGCCTTGGCCAAGTGGTATCATCACATAAGTATATTCATCCACTTTTTAGTATGCTTTTTTCAGGAGAGTGGTCTTTATGTAGCTTTTAAATGAATTGTAATAAAGCGTATTAAGTATACAAACACTTTTAAGTAGGTAAGCAATCATTCTTAAGCTTAACATAAGTCAGCTTGGAAGGCTCTAATACAATAAGGTTTATATAGTTTGTGACAATTTTACAGTACCAAACGTAATAGAATAAAAGAGATTTAAGATTTCCCTCGCTCCTTTTTTTCTTCGCTTGATTGTCCTTTCTTCTTTTCTTGACTATTTCTTGTTTCCAGTGGGAAAGAAAGACAGCCTGAAAAATAACAACCACTAGAGGTATTTTTACCACAATCCTGTAGGTTAACAACGTGACTGCAAATACTCTGGTGTTGTCCGCGTCTTACCTTAAGATTGCCTTCCTTGTTCTACAAAAAAGCTGCCGTTATCTAACGCAATGACATACCTGCCAAGGTAGCAGCATGGTGTGGAAACGCGCCTCGGGATCTAGGCCACAGTCCCGCCAGCCGGTTAATTACCAGCGAGCCTACTCCTACTATAACTACCATCGGTAAAAATACCAGATGTATTTATGACCTCGTTGCTATTGATTCGGATAAAAAAAACTTTGGGGCAGACTGAGTTTAGGACGCCCGCAACGTGGTAGAGCAACGACATGCGTTGAACGACTGATTACATGCGAAAAGAGAATGTTTATAAAGATACGTATTGGAAAATTGCAGTTTTCTTGGATCATGATCAGTGCTGATAAAAATAATATATGACGGTGCATTTACCATGTTCACGCGATTTGATCTATTGTGCCATCATTCTACTCGTGAAAAAGATGTAAATTTCGCATTTTTTCACACCTGACACCATCAATATTTAAGTAGGTACCTACCTAATTAGTATTTTTTGTCGCTTATTAAGGAAGTTATTTAAACAAATAATTAATAGCTATATTAATTATTTGTTTATTTCTTTGTTAATAATCTGAACTCTCAATCAAACTTTACTAACTATGTACGAGTTGGATCCTTCCAATCTAACCTTGTTTAATCAATCCAAGAGCCGTCGTTTCCATCAGCTGCTTCCCACATATCGGTCAGCATATCTATCTACCTCAGTACTCTTACCGCTAGGTACAATTACGATGCTCGACGACCCGTATCGTCGTCGAATTGCGGTTGCGTATCTACATGAGCTGCGCTCATGACTCCCATAGGAGCCAGGGTTCCATAGTTTTACAAAGTACTGGGCTAGGTCGATGTTGACGTTTGTTATTCATGATGCATGACGCCTGCCACAATTGCTTTTCAATATAATAATGGTGTGTGTAGAAAATGCGTTTCATGCTAATCGCTTGTTTTATGAGTATGAACTATGTCAACTGTTGGTTTAACGCGATGTATTGTATTTAAAGGAAGTTATGAGATGTCATCATCAGTCTCACGGTGGTCTGTCAGAGAACGGAAAACAGAGTAACTGAGGTGGCTGACTTCTTGAGTAAAGAACTTCTATGTGGAACGTAAGCAGAATGATTAGTGAAAGAGCTTAATAAAACTAAAATAAATTAATAAATATCGTGGGACAGTTTCCATAAATCGATCTAGTTCCAAAAAGTCAGTCGAGTGTAGCCCGACATGCTTAAAAAGTACTTGCCAGTATTGTTTGTTAGTTTTAAATCTGCGTAAATTGTGTACATAATCAGAATACCTATGGAATTTTCTCAAAGTAACAACATCATAAATTTATTTTGTATTCGCAAAAGAAAGCATGTGACTTGTTTTCACTTAGGAGTTTATTTACTCTAGTGGTCGCCTAAGTGGTCGAAATTCATGAAATGATTAATTTTCTAAATGATAATAAATTGTAGTTTTCTGAGTTCTGAAAAAAGGAACCCAAGTTTTCACGAGTTTGTATTACGTAATGTTCGTATTTATATTTTCTAGTAGGTTTAGCTAACTTTAACTATTTTCGCATACGATAACATCGTACAACAAGGATTTTCCATAGCTCTTTGAGCATTGGCATTTGTATTGACAAAGCCGGTACGTCCCCAGGTGCGGAACCGAATCGATTGCTATTCTGAGTTGAGTTCACAGGTATCATATTGAGTGGATACGCAAAGCCAGGGGATAAGTACCAATTATAGTCAAGAACAATGACATAAGTGGGGCATTGGGTGGGTTGGAAGATATTGCAACAACAGTTTCATTCATAATTCTGTACCTACCTTCTGTACCTACTGGGAAGTGTAGAAGGCCTACCTAACTACTCACATTTAAAACCCAGTTTAGACCAGCAAGAAAAATCTTGCAATTTGCAGTACATTGTGAAGCTGTCATTGTAGGTACATTGTTGTTGTCAAATACATTGTGAATAATTTATAATCAGGCAAACTAGTTTATATTTTAATTCCGCAAACAGAAATATTAAGTAAATTTATAAATGTAATAGGTATGTTTCTAAGCAGTCTAAAAAAAATAATCAACTTAAGTGTTGTCTTTTTTATAGATTCTCGTCTCAGTACCAAGAGGATCAAAACAACCGGACAACGGATAAATAATTACCGATAGGTCTTCTTCGACCAGTTCAACCTCAACATTGTCTGAATTATAGAATAGTACCTATCCATGGAGCAATTTTTTTAATTGGATGATTGATTACGGTTGAAATTAATGACAATCCAAAATTCTAATAACACAAACAAACGCTGCTGTTTCGGTACCTACTTAGCAGACGTTAACTATCATCTTGTATCACTGAGAATCCTTTTTGCAGAGAAATTCATGCTCACGTAGAATTCATAGATAAGTTAATTACGAAAATATTCCACAGAGGTACGCAAGTTTTTAATGGTACCATGAATGACGGAAAACAACACAAATTGGCAGAAACGCATATTGTCACAATTCTAATTAGCGATCATTAATAACTACAGTTGAACGTTGTGTTTGCCACATAAAAGCAATTATAATATAATATGTAAATACATTAAATTGGGTACAGACCTAACACATTTTAACTGTTTTTCCGTGTTGATATTTGTTTATATGAGCCTTAGGTGCTATAAGGATGTTTAATACATTACAGTTTATGTTCAATTGTTCATAGATCACAAATTTTACCTCCTGTAGAATCACAGCATATTAGTGAAGCCGTGGTAGCCTAGTATGTCTTAATTATGGAGTTCAATCTTATAAGGCGAAATTACATTAATTTTGTAATTTATCTGAATTTATATGAAGTGATCTTTTAAGTATTTAGGTGAAGGGAAACCTAACCACTCCTTCCCAAGTTCCCAATCAATGTACAGTAAACGTCAGAGACAACGACCCCCCTCCCTCTCGTGACAAGTGAATCAGAGGTCTCGCGGGTTCAAATCCACTTCTACAAAGACTTTGTTTTATTTGTTTTTGTTTTAATTTTTCTGATCATTAAGTTAGGTAAGTAAATAAAAATAAAAATTGATAATATTTTTTTTAGCCACACTAGAATTGATAGAATACAATCTTCGTAGGTTTGAGTGAGACAAGAGAACCTTAGTAATAATACCCAAAATGTATTTTTTGCTATCCGACTGCGTTATATTATCATTCCACGAACGGACAACTTATATTAGTAACTCTTTTATGATTCAATACTCGCATTGCAAGTCACATTCACAGTCTTCGCCAAGCGGTCCGTGATAGCTTACAAAAATATATTTTTACCAAAAGTCACAATTTTTTCTAATTGGGTTGGAATCGAACTCGATTCACTGCAACAAGTGCCATGTCGTATGATTCAATCTGCCGCTAGGCCATTTGAACACTTGACATTGGCTGCAAATTTAATAGTTGCTTGTTGCGTGCCATTACTATTCAGTATATGCCAGGCGGCAAAGCAAATGCAATCTTATTGCACAGCAAATAGCGACTTTCAAAGAAGCAACGACTGAGATATTGCTAAGTTTTAACTTTGTTTTTCATATCGAGACTTTGAGGGTAAATACTTATGGCAGATATTTCCTTAATATTTGCATCCTTGTCCAGCTAATGCGTAGATATAGATAGTTAGATTGTGTTTATTGCCGATTGTAGCACTACCGCAATTTTATTATGAGTCTCATTTACTAAACTGAGGGTAGGTAATGTTTATAATGACTACAAGTCGTTACGTTTCGTGTCGATCTCCTAGTGTAAATCTTCACGTCGTAATATTATCCAATTTGTTAGGTTCTCGATTTTTTTTATTATAGTTCGATTAACAGCTTTCTTAAAGACTAAAATTATTGTTCTCTGGGAACAAGAACAATCTGTAAAGAAAATACCTCGAGATAATTATGTAATGGGCATAACGGTAAGATTTACTTTATATACTTAATATTTGTATTCATTGTTGCAATGTTTTCTTACGAATTGCACTATTAAAGCTATTATTTTCTTATTTACAGAGAAAAACAGTTCGTAGATGGATACAATAAGTTATCAAGAGACGGGTGATATGTAATGTGATCGCCAAAAGGCTATGGCTTACACCGACGAAGAAGAGCTCACACCGTAATATAGTGCAAGTTCACTCAATGGAAGTGCAAGTCCCTTCAAATCTATACACTCAAGTGCTGAAACTTTTGGGGTGCCTCTTAGCACAATTCGACGGCATCTACACGCGGCGAACATCCATACTTAATTATAAACCCCCAGAGAAAAATAAATTCGTTATTTAAATTTCGACGGGAGAAACGAAATAGTTGTATTTACAAATTTTTAATCAATAATAGACAAACCTTTATTAATACTATCAATCAGGCTACCCTTGTTTACCTACGAGTATTCGTGTGTTAATGATGAACCATCTGCACCTAGGTATTGTTTTTAATGTTGTGTTAGAAGTGTTGTGAAATTGTGATAAAAAAGAAAGATATAAATTGCTACACTATAAAAGTTTAGCATGTTGGTTCTTTCTCAGTGATTCACAGGCACAATTAGCTAATGTTAGCAGCTTAAATAAATGTTGTAACTATGTTTCTAGAAATACGCGAAACGAAATATATAAGCGAAACGTGACTCATGCATCCATTTGTTTTGTTAGTAAATTTAGTTTGGTTCAAAACCTAAGTAAATGGCCATATTTTAACACATATAGAAATCTGTATACTGAACCAAGAATCTATGGATTAAAGTCCTACAAATGTAAATAAATAAACAAATATTGTATTTGTAACATGCCTATCTTTGCTTGTATAGTATACCTCGTACCTACTTTAGCAAAGAGCTCTTAAATAATAGTCAATGATTGAATAATGGAAACAAAAATAAAAGCAAAAAGTTACCTGTCGTAGAGTCGAACCGTGGACCTCAGTACTGCGAGGCCGATCGACTAACGACTAGACTAACTTGCTTACTCCGTTAGCGGACAAAAAACTTGAACGCTTTCATGTCATTACCAGAGGGGGGTCGTTTTCTCTGACGCTGTCTGTACACTGACCCCATGTAAAAGTCATAGTATAATCCCTCTTATTCTGCCTGTGCCCATCTGTGGGACGTAAATTAAGCTGGAGATAATAGTGACCACAATTATTTTGATATCACATATACACCAACTTTTTGTATTTTATTTTTCCTAACAGTTTTAGTTTATTTTTCCTGTCATCCCGTTCGAAATTGTTTCTCAAATTTCTGAGTTACAAAAGCGCTTAGTTGATGCAACTTGTGACGAAAGGGCTGGCAGTTTTCTCTCTCAAAGAATCAGCATCGCTATTCAGCGAGGCAACGCTGCCAGCCTTTTGGGCACCATGCCACGGGGGCCTTATTTAGATTTAATTTAGTTTTAAGTTGTAGTTTATTTAGTTTAAGCTTAGATTTAATGTCATTGTAAATTGCTTTTATTATGTAAATAAAGTATTTCACCTGAAAAATTACAAAAAAAAAATCAAATTGAAACGTAAATATACCGCAAGTACAGCTGTCTCGGCGCCCAATACGAGTTCTTGCCGTTTGGCGTCGAGACGCTGGGTCCTTGGGGTAAGAGTGCGCTCGGGCTCCACAAGGAGCTGAGCAAACGCCTGAAAGAGGCAACAGGCGACCCTCGCGCGGGCAGCTTTCTCGCGCAAAGAATTGCTATTGCAATTCAGCGCGGGAATGCTGCCTGCGTGATGGGCACCCTGCCGAGAGGTCCAGGTTTGGTAGGTATTTAATTTTTAATTTTTTAAGTTAGTTTTAGTTTTAATATTTTAATTTACTTTGTAGGTAGTGTTAGTCCCATTTGCTATGCACTGTTTCAACTTTTATTATGTAAATAAAATTTTGGTACCGAAAGATCGGAAAAATAAATTCTCAAATTGGGATTCGAAGGCAGGGCCTCCACCATACCGTGGTATCGCGCTACCAAATGCGCCATACGAGCAATCAATCTAGGTATCAATGTGAGCTAGCGAGTCAGTATTCGCTAAGTAATTTGATTTAAACTGAAACGTGAATATACAAGTAGGAGTTTTTCGCTGCTACCAATGAAGTATTAGCTAAAAGCAAGTCGCATTGCGAAAATAAAATCATAGAACAAGCTTGCGATCGCAAGACCTCTCTTAAATAATATTTACCCGTAAAACAAAACAAAAAAAAAAACGTTACATTATCATTAGTAGTAGTTTAGACGATATTTACTGCTTTAGCGTGCTTGACCACTATTATTAATCGAATTTGAAACACGAAACGCATTCCGTCGCCGTTTCTCTCCTGAAGCCTAATTAGTTGAATGGGCGACTTCTATTTTAATAGTAGTAAGTGATAGTATTTAATATTAAAAACTTATTTTATACTGCCTTAAAACTTCTATGGAACTAGAACAACTCGCCAGTATTATTGAGATACTGTTAATTGAATTATAGATGTCCTTCAATTAAATCGATTCTTCTAACAGGAAACAATAAGTACTACTGCAAGAACTCTGTAGTGACTGTAGTACAAATGAATTATGACTAATTTCCAGGAAATATTATTTATGTGACTTTGTCTTGCGGTTTACGTTTACTTATTCGTAAAAACATTGTTATGAAACACAGAAAAAAAAAACTTGCTCTGAAAAGATCCTGGCCGGAAAATACGAGTATGTACTTACTTAGAATGGTTTATTCCATAAAGATACCATATACCTAAGGATCCTAAGGACGAAACCTTTACAGTCGCGCGTTTACCTTTTAATAAGGTATCTATGTCCGTTTAACAATGTTTTTAAACACACACGAGTATGTAGGGTTGAAGCCAGTAGTTTAAATTGCTAACACAAGAGGTACCTGGCCTATTCAATCTGGCCCTCGGGGTAGTCAAGTCAATCCACGATTCTTATGAATATGACGTATTTCGGCGATTACCAACCATCAGGTCATTTGCTGAGGATAATCGCACACAGTTTGGCATAATTTATATTTCCTACTGCCGCACCCAGACACAACAAACAAATCATAATTAATAGTTAATCAAGAAGAAACGGTTCCACATCGTGAGAAATTATAATTCAATATCGTTAATTGCGTTTAAGAGTGTGTTAATGCACTTACACACATTAAACAGCGTATTAATACAAAGAAGAACCTAAAATGATCCTCAAGGTTATGGGATAGGATATGGGTTAAGACGAAGGTCCATGGAATAACCTCGCTGTCCCAGTTTCTCTTAAGTATATTAGATTGCTTTGAATTCGTGTGATGGCATGAGTCCATACTATAGTGTCCATAATAGAGAGATCCTACAAATTATATGGAACATAAATCATATCATTTTTATGTTTACAATACTTATTTGTTAGAAAATATTCATGTCAAACCGTGGTCCAACTTTCTTCGATGACTATACACGTACAATTATATTTTTAATAAACTCACCGAAACATGAATACACAAAAAAAAAACAAAAAAATACCAACCCCGGGAATCGAACCCGGAACCTCGACACTCCGGGTCGCGTGCCCACCCTTACACCAGAATTGGTATTTAGGTAAGGCTCGAATTTCTCCTATGTATTCAAATCTCAGCCACACATACACAGTCACACGTACAAGTACAGTCAAGGAATTTAATTTCCAACCCACCTTAGGTTTAATATCGTATAGTAAACTGTCACCATAAGAGCTAAATAGAACTCGACGTTGCTTTGACATGTCGCGTTTGCGTTGACATTGTCGACCTTAATGCACAGCTAATGTCTAACAACATTTCAACGAAATGGGTAGGGAATTAAATTCCTTGACTGTACATATATGTATATATTAGGTACCTAACTGATTCGACGCATTAATACGCATGTGGAATATAGTCCGAGGGAGTTCTTACCATTTTTTACGAATGGATGGACCTTGCACATGTCCGGATCGCTACCACCATCTTACTTGTTAATCCTGCCCCTAAGCACCAGTACTTGCACAGTTGTGTTCCAGTGTTAAATTAAGCCCGCCATTAAAATTACAGGCACATGGAATTTCATCTTAGCCCCTTAGGTTTGCAATGCATCTGTAACCACTCTTGTGTTGCGGGTGTCTACGGGCAGCCGAGCGGTGATCGCTTGCTATCAGACGACCCGCTAGCTCGTATGTCTTCTTTTGATATAAAAAACCAGAGAGAATGGCCTTTTCACACACTGGAAAAGGCATTTCTTGAAAAAATGCACTGAGTTGTAACGTGCTTTGTAAAAATATTTAGTTTAAACTCGATTCACACGCTCTTTCGGAGCTCGTTTGAGAGAGTTTCATTGATACGAAATTCAGTGACAAGTATAATGAAAAGACAAGACTAGTAAATGTGATTCTAAAATATCAGCTTCAAAATGCATTTTACGTTTCACGGCTGCACTCAATACAGAGGCACGTGTAGGAATATTCGAAAGCTGCGTCACGTAAAAACGAATTGTAAACGTTATCGAGTTTGTATGACGTTTGGAACAGCGACCGCCCGTGAGCGTATTTGGAATTAAAATATAGTATGAGGTTTCTCGATCTCGATACGATAACCGTAACATTACGCAGCATTCGTCAAGTCGTACTCGACCCTCTGTTGGGTCCTAAACTAACATGCCACAGACCGACACAAAAACATAGATACACATGTCAAACTCGTTGTTAAGGTCCCTCTTCTACATTGTAGTTTAAAATGAAAAACATTCCAAATTTAAATAAGTAATTATATTCTTACCAGCCAATCGCAATCCAACTTGCCCAGCCAACGCTTCAAATCCAGCCAAATTCAAAGGAACGTCCAAGACTGGGATTATCAACGATCGCCAAGGAGCAGGGTAGCCGGCGCCGAGTCTATCTAAGTAGGTCGATAGTGTTGTTATTAAAACCACCCCTGTTTGACCTTGTTTTTTAACACGACTCCGGACACCCTTTCAAGGCGTAAAACTGTGTCGTAAAGATCCGATGTCACCTTTGTTTTAGGGCAAGATAGTTTAAGAGTGTGGCTTGATTTGAAAGCAGGTGGGTGAATGGAGATGTTTTTTTTTGGATTTGAGTCTTATCTTTATACTGAGAAAGAAAAAGTTTACCAATAACAGTTTGTGAGCATTGAAAATAAAAAAAACTATTCCGACGAATTGAGAACCTCCGCCTTTTTTTGAAGTCGGTTAAAAATAAGATTTGGGTTTTCGAAATACTCTGGCTGTCAATGGCGCTTCTTATGTCAAATGTCAATACGAATTCACTCGAACCCGAATCGTTATCGAATCTAACGTGATGAAAGCTCATCATCATCATATCAGCTGGAAGACGTCCATTGTTGGACTGGTTGTACAGTCGAGTTCTCTAATATCTATACAGTCAACAGTTCAAAAATATCTATACATATACCTTATTGCCAGTTACATAAGGTCCGTGTTTAGATATTTACGAACCATTGGCTGCACAGATATTGGAGAACTCGACTGTACATAGGCCATCCCCAAAGATCTCTACGAAAAATAAGCTCCAATAATTACAGTTTTAAAGTTACCAACCGATTTGCAATAAAATATATTTATTTACACACCAAAAAAACACCCTAAAAATGCAGTAGGTATTTAAGTACTTTGGACAGACGTATAAATAAAACTAGAACTACTTCACGCTAGCTTAAGTAAAAGATGTCTGGTGGTAGTGGTGAGAGCATCGCACGAACTACAGCCAAGAAATTGAAATGAAGAGCATTAATAAATAACCTTCATTTATATTTTCGTTAAGTGCACCTAATCTTTAAAGATCATGGGGCAAGTTTCAACGTAATAGTAGGTACTTTTATACGAAGTCGTTTTAAACGACTCTATTGGACATAGCTATTTTACTCTCTCTGGAACCAAATAGCTCTTTACTGATCGCAGTTTGATGTCATTTCGACATTGTAACAAACAAATAAACAAGTTTAACAACCTTGAGCTTAGCGTAAACATGTACATAAAAATATTCTTACATTGTCCTGTATTTTTGTGGATTTAAAGTAGGTGATTCTCGAACTCCGGAATCGGGGCAGATGCCAGTAAAAAGATTTTGTTGCAATTACAAACTAGGTTAAATATCAATAAGGAAAGGAGACGTGAAATGTATTACACTTTAATGCTGGCTGATGACGGTAAATAACAGTTACAGTATTAGAATCCTTATAATTTATTTACCTAATGCCAATATACCTAAGAACGAAATACTTAATTTTTAAAATACCTAACGAACATTTCACCTAAGTTCATAATACCTAATGGATGAAAATACCTAATCGACGATTTACCTAAAGCTAGGTAACCTAAAGTTGATATTCCTATAGACGAAATACCTAATTTAAAACACCTATTGGTCGTTTCACCTAAACTTGAAATACCTAACGTACTAATAAAGACCAACTGTATTTTTTATCGCCTTTTTTCAAATTTTATGTCACAAGGTCTACGCAAGGTTGACGCAATTCTAACCTAACCTAACCCATGTGTTTTTGAGCTTCCGGTATATTGTTTAGGTATTCTATTCATAGGAAAGTTGTTTTTAGGTATACCAACTTTAGGTGTATCGTCCATTGGGAACTTCATCCATTAGATATTCCATCCATTAGGTATTTCGTTTATTAGGGCTTTCAAGTATAGGCATTATAAACTTCGGCCATACAACACTTAGATCAAACGATCGTAAGGTATTTCGAAATTGGGCATTTCGTCCTTAGGTATATCGGCATTAGGTGAATCAAGTTTAGGGATTCTAATATGTAACCTAAATAACATTAAAGGACTTTTTCCTTGTGTTAGACTTTTCGTCAATGAATGCGAGTTGTCACACTTACCCAAGTGATCAAGTGAAGTGTTTATGGTAATTTTATGTCAAACGGGCGCCACACTAAATTTGCAATATATGGCAAAGGTTTTATTCGTGCATCAAGGAAGTCAAAAGGAATGAAAAACAACAATAATGTTTGATTTCTTTTCGCTGTCGTATATAAAGGTGAACTTTTTACAACTGTTGCACCTCAAATTGAACACAAAACTGAGTTGCGGTTGCCATCAGTACGAGCTTCCTTGGATTTATTCCAGTTTAGAATAACTTTTGAGGGTGGAGTTTTTAATATCTCCCGACGTTACAACTTCTGAAATACTTAATAAAAATACCTATTAGCCAAATGGCCGATTGAGAAATTTGAATAAACTCTTGCTCTCAAAGCTCTCAAAATACGACTACTTACAACACTACATCGAACAGTGCCATGTAGGTACAGGTGACCCGTTATCCAGGTTGATCCAGGAAGTCGCTGGCTATACATACCTACTATTAGACATTCTATGCGTATATTGTGGCAGATTAATGGGTGACCCAATAAAAATGAGCCTTCTTTATGCCACACAATAAGACTCAGTTTTCTCATTTCTGTTGCTAACAATCTAGTACGTAAATAGGTTGTCTAATATTTCGGTCCGAATTCGTTGATTTATGGGACGTGGTGAACTTGTCCGAACATTTTTGAATTATTGCCTATTTTATGAAGCGATTGTCTTGTCTCGAAAATTTGTTGACGATGCAGTGTTTGGGATTGTGTTCGCCGCAATTTGGACGATGTGTAACTTGGAGACCGCAAAATATTGCTAGGCGATGTTTTAAATAAATTACATGAACACAGAAAACAACGCACTCTTTTTCTTTGGGCAGTCGTGTAAAAATGAGATTTCTTCTCCGAAATTTACGTGATTGGTGCTATTTTGGACACACTGAAGATATAAAGGTGAAGAGCGGATATTGCAAAGCTTTGAGTATTTCCAAAGGATGAATTATTACACGCCTTTCGGCGGTTTAGGACCACAAATTAAAATGACCACTTTTTTAATGACCACTACTTGTAATGCCCACATAGTAAAATGTCCACTACAAGTAATACCTACTTCTAATATTACCCACGTTGTTAAACAACCATTTCTGGAAATAACCACTTTATAAAATGATCACAGCTTTAATGGTCCATTTACAGAAATGTCTATTTTTAAATTTACCATTTTCGAAATTGCCCAGTTCTTGAATTGATCACTTCTGGAAAACGCCACAAGCCATCGTTCGCTGTCCATGGTCATTTAGCCTATAAATTCCTTAAAGCTAGATCAAATAAATAAAAATTGCTGTCTGTCACAGCATCTTGAAACATTGCATTGTTTACATAATAATATGTTATATTTCGGCTTTGGTTAGTCATTATTATTGCTATTATAAGGTAGAAAATCAAATGTTCTAATACTATATTAATCAGTTAATCACAAAGTAGATCTCTACCGAACATATACTAGGGAACATATACTGTACTACGAAAATTGCAATCAACCTCCTTAAGTATGTCTATTACAAGTATTTATAATGCAGGCCACTTAATTTTTGTTGTTCTTTATTTAAAGTGACATTGTCATTATAATTTCTAGATAAAGACTTCCAAAATAAAATTCCTTTATTGTAATTTTATTGGATAGGTATTAGGTACTGCAAAATGGTCGGACAATTAATTTTCGCATTGAACCAAAAAGGAAAAGATACTGTACTTTTCGATAAGTACAGGTTCAACTTCAGTCTACGAAACCAAAACGGTACATCCCGCTGGAGACGCATTCATAGAAACGACTGCAGCTCTACTATTACCCTAAATAATGATCGAACTAAGATTCTTCGATCTTCATCCCATACGTGTATGCCGGAGAAAATCGACAATGACGTTTTTATAGCAGTTAATGAGTGTAAAGAAAAAGTGTGCCGTAATTTCGAGTCAGTCGAAAAAAAATTTGAGGAGGAGTTTTTAAAGCTGAAGAAAAACTGCAACCCAAATGATATTGACGAAATTCCAGAATTTTCAACAAAAAAAGATAGTCTGTACGCAGCAAGAAAAAAATTTTTAGAAAGCAGAAGTCTAAATTACAAAACGGTCGCGGATATCCATATACCAAGAAAGCTAGGAAAAGGTTTCGTGGTATGCGAAGATGGGACCACCGACAAAATTATAATATTCAGTTCTACGACGGCCCGGATGTACTTAAGAAATGCCGACCTGGAAGTCAACGCCAAACAGTTCTTCGGAGATGGAACATTTCATTGCGTACCTCACCCATTCTACCAACTTTAAAAAAAGGGTAGTTTAGGACTTACATAAAAGGGTAGTTTGGAATTTATAAAATATTAGTGGGTACGTTGGTATTGTCATTAACTAAGTTGAGTACATGGTTTACATATGTCAGTAGTGGAAGTGGTGGCATGTTGAGCGGTTGTTGTTGTGCTTCGTAAATGGCCTCGTGGAGAGTGCCGAAACGCGTCAGCGTTTAGTATAGTGGTGGTGGTGATAGTTGGGTCTGTGTGGCATGTGTTGATTCGTGTAGCAGTGGAGGCGGAGGTGTTGCATGGAAACATACATTTGCCGCACAGATATAACTATTTGTCATTAGTGGTCGCGGGTGAGCAAAGTAATTGTTTTTTAGTTCATAGCATTTCTTAGTTAAAGTCACAGGCTTAAGCTAGTTACTGATATAAAAGTAAGCATAAAAAATGCAAAACCTTTTATCGATATCGATAGAAAGCATGAAGTCATTAACGGACGCCCCTAGCGATCCGGTTCGGAATACTTAGGGATACTTCGGAGCGATCACAACTCCCCGCGCACCGCGGCTAGTTGACAGAATTGTTTTCTTCGAAATTCGCATGTATTGGGTCTCTATAGGTTATAATAATATGCTCGTAGCCAGAAGTAGTCAAGCCAAGAACCCGGCATTTTTTAAAACATCCGTTTCAAGAAGCAGACGTTTCAGAAAGTAGTCATTTCCAGAAATGGTGGTTTTACAAAGTGGGTAATGCAAAAAATGGGTCTTATTAAAAGTAGACATTTTATGTAGCAGACATTTTGTGTCGTAGACTTTTCGCGTTACGTGCATTATGAGCAATGGCCATTATAAGAAGTGGTCATTTTTATTTGTGGCCCTAAACCGCCGAAATGAGTTAAACCTGTTTAATCAAAAAAACCGGCCAAGTGCAAGTCGGACTCGCGCACGAGGGTTCCGTAGAAAGATTTTAACGCTTTTCCCCAGTGTTTTAAGAAGTCCAGTGTTAGCAGAACCCAGCAGCTCTTAAGAAAAATGTACGCAGTGTGGGGTCTTATATAACTTATATTGGTCTGCGAAATCTACAGACACACATAAAAATTAAAGATTTTGAGACTTTTCGAAGTGGTTGTGCTATAAGACCTACCTTCATACCAAATTTCAAGTTTCTAGGACATCTGTATTGTATGGAAATAGCCTTTTTAATTACTGTATCTTTTGATTGCGTTGACTTAGAAGCTTGATTTTTTCACAGTTTCAAAAGACCGCAGGCTTGATTATTTGATATTAATTTCAGCATGCTACCTCCACGCGTTCCAGAGAAAAAGGGTCTTGACAGACAGATAGACAGACAGACAGACAGACGGACAACAAAGTGATCGTATAAGGGTTCCGTTTTTTCCTTTTGAGGTACGGAACCCTAAAAACCTGCCAAAAGCGCGTTGAACACGCAGAATAGGGTTCCGTAACCGTCACGAAAAAGTCCAAATCTAATTTTAATACTCAGGTGATTTTTTGCTATGTAAGTAATTTCTATAAGTCGGTGAAATGGTCAATTATTACTCGTTAACATTTACATGTTAGGCTTTACAGCCTACATAGGCTTTAAATGTTAACGAGTAATACAGCTGTGATAGTTTTCCTTTTAAATTCCATGATTTTTTCACATTTCCAAATACAACGGTTTCGCTGTAACTTGACCGTAACAAAAATGAGCACTTCAAAGCTAAATATTTCGCAAACGGATTCCTGAATCGAAAAATAATCTTCACACACCCGCAACATGTTTCAAAGACCTATCTAACGACATCCCACACCATGAGGTAACACGAGAAATAAAAGGTTATCTGGGGATTTTTGTGTAGGGGAAGTAAGATACCTACCACAAAAATAACATTTTAATACCACATTGTCGGTGTGATTATTTGTGTAAGTATTCATAATATCTATGCCAAATTACAGCTTTCTAGTAGCAAGATTATTTGGGCTAAGTCGTGGACAGAAAGGACGGACGGACATGGCGATACTGTAATGCTTATAAATGTTCACTACGAAACACTAAAAATGTGCTTGTACATTAATAAGGTGATTACGATACTATTTGATCGTTTCTCGGAACGTAAATAGCACTCTTTATTACAAAGAGGGGATCCTCGACCATAGTCGTATTTATCTACAGATAAGTAATCAGAGACGGAATAACAGCGCGATAAAGTGATGAAAAATTATTACCTACTAGAGAAAATGTCTTTGGCTGGGGAAATCCATAATATCCAATTGTGTCTCCTACAGTCTACATATAGTATTATAATTATGTAATAACAATAACATAGACATTCACATATTATTAAAGAGGTATGAAAAAAGGATTGCATGGTTTTTGAACATTAAATTATGCCGTAGGGCGTGCCAAAGTTTTACACATACGCTCTAAAAACATAACCCGCCTTCGGCAGTCGGGTAATGGTAATAGATTTAAAATTAGATGGTAATCTGAGAGGACATGAAATGAATAATCTGTCTAACTTAGAATAGTTGAAAAACTCCCAAACTCCCATCATTTTACTTTCAAAGTTCAATATCTCAAAAACGGCTGAATCGATTTTGATGCAATAAAAAAAATACAAAATTGAAGATCCACCAGGTACTTACCACACGGTATTATACTCAGTCGAACGGTTCAAATATTCTACGAGCAGCGCCCTCTGTTTGTTGCCGTTGAAACCTACTTGCTGTCAAGCTAACATAATTTACATCAAAGCCTTTCAATGCTCATTCTCAAGAACCCATCGAACACGAGTATCAGCGGACTAGTTAGTTTCGAGCACGAAACATAGATGGCGGTAAACGGAAAGTTAATTTACAAGTAACTAATAGAAACTTGCGAATGGATGGATTCTAACTAACTAACAAACCAACAGTATTTTAAATTACTTATAAGTGAAAAGGAGGATTTTTATTGTTATGTACCTAAGTTTTGTTATATTTAGGTAGGTACCTGTTAAGTAGCTTTATGTAACAAACAAAAGAAAATAAGAATTAGGTATATTTAGGTACACATTTCATAACATTAAGCCATTATACAAAACAGGATACTCTATGATGAAGTCGTTTAAAAATGCCATGCAGGCTTAAGTATTTAATCCAAAAGGCATAATGTATATCAAGTACAGTCAACAGAAATTGTTGCTAAGCAACCGAAGCGGTCACAATGATCTAAGCACGGCTCTATTGTTACAGACATAAAAGCTTGTGTAGATCATTGTGAGCGCTTCAGTTGCTTAGCAACTATTGCTGCTGACTGTACGTAATCTGCTTAAACACCGAAGTGGTTCCACACAAACCTCGACACCTTTGACTAATGAAAATGAATGACAACAACACCTGCGACATTTCATCACAAATGTCCAAAACGTAGATGTATTTCACACAGATAGATTCGTTGTGTTAGTAAGCACTATGCGTTCCAAATAGCATTTGGACTGTCAAAACGCCATTTTGTCTAGCATTGCTTGCTAACTGCAGCCTAAATGCTACCAGATTAACTTATCCCACCAAAACAAAAATATATAAAAGGGAGCCAAGTTCAGTACTGAAGAAAAGAGGTGAAATCTGAACGGGTGCCAAATTTTATTCAAGAGACTTTTCTTGCCCCGAAGTCGGTTTATTTTGGTTCCTGATTCGTTCATAAACTGAGTACCATGGAACAATTTATTACTATACCTAATATTAGATAGGTACAAGATGTAAATAAGTGTAACGAATTTGATTTTTTTTTAATATTATTATAAATATTTTGGGTAGTGAAATAATCGGAAAAAAGTAGGGTTTGTTTAGTGAGAGCGTTGATACTCTTGCAAGGCAAGTTAAACCTACACTCGTAATGTCTCTACCGCATCTATACCTTGTCGGCCATCTTGAACCGGAAGTGCGGACGTACCGAAGGCGAGCGAGGCCGCAGGACTGATTGATCATTTCACCACTTCCTGTTGCTCCGAGGCCGTCCGCCATTGTCGGGAAAGCCGAAAGCTCGTAATTATAGCTTCGAGTACGAAGCTTGGTCTGCAATTAGAGCGTTGCCAGTTCAAGCTTCAATTATTTAACTTTTCTGGGTAAGTTCATCATTAAAATATCACGTATTTGGTCCGTCCTGATGAGGAAGAAAAATTAAAAATAAACTATTGCCGTAATCGGATTCAATGGCAATGAAATGTAGATCGAATTGTCATTGTGAACTATATAACATTTGTAACTTTGTCGAAATATGGCCTAGTTCGTGTCAAACTTAAATGCGCCTGGTGTGAAGTCAGTCACTTGTAGGGGAAGCGAGACGCACACAGACAAAAGGGAATAAAAAACAGGCCCAGTTAAGTTGACAAACGGCAATGAACAACTTCAGAGGCCCAGTTAAGTTTAAAGCTTAACCAACTGGTATTTATTTCAATACATTCTAAAGAAACATGGATATGCCTATATGTGGGCACTACAATTGTTGCCTGAATGCCTTTTCATCGAACAGAGAGAGCAAACAAGATGAGCAGCTCAGCAAGGGAAATTTTACTTAACATACCAAAGGGTACTCAGCCCACCTCGAACTGTGGGCGATTAGGAGACAAAAAAAGGGAAGGGTTTTTAAAGCTAGCAACACGACGTTTCATCATGTCGCTGTTGAGTTCATTGGTGTTTGAACTCCGTTGAATTGAATTATTATGAATATGGCGCAATGGCTAAAGTTTCTGGCAACACCGCTAAACGTTTGTTTGGTCAAATCGTTATCGATAAGCACCAGCTGCTGGGCGTGCCGGTTACCACTTGAAGTAGGTTACTGCCTTTGTGTATACCGACCTACCTACCTACGTAGCTTTATGTGACGACGACGCAGACGCATTTACAGCGCGACCACTGAGCCCCGAGTAGCCCGGGCCGAGACGAGAGTAATAAATAAATACATAAATATCATGGGACAATTCGACGACCGGATGGCCTAGTGGTTAGCGACCCTGACTATGAAGCTTGAGGTACCGGGTTCGAATCCCGGTCGAGGCAGATGTTTGTATGATGAATACGAATGTTTGTTCTCGGATCTTGGATGTTTAATATGTATATAAGTATGTATTTATCTATATAAGTATGTTTATCCGTTGTCTAGTACCCATAGTACAGTATTTGCCTAGTTTGGGACTAGGTCAATAGGTGTCAATTTGTCCCATGATTTTTATTATTTATTTAATTGACACCAATTAACCTAGCCCCAAACTAGGTAAAGCCTGAACTATGGGTACTAGAAACGATTACGTTACGCAGGATTCGAATATTCGTGCCTGGGGCTCTGCTTCAGAGATCACTATCTAAGAGCCTAGAGTAACCGGCGACAAAAAAATATGCCTCGAACGCGTTTGCGTTAGTGTCAAATAAGATAAGAACAGTTAATTGCCATTACTAGGCATACCTAACTAGTACGATTAACCTTTGGCAGGCATACCTAACTAGTACGATTAACCTTTGGCAGGCATACCTAACTAGTACGATTGACCTTTGGCAGGCATACCTAACTAGTACGATTGACCTTTGGCAGGCATACCTAACTAGTACGATTGACCTTTGGCAGGCATACCTAACTAGTACGATTGACCTTTGGCAGGCATACCTAACTAGTACGATTAACCTTTGGCAGGCATACCTAACTAGTACGATTAACCTTTGGCAGGCATACCTAACTAGTACGATTGACCTTTGGCAGGCATACCTAACTAGTACGATTGACCTTTGGCAGGCATACCTAACTAGTACGATTGACCTTTGGCAGGCATACCTACCTACTTAGTACAATTTATCTAACGTTAAGTGCAGTTAGAATTTCGAATTTAGCACCAAGATTTAATAAGATTTTAATCAGATTGAATTTACTAAAACATTAAGATTACCTAATTAGTTTTTTGTTAAGCCGCCTATATAATATTAGTTCCGAGTTACGCCGCGAGAGGGTTAATATCAGGAAAGGCTGAGGTGGAGATGCTGCGATGACCTGGGCCGTGTTTTATAAAGCTACAAGTTACAATTTACAAGCGGAAGTCTCATTCTATCACCTTTTATTAGAAAGAGACTTCCGCTTGTAAATTGTAACTTGTAGCTTTATAAAACACGGCGCTGGAAATGTTCCTAAATGATTGGGTAAAAGTAAAACAAAGCAATAAATAAATAATCGGACATATAAAGGGCATTAAATGTCAAAGAAAAATATTGCTACCAAGCAGTGGGACATTAGTAAGTAAACACTTTTTAGTAGTCCGACACTCTCTTGGGAGGTGTTTATAATATCTTTCGAACTATTGAATTACCTTAAGAAAGAGTTGTGCTAAATTGATCTTTTTGCAAGTGGTAGAGCTGCTTAAATAAGCTATGCTCACTATGACTGGTAAGTTACATTATAATATCATTCAATTTTTTACGGCCCAGTGTCAACTGTTGTGTATAATTGTAACAATACGATTTAAATTCACGGTCTTGTAGTCGTAATTATTCATTTGTGGTACAACCACGGTAAAAAATAAATCAAATAGTTGTGAATTGTTTAATTAAATAATGGACGAACGACCACAATTCTCATCTAATTCATTACCAGTTGCTGTAGTTGAAACCAACACGTGAGCTAATAATAATAAGTCTAGTGTTTGATTTCATACGAAACTTTAAATGCGCACAGTTGTTTTATGCGACAAACGCTACGTTAATCGCGATGCGTTTGACGCACGTCATTCTACCTCAGATAATCTAATTACCTAATTGTTTTACGCGGTGAACGCAGCATTGAACAAACAAAGAAAAAGTTGATCGCATGCGTCTAACGCTGCGATTTCCGCGCAAAACAATCGCGCGCTTAAAAGTGATCCATCACCGGAGCATTTAATGGCCTGAAACTTAGAAATAATATACACCTTCCCTCAGCAGCATTCGCCTCAGCCCTTAATGCAAATTTCACATGGCAACAACAAATGTTTTGATCGCGTTCTCGTTCATACTATGAGAATAATATATGATCTGATTTGACATAGCAGTTTTTCTCTATTTTCGGATGGTTTTTCACAAGGTGTGATCTGTAAACTCGGACCTCAGACAAATACTTCCGGTGAGCCCTTAAGGCTAATAAAAGTTGTGAGTTTTTACGAATAATTAAAAAATATCAGTTCTACGTGACTTTGTATCATTTCCGGTAAAGTGGATTGAAAAAATATTTATCTATTCCAGCGCAGCGGTTCGGAAATTGAGGATGATTTTACTACGTATTTCCAGAGAGCTTAAAAAACTGTTTTTTTTTCATAGGTTAAAGGAAAGATGCCATCAAACGTAGTGGGTAGAACCGGGACGAAAGAGCCAATTTTATTTGTAACTTACACAGGGCAATTTTCAATGGCAAAAGTTAAAAACCAACCATTAAGCTTATTGAATCAATAAGGACTCTTAAAAATAATTATAATGTCCATTAATTAAAGCGCCACACACGTTACAAGTACATTAAATAATTCTAAATGTGTCCTGAAAGGGCTTAACTTAGAACTCTATCATTACTTAACATAACTTTACATCTAAGAGCTTTAGGTCTAAATTCGAATTGTCACCAAAGCGGAATTAAGTCGTTTTACAAAAACAAATTAAATGCTTTAAGTGCATACATAATTTGAGGAAGACGAACACTAAAGGGCGTATATCTCTGTGGGTAAAAGTTTGAACTTTGACTCTATGAGGGAAAATATAAAATTTTATATCAAAAGATGATTCTCATTGGTGGAAGTGGTAGAAAAGTTCACGGCTGTCATGGCTTGCGACCTTTCCGCGGGACGCAAAGTTACGACATCGAACTTAACTCTGCTCGTACGCAGTCTGAGATACAGCTACATCACTCAATACGGAAGAGATCGATTAAAATGAGACACAAATTAATTCACCCTCTTCGAGTGCATATGAAAGAGGATTAGTGTAATTCACGTTAATGTTTAAATACAAGGGGTAAGTATACTTATTGTAAATCCAAAGCACATTCACAGATACAATTATGTACGTAAATTATTACTGAATGTTCAAACGATTAACGGAATTGTTTCCTTAAGCACTGCTCAGCTGCATAGCGGCATGATAAGCGAATAAGATAAGGCCATAAGGGTAAGGGGATCTTACTCGTTAATCCTGCCGCTAAGCAGCAGTGCTTGCAATGTTGTGTTCCGTGTGGAGAGTAAGACAGCCGGTGTAATTACGGGCACAAGAGGCATTTCATCTTAGCCCTCTAGGTTGGCAACGCATCTGCAAACCCTCCGGAGTTGCGGGTGTCTATGGGCAGTGGTGATCACTTACTATCAGGTGACCCACTTGCTCGCTTGCCTTCCTCGTTGTATAAAAAAAAAACGGAAAAAAAAGGCCGCCCATTGCTATCTTGCCTTTTTATGTACTTACTTCTTTCTGTCTTGTTTGATATGTGGTGTTCAATAAAGAGTTCATGTATTGTAATGTTGTATCGTAAGATGGTGGTAGCGATCAGGACGGACCTCACACAAAGTCCTACCACCCGTAAACCACCACATCGTGTAGTTTAAATATTAAATAACCTAACCAACTTAGAAAAGTTGAAACACCCCCGGCACTGTCATTTCAAAGTTCAATATTTCGAAACCGATTTTAATGAAACTTAGTTAAGAACCATCTCGATTACAATAGGTTTCCATTTAAAAAACCGCATTGGAATTGGTAGATCCGCTTGGGAGCTATGATGCTACAGACCCAGATACACAAATACACAGACACGCAGATACACAGGTTAATTATAAAACACCCCTATTTTTCGTCGGGGGTTAAAAAATGACACGAGGAAGCTGTCATTCTGTCGGCTGTGACCGAATGTATCATTATCAGATGATTTGGAGTCCATCGTATTAAACAGGTGGAGCGAAACTCTTGACCAAGATGTGGCGAATTTTGATTCTACTATTAAGAATAAATTATTAGACAAAATACAATGTTTTTTTTTTTCAATTAGAATTTTGAAGAATTTCCTTATACTGGCTCAAATTGAAAGGATGAACGTGAAGTGATCGAGTAGTAACGGTGTCGTATCGCCATCGAGGAAATTCATGACCAGGACCGTGTTTTATACAGCTACAAGTCAAAATTTACAAGCGGAAATCTCACTCTATCACCTTTTGTTAGAAAGAGACTTCCGCTTGTAAATTACAACTTGTAGCTTTATAAAACATGGCCCAGAGGGTTCAAACCCCGGTTCGCACCTCTGAGTTTTTCGGAATTTAAGTATGTGCGGAATTACATTTGTAATTTATCATGAGCTTTTCGGTGAAGAAAAACATCGTCAGAAAACCTGCACACTCCTGCGAAGCAATTCAATGATGTGTGTGAAGTTCCCAATCCACACTGGCCAGCGTCGGAACTATAGCCCAAACCCTCTCATTCTGAGAGGAAGCCTGTGCCCAGTAATGGGACATAAAAAAAGACTGGTGATGATAATGAATTTCTGGGAACAGAGTGTCGTTGACCTGTTTGCTTTTTCGATTTTTCTGTGAATCCGATTCATTTCAGTTAATGAGTGGTCAACATTTAACATTCAGTACGTTAGGTATAAATCGTGAATCAATAGTAAGAGTCATTTGACCTTTAGAGTAAGCTACAATATAATTCATATTTCTTTGTGACAGTATTGTTTTATAATTTATTATCCTTAAGACCTGTGGCATGTAATTGGATTGCATTGCATCGTGGCGTTGGTCTCTCTCTCTCATTCTTACTTACAGTATCATTACAAGTAGATAGATAGATAAAAAACTTTATTCGACAACCATGACTATAACAAATGCAGCAAGACAATATCTTACAAGCTATGCACACACGGAAATATGTCACGGGATAGCCGCGAAAAAGCGCCTCAGCGTGTACTGCCGGCATTACTGCCGCAGCGCTGATATTCTGCCGGAACCTACAGTACTTGGGTTTCTTTTGCAGTAGATAGCATAGGTAGGATATATTTATTGTAACTAGTTAATACTGGATTGATTGGGAAGTATTGGATCTTTACTAATAAAATTGGCCACTTAGAATAGGCGGCAGTGTAAAGCAGATTGTCGGGAGTGACCACAAAAAAAAACCATGAAAGCAAGCAAAAGCTGACTGCTTTTCTTTAATTTAAAGAACAGAAAAGAACATACAATGACAATGCAAAGAAAAATCCGTTAAGCAGCTGGACTTGAACCAGCAACCTCGGTAATCCGTACCACGCTCCACCAATTAAGCTATACTTAACGTTGGTGTACCTAACGAATTTTTCAATGCCTTGTGTCATATTTCATTCTATGAATGTTTCATAAAAATAAAAACAAAAATAATCAATAAATCGATTATTTTTAACAGAAAAGAAGTTAAGCGAAAACTCCAACCTCACCTCCCTTACATTAAACAATTCTAAATAAACTTTACCATTTCCTGTACTTGAAGATACAATAACTGCGTAGTTATAGTGCAAGTACCTTGGGCTTGTTCCGAGAATTAGTTCGGAGGCAGTTAGATAAATGTCGTGGAGTGAAAGGATTTGTACCTACGTTTGTTCTGAGGAATGTCGGCATAATACTAATAGAAGTTTGGGTAAGTTCGTGGACCTCATTAAACAATAACGTCACTTGTAGGTATTTCACATATCCCTCCCTATCCCTTGTCTTCGTTTTATGATCGTAATTTTATAGAATGGGTCAATCAACATTTAATTGCCACTCGTTGCCATGGAGATGTCTCCTGGGTAACTCTTCTAGCGTAAGATTTTCTAAAGCACAGTAGTGCTGTTGAATGGATGGAGTGCCATTAAACGTTAGGATTTTCAACAGTTAAATGCCAATTCCTTGATGCTTCATCTCCTAAGCATGTAAATCCTGACTTTCGGGGGAGTGGTGCCTTAAAAAAAAACTTAATTTAGACGAGTTACCCCGGAGACATCTCCATGGCAACGAGTCACCCCCCTAGCCCTTAGGGGTAGAATTTCTCCATAACCCTGGTCTACATCATAAAGTGAGCCTTTTTTCATGAAACTACCGTGAGACTCAATCATAGTGAAATAAAAACGGATCACTCACGTATATAAGTCGAGTCGTGTGCTAAATACTGCGTCAACGGTGAATGTGAACGAGCCTTTACAGAGTGATGTGGTCAGTGTAGTGTGCTGCCCTGCATTTGATAATATTAAAAATGACGATGAAAACGAGGGTAGTTGTGTGCCGCTGTCAGTTACATCTAGTAGTCGCGCGAGCAGAGCCGCGGCGCGCAGTGTGCGTCTCGCCGCCGCTGGGTCGTGCTCTCCCAGAGGAAGGACTACGAATTAGTCCGAAACAGTCGGGCTAAACTCGACTTATATACGTGAGTGATCGGTTTTTTTTTTCACTATAAGTGAGCCTTTATGCAAAATTTCAGTTTACTCAGTTTAGGCTGAGCGTTGTTGAGTCAGTCAGTCAGGACTTTTCTTCTTTTTATATAAATACAGATTTTTATCTAATTAAGAAACCAGCGGCTGTAGAACAGCGACCAACACACGAAAATTGCCGTACCCACTTGTTAAAATAGAAGTAATGTGCGTAGGTATCCATATAATGCAGTAACACTTGTCCATTCCACGCCGACTGCCGTGGGGCAGAGGAAATAACTGCCATATCGGCAAACAATACAGACAGACAAATATTAGAGTCGTAAAGTTAAAGTCGTGTGCGGCACAAGGGCATACCACATTCTTTGCGCCGGCCGAATAGTGCCGCTAGAAAAGGATATAGGATACAGTGCACTATTTTTAGAAAAAAATAGTCTCTAATTTTTGACTAGTTATTTTCCGCGACTTGGCGTTGTCCCGCTTGCAAACATTTGTAATTTTAAAGTAAAATATCGTTATGCAAAATTTCAACCAAGAATTTGCCGTTCACGCGTGATTTAATAAAAAAAATCTACAAAGTTTCATAATTAGGTACTATATTAGGACGAATGAACGAGTACCCACACACTATCCCAGTAGTAAGAATTCTGTACGATCTTAGTTTCTGAATGCATATTATTATGAATATTCTGAGAGGAGGCCTGCGCCCAGCAGTGGGAGGTAAAAAAGGCTGGTGATGATGATGATGAATATGATGATGGTGTGTCAAACTAATCGCCTTTACAAATAAAAAAATATGTAACTGCCAATGAAAATGGAGAAAAACTATCATAATTTTTTATACGAGTCGAGTAGAAGAAAATACAGCCCTAATTATCTAACACAAGCAGTCATTTGAATTTGAGCCGTAGATTTTAACCCCCAACGAAAAAGAGGGGTGTTATAAGTTTGACCTGTGTATTTGTGGATCTGTCTGTGGCATCATTTCTTATTCTTAGCTAAGTTTCGTTAAAATCGGTTTTCCCGATTTTGAAATATTGAACTTTAAAATGACAATGTCGAGGGTTTTCAACTTTTTTAAGTTGGTTAGGCTATTAAATTAATCATGCACAGAGTTACACCGTAACGGAACTGTATTTTCCAAGTGTGATTTGTAAAATCTGTCCGTACCTATTGTACTGTTTGAATTAGTCAGTAACTTACGAAAACTGCTAGACACAAAATTTACATCAAAACGATTTGTTTATAAATATCGTGCGTGTCCACACGACAGAGTAATGACTATTAATTGCTTAACTCCTGCCAGAGGATCATTTCCCAGTACTGGAAAGTGGTCTAACCGGTCAGCGGGCATGGTTTTGCAGATGCATTGTTCCTCCGATGTTAATTAGACCAGATACTGTTTTAATAAAGGGTTTTCACTCGTTACAATAGGGTTATCATTATTATTTCATAGCGTCAGTTAAACAATCACACACAACCAAAAAGAATGAACTGGAAGGAACTACACCGCCTATTTTGAATGAATAAAGCGAGGTATGTTGGTTCTTTATCGCCAGATCAAAAATCAAATCAGATTACCAAAGCTAAATTTATGAGGACTCAAAAATACATGGAGAATATTACTATTCACCTGCAGATTTTAAAATTAAAGCAACATAGGTACTATTACTTTTTCATTCGCAAAGGTTACCACTCATTTAATGTCGTTTTCCACTTGGCATGAACCACCAAAACTTCTAAACAATAAATCGATACCTGATTGTTTGCGTAGGAGTACGCTAGGTACGGTACCGAAACAAGAGACAATCGCGATGTCACTATTATTGGCACTGTCAACTAAATCAGCTCCTGTTCCTTAGATACAGATAGACACAGGTATAGAGATCATGCTCAAGATTTCGGAGGTCAAGAAACGTATCAAAAAGTACGCAGGAAACGGTGAGACCATAAAACATGTTGTTTAGTGTTATTACCGTGGCTGGACAATAGCGAAATATGCATACGTTAGGTTAGCCTGTTCCGCCTCACCTTATGAATTATAAATGTAATCTAATATTTATATCAACACGCAATTGAAACTATTTTGATCCGGTAGCAGAGCATTTGAATAGCCACGAGCCACGGTGCGTTGAGAATATAATTATCAATTTACTTCAATTGTTGTTAGTTAGGCCTACAACTTCTAGAGACTGATCTTTTTTGAAGTAAGCTCATTAATCTAATGGTGATCTTGTCCCGATTTTCAGATGTCATCAATAGATTGGACACATATTTTCTAATGTCATCTCTACGTGTACTCCAATAGATACTCTAATTATACTTCAGACGTGACAATTGACTAACTGATATATTTATACAGAGCTCAAGAACTATCTGATAACCTAACATACCCGACCAATTTGTAGGTAGGTAAGAGGTAATAGCACATAAATGAAATACCAAAAAAAAAAGTTCGCTTGGCGAGATTCTATTATTGTATGTCTTAAGATCCAATCAGGAAAACTGCTGTTTATAGAAAAGCTTGTTCCTTTCCTAAATATTTCCTTGTTCGTTTCTTTATCAATTATTTCGTACCTTACTCAGGCAACTCTACATTAAACTCAAGAAACGAGAAAGAGAGAGACTGAAATTTTCAGCCTCTCTTTCTCGTTTCTTGAGTGAGACGCCTCTACCTTCCTATTTCAAACTTGACTCACGGTGTTAATTTTAGTTACTGATTTTTAATCTGTTGTAAATTATCAATTATCAAAAGCATTCAAGATATCTTTAAAAAACTCAAAGCGTCATCTTATCGTGATTCCAATTAATGTAGCTCACGTCCCTACCGCGGCCCGCGGTCGTGAACTGGGCCACTGACAGTAATTATGACAAATACCTTTAATTAAATCATTTAATATTCTAAATACGTGATCGTAATCGAAATCGACCATGATTCGATTGTCGTTAATCAAAATAAGCACGAATTTCTGTAAAAGGATCTATTTGAAAATTAGCATTAAACCTCCAGTTGGCAGTCATTTCATATTCTTACCCAGGACATAATCGTAAAAGATATTTTTTATAAATCTTATCGGTATCACATACTAATTTTCAAGTTTATTTTTGATTGAGCTTAAAAAAGTTGCAATTTCTGACTAATGGTAATACACTGCTCAAAAATCTTAATGGATCAAACGCGTATGCAGTCAGCACATAATTGATCCCTAGACATTTTTGAGCAGTGTAAAGGCAAACCAGCTTCAGAAGGATATCAAAGTGAAGAAAGCGAGAGAGATGAGGAATAATAAAAAGACAACTGAACAAAAATAAGGTAAACAGAAGAAGGAATAATAAACATTTGACAGCTATCCAACGGTTACCTAGCCAAAACAAAACACAAATCAATCAAGTAGACAATTGCATAATTATCTAACTCTAAGATCTAATTTAGCACTATTAAATCTTTAATCAACCTTTCCTAAACCCCAGACCACGATTGACGTGTCATGCTTGTTGAAGGGTCCGGTTGAAAAAATGCTATATTAATTAAACACATACCGACATAATAATGTCAGGTCGAGCGTAAAAGGACATTATAGTTATGACCAATATGTAATTAACAGGTTACTACCGCGTGTAACAATGGCATGAGGTCGAATTATATCGATAACAAAGATAAACAGTCGTGTTGGCCTTATATTTATATTGGAGGAATATTTAAAGGCGTTGAGAATCAGAATAAATTCGAGCAAGCAATAGATATCTGGGGTCTGTTAAGATCTTCATTTTTAAAGATTAGAGAATATCAGATCTCTACATAATAAAATTATTATATCGATTTTACTGAACTTTGGTTTTAGTATTATGGGTGTGTAGATTGAATAACAATGCAAATACAGTCAACAATTTGAATTTTTTGACAAATCATAAAACCAAAGATTCCCTTAACGGACGCCACTCTTGTGACGAGCAGATGACTGTTTGTTGGTTAAGTACGTGCTTTGAGTTTATGCGATTGGATGACCAATTTTCGGCATTGTTGCAAAACGTCAATACTGACCATATAATTAACTAACATCATACCTTAGCATTGTTAAAGACAAGTTTCTAAGAAACATCAACCAGGATAGTAATCAAAGCATCAACGAAACATAACTTTAGAATTTTATCTGTTTTCGTGTCTCTGGATTAGCATCTCATGCATCGCATATATTGTGTGCTTCATATTCAACTTTGCTAAACAATCTGTTAGCAGCGTTGTTGCACAATATCACCATTCCATTGAAAATATAATAGGAAGTAGGCGTATTAACAAACAAACTCAAACCCTAGCATTACATTTGCGACACTACCGCATACAGCCTAGTTAATTTAGGTAGCTATAAATTCCTGTATAGATAGGCTTGACCAGTGAACGTGTAACCCTGCCTTGGAAGGAGCCATTGTTAAGGCAGAGTAAACAGTAAATATTTCTTATTTTTATTTACCTTTAAAAAATGAGCATTCATGCCATATCAGATCACTCGCGCAGGGGGCTGATTTCGAAATACCACTCGAAAGTGATGTAAATTGGTGTATTGCTACAAAACTACGGCTCGAATTAATTTTTTAACGATTTACCTATTCAATTTCGGTCTAACTACTCCAATTATTTTTAAGACATGTTATTTGCTGATAACGTGCTAACAGATAGGTACTTACTGTAAATATTCGGTCGCGAGAAATTCTAATGCGCTTCTTTCTGTCAAGATTTTGCAGTGATCGAATGCGTTACAGCTGTAACCGTATGCTGGGTACCTGTGATGTTACCAATTTCAACTTTCAACAATGCAGAATCAAAAATAACAAAATGAGCCTGGTTTTGTTCTGAAAATACTTCATGCCAGTAGATATGGTTATGCGTAGCAAAAGTGCTGTTACACACTTAAAGACACTCAGTAAGTCTGACTTGCATTGCACCGACCTGAGTTAGACATTAATCCTGGGTTAACTTGACATTTGATATGGCCTCCCATAATGATGGCTAATAGGGAACGCGTGTGGTTTTAATTTGGTATGCCCACACTCTGTGGGAGAGCCCCATAGACCCCTCTGTTGCCCCGAACAACGGACATGCGGGTGGTAGGACCTTGTGCAAGGTCCGTCCGGATCGCTACCACCATCTTACTCGCTAATCCTGCCGCTAAGCAGCAGTGCTTGCACTGTTGTGTTCCTGTGTGGAGAGTAAGACAGCCGGTTTAATTACGGGCACAAGAGGCATTTCATCTTAGCTCTCTAGGTTGGCAACGCATTTGCAAAGCCTCCGGGGTTGCAGGTGTCTATGGGCAGTGGTGATCATTTACCATCAGGTGACCCTAAAAAAAATTAAAAAATAAAAGAAACATGCATAGTCGCATTTTCCACACATCAAGTCTGCTCAAACAGCATAATAATTATAAAAATTGAAATTGCACTATGAGACGTTGGTTGTTTTCGTTGGCTAGCTAATCAGGCATCCTGACGGGCTACAATATAACCAGCCAATTGGCATAGGCAATGTTAAGGCTTGTGGGCTTATTGTCTAACGCGCTCGGTTTCGCTTTGAAATTCGCTATCTCTTTTTATCAAACAGTACAAGATCGTGCGAGAAAGAGAGGGCAAATGCAAAAGCGAAGCCTAGCGCTTTAGATTAAACGAAGGCCTCTGGACTGGAAAATGGCGGCCGCAATGTAAACAGCCCTTGGACAGACCTTAATGACCTTAATACGGCATGTAAAGTTATTGATAGCAATAAAAAACAAATGAACAGCCCCTTAACAACAACAGCGAATATGCCCAAGACAAACGTGACACATTGCTGTCGCGAAGTTTTATCTGCTTATTATAAGACAATAATAATTTTATTACCATAACGCAAATAACAACCGGATACGCAAAATGGTATTTAAATAATAATGAATATAATTACGCCTGGGGCTAAAAACTGTCGTTGAAACCGAGGTGCCAAGTTGTGATGGTACGGCTATGATCGTCTATATATTTATTTATTTAGTGTATCGGATGTATTTAGACTTTATTCAGGAAAACATCGTAGAGTTAGAGCACATCTCGGTAACAAGGAGGCAGCTTATTTGTCAATTTCAAGGCTTTATACAGTACATTGGATTGAGTGGTCTAGTACCCCGACTGTCATTCATTCCACCCGCTTACCTGGAACCTTTATGTTCCGGGGTAGACAAAGGGTTTATTGTAATGAGGCGAGCCTCATTCAATACAAGTTAGTGAAGCTCGCTTGTACTATTGTTGGCTGTATGGAATAAAGTAAGTGCTCGGATAGCGTGATAGACAGTGAAAATACTAGAAACAGGTATGCCTGAACCAAATGACCAATCTCATTCTGGTACGGGGATCCCTACGCCAGTAACTGGCCCTGTCGTCAGGTTATTGGGGTGACAGTTGACCTCCTTTGCGCTGCGAAGCGTTTACATTTCCAACATCCGAGGATGCGTACTTTCAATGTTGGGGCCCAGCGGGCCCCTACCCCTTTTACCATGGATTTATGAAATTCAATAATATTTGATATGGTTTGGCCAAACCAAGGTCGGAGGTCAATCTGTAAGACATGGCGTGTATTGGGTACCCAGGATTGCTATCAGATCGCCACCGAATCATGTACATGAGTATATAGGGTCAACCTTCCCAAATCAGCTTATTGGCTGAAACCTCCGTTACTTCAATGTCTCAAACTCAATTAACTCAGCCTCACAAGCCCAGCTGTGACTTACAGGGTCGTTACCTTTACTGCATCTACCGATGCGAACAATACCCACTGGTTCCGCCGCTCTCGGTCCACTGCCATTTGTGTCTCCCGGTACACGTGACATTTAGCCACTAAAATCCGTTAGGACATCGCCTAGCGTTTGTACGCAGGATTTTATTACTCAAATAACTTGTGACTCTTGTTCTCAACTCTGGTCTCAGAAATGCATATTTGGTCTGTTTAATCAAAATATGGACCTTACGTTAACTCTCAGTTTGCTTGGAAGAAGCTTAAATTACCAATTTGAAGCAAAATTACTAGTGTATCGGCATAATTTTAACAATATAAAGTCTCATCAATCAATTTAATTTATTAACCCGTATTTATTTCGTGGTTAATAATTTATCTGTAAAATGCCATCGAGATCGAACTGTATAGAAAATCTGTGATCGAGATGTAGTGTGGAAATCTTCAATAGTGGAGATTAATTATTACACGAAGTGTACTTTACTTGCTCTTGATTTAGAAATCTCATTGTAGCTTAATCCGCTCAATTTATTAATGAGAAATCTCCATTATTAAATAGTTCCGAGTTAGGGAACTTATCTAGAATATAACGAAAACCATGAAATTTAGTAGATCAATTAATTTATTCAATAGGAAGATCTACCTTATAATACATTTGAGGAAGCAAAAGAAACTATTTCAATTATTTAGATCTTCATTGATGATATCATTTCAATGAAAATCGAGGATTCTGTTCCTACAGAGCCATACTAATAAAGGGAAAACGAACCCCCAAATAAAAAACCCTTTTGGCTATTTACACACTAACACACATGCACACAGTGGTTAATAAACATATCACACAACAATAAACACAAATAATCACACAATAAAATATATACACAATTAGTTCATCTGAGTACAATGAATAGACTTAAGATTTTAGGTTCGCTTTTAGTTGGTGTGAAAAGGAGCTTTAATTGAGGGTCTAATTTACGTTAGCCTCAACTCTCCACCTTATTACATTGGTGAATGGTGCTATATTTACATAGCTTGCAACGAGTTGCCCTTGTGACTGCACACTTATTATCTGTTGTGCGACAATGAAGTTCGCTCTTTATTCGTTATCAAGGTTTAAAACAATTAGGAAAACAGTATCAAAGATCGGCAAGTAAATCTAAAGCTATGAATCAAGGGAATTACAAGATTTCTTATTCATTTCACACAGATTAACTTAGTATACAAAAAATTACGTTTTACAATTTACTCTTTCCAGTATTGTCAAATAAATCCATGACCCTTTATAAGTTCAATTTCCAACGTCGGTCATCTCAATCCCTCGAACTCTAGGTGTGACTTCTCTACTACAATCAAGCCCAAACACCTCCAAATACTCCCACATTTCTCACACATTAAGATCAATAGAACCATGATCATTAATCCGAACAATATCAACATTATGACCTCTATTGAGTTCCAACCCTTATATTCAACCTGAATCAGGCGATAACAAGACTCATATAGTTCGTCTAGATTCATTCTTTACTATAATACAGAACAGTAATAAACAAGTAGTGGATTCATTTGATAACCTGTATTAATAACTGAAATCGGGTACTTTATCGAATAACTCCTGGATGCACTTTTCACTCCCTAGCTAAATTACAAACTAACTTATTTATTTAGATTTTAGTTACAAAATTTCGATATGTTAGGACCTTCAACAACCCTAGCTCATAGGTTCTAACAAAGAGAATCGCTAAGATTTTTCTAGGTTCTTGTCGTGAAGCGAGCCAAGATCCAACTGCCCCAACTTCCTCCTTCACTCCCGTCAGCGTCATCCTTCGGGTCTCCACCTCTCTCCGGGAGCTGTGGGCCTGTCTCTGTAATTTTAAAATATTCCCACGAGTAATTCCGTACATATGATTGGTTAATGACTATGACCGATCCTTGCGATTGGACGATAGTCATGCTAGAGCGTAAGCTCCGCCCTTAAAATCATCATCATCAGCATCGTGATGTTTTTGCTTGCTATGATTTTTTTTGACTGGTTTCACTCGAGTCTAGAGCAACATGTGGAAGCAATTTACGTATCCTAGCAATTGAAAGATTGCACAAGGTCCTTTGTCTATAATGGGTTCTTAAGTATCGACTTGTCAAGCGTCATTTTTACGACTTAGTTTTAAGAAAGCGAGTCAGGTTTCTTTTGTCTAATTTAATTTTATGTTGCGCGTTGGTCGACTCTATAAATCTTAAGTTTTGTTTAAGATAATTTTTTTGTTCCCTTGAATTCTGAGTAAAACTTTCTACACGTGAACGTTGCTGTCTGCGTTATTTGAAATTTATGGGCGCTAAGTCTGTATTTTATAACTTATTTGATACGCGGAAACGATAACGCTACGTTGACCATCTCAAAGTCACTTTAATGTTACTCGTATAAACATACTCAAAAGATTCCTTTAAAAGCAAGCGGGCTTACACATTTCATAACATAACATAGAAGCTAAGATTCGTGAACAAGTTTTAGTTAAAAAATCATTTTTAATACAAGTTTTTTCGCAGCAAACTACAAACCCTTGCCAAACTTCAAGTCTATCTGACCACTGAAAGGGTCAAATTTAACTTGCAAGATTTGAACCACACACAAGTACTGAAAAAAACCAACAATAAAAACAAATTCAAAGAATGTTTTTCAGTTAAATTACACAACAGTTTTGTAGAATACAAACCCAACACTTGCAGTGTTGTGAAGTAATAGAGTTTCAATTAAAGGCTTACCTATTTTAAAAATAGTTGGTGCATTGATTCGATACAATAATAGTAGCCAAGGTCAGGTCACTTAGTCAGTAAATACTTCAGAGCAATTATACAAGAGCTCATTTATTGTTCAGACATTTTCACTACAAATGCTTACACGACATAGAGACATTGACTCATTCTTATAGTGACATTGACTACATATTCATTTTTAAAACATGCGTTATTAGCGAGCTTTGTGATGTTTTATGTCTGACAGTTCGGTATTCCTTATATGTATGTAGGCAATACCCAGTATGCTATTAATCATTGTTAAACTGAGCAATTACATACACATAGTACTTCAAAATGACAAATTGCTTAAATATTATTAATAGTTTAGTAGCTCCTACAACGCCGTTTTCGTGTAATAGGTACTGTACTTTAGAGTAATTACCACAACCAGTAGGTAAGTTGATTATAAATGGCAAAATGACGAAACAGTTCTAACTGATGCACGAATTTCATGAAGATTGGTTAATTTTGAGTAAGTATTTCCATTATAATTATATTTCCTCGTATAACGTAGGATTTAAAATATGCTTCCTAGGTTATTGGCATTGTTAAAAGTTCTCTGTACCTATAATCCAGTCTTTGTGCTGAGTTTGACACTAACTCGTGGTTAACATGACGTGTTTGGGTCAATCAATTCTTAATTGCCACTCGTTGCCATGGAGGTGTCCCCTGGATAACTCATCAAATTTTTTTTTTTCTAAGGCACCACTCCATCAAACGTTAGGAGTTTCTAAAATTCAAAATTCAAAATTCAAAATTTTATTCAGCAAATAGGCAGTTGAATGCTCTTTTACACGTCATTTTTTTGAGTCTACCAGCGCTTTCGGAAAGACCATGATTGCCAAGAAGAATGCGCCGCAAGAAACTTGGCACAAAGTCATTTTTTCTAAAAACAAGTTACATTAGCTCTTACAATACGCAACCACAGACAAACTACACAAAGAAACCTCACTCTGTCATTAAAAGATTAAGAGAGAAAAAAAAAATACCGCATTTTAGAAACAAGTGTAAAAAGTAATTATTAAAACAGCAAAACCAGAACACTTTACTTTACTGGCACGTTTTATTTGAGCAGGAGATGTATAGGGTCTCCAGGTCAAATATCTGTGAAAATTTAAATTACAAAGGGATGTATAGGGTCCCAGAATTAATACTATAATATAATACTTAATCTAAATGGCTTAGAGATGTATAGTCTCTAGGGTCAATTTAAACTAAATTAAAATCAGCAGAGGTGTAAAACGCCTCCACGGTCAAATAATAAGTATAATAATACATATACATAAACTGGAGATGTATATGGTCTCCAAATGTCAAATAACAAAAATTGATGAAATATACATTTCATGTCATCATGTCAAATAAATAAAACATTATTTTTGTCAATTGTTTTACAATTAGTACGCAGCGGACAACGGCAACAGAGCCGGACACCATACACGAATATCTTCGGGACGCAGCCAAGTCACATTGATGTCCTAATTATCTTCTGTTTTCAACCTTGGCCAGGTGGTGCCATCACATAAGTATTCATCCACTTTGTAGTATGCTTTTTTCAAGAGAGCGGTCTTTATGTATCTTTTAAATGAATTGTGAGGCAATTCCCATGCATCTACAGGCACTTTATTGTAGAACCTCACGCAATTTCCCAAAAAAGACTTACTGACTTTTCGTAGACGAAATTTAGGGACGGCAAGTTTATGCTTATTCCGAGTGTTGAAACCATGCACATCCGACACTTTCTTGAAAGATTTGATGTTCTTGTGTGTATACAATATTACATCATATATATACTGAGAAGCTACTGTAAGGATGTCGATTTCTTTAAAGCGTTCTCTAAGTGAATCTCGGGAGCCAAGATTGTAAATAGACCGGACCGCCCTCTTCTGCAGGATAAAGATTGTCTCTATGTCGGCCGCCTTGCCCCAAATTAGGATGCCATAAGACATAATGCTGTGAAAATAACTGAAGTAAACTAACCGCGCCGTTTCTACATTGGTGAATTGCCGGATTCTTCGTACAGCATAAGCGGCAGAGCTCAATCTACCAGCAAGACCAGATAGGTGTGGGCTCCATTGCAAATTGCGATCTAAGGTAATCCCGAGAAAAACAGTCTCATCCACGAGGTTCAGCTTCTCTCCATTTAATCTGATAGTAGTGTCAACCTGTCTTACATTAGGCAACGAAAATTTTATACATTTCGTTTTAGCTGCATTCAATAGTAAATTGTTTGCAGTAAACCATTTCAGCACATCTCTTAGAGTCTCATTGATGTGACTTTGATCTTCCTGTTGCCTGTTGACTTTAAAAATGAGAGAGGTATCATCAGCGAACAGTACTATGTCACATTTGTGTTCTAGCAGCTGGGGCAAGTCATTTATGTACACCAAGAAGAGAAACGGACCCAAAATAGAGCCCTGTGGTACTCCAAGCTTCACCGGTGATCCACATGACTGCACTCTATGTATGTCTACTTTCTGGATTCTCTGACTGAGATAGGACATAACAAGGTTCAGTGCATTAGTTGTGAGTCCGTAGTGTTCAAGTTTGCGGATAAGCGTCTCGTGTTCCACGCAATCAAATGCTTTGGAGAGGTCGCAAAATATTCCTATTGCATCTTGCGATTGTTCCCATGCGTCATAAATGTGCTTCATGAGATTTGCAGCCGCATCCGTTGTCGAGCGGCCCTTCGTAAACCCAAATTGCTGACTGTGAAATAGTTCATTAATATTGAAGTGATAAAGCAATTGATTTAGCATAATTTTCTCAAACACTTTACTTAGTACAGGAAGCACGGAAACCGGTCGAAAGTTACCAGGCTCAGATGAGCTGCCAGCTTTGAATAAAGGAATAACTTTACTGTACTTCATTAAGTCAGGGAACACACACTCATCGACGCAGTTGTTAAACACGACGGCCAGATATGGTGCCACAATATGGATGACAGATTGCATTACTTTAACTGAAATACCCCAAAGATCCTCTGTGTTCTTAATTTTCAAAGATTTAAATGTTTTTATAATCTCTTCCGAGTTTGTGTGTTTAAAATCAAATTTCAAGTTACTATCCTTTTGAACCACATTTAAGTATGAGCCAGCCAGCGCAGTGGATGACTTTAAGTCACGAGTTGTATCTATAGCTATATTAGAGAAAAAATCCTCAAAAGCACTCGCCACTTCTAAATCTGAAGTTACTATTCTTTCATCTATCTTTAACTTATATTGGCTATTATGGGTCTTTGATTTACCTGTCTCTGAATTTATTACGTTCCATACTGCTTTTACTTTATTATCAGCGGATTTAACTTTATTACTAAGGTATTCCGCTTTGGCGGCCACACAAACTTTTTTAAATAGTTTCGAATATCTTTTAACATAGTCTCTAAATGTGGGGTCGTTATTGTAGCTTTTCATTTCATATAGTTCATAAAGTTTAGTCCTACTCCTGTGAATCCCGACCGTGGCCCAGTCACTGAACCTTACCTTCTTACCATTTTTCTTGACAGTCTTAAGTTTGAAAATGTTCCCAAACTCTCGATTTATTACAGTAGTCAGGTACTTATATAAGATGTTAGGATCATTCTTCTCCATGTTTGGTTGAGGAACCTCATTGATAATACTTTCCTTAAATCTTCCTATACGGTCTTCAGTTACCGGCCTATAAGTAATTAATTGCTCCTTCGTCTGCTTAGGCATTTTAAAAACAGCTTTTTGGCCGCTATGATCGGAACTGAAGCAGTTAATAATTTCTTTGTTCGTAGCTTCACACTTGCAAAAAATATTATCTAAACATGTGGCCGTGTTGGCCGTCACTCTAGTCGGTTCCTCAAAAAGATGATGCAAGTTAAATGATTTAAAAAGGTTCAGAAGTCTCACGGAATTTCTATTTTCGGAGTCCAGTAAATTGACATTGAAATCTCCACATACTATGATATATTTACTACTATTAAAAACTTGTTTCAAAGCATCCTCCATCACGGACTCGAATAGACTAAAGTCTGAGGACGGTGGCCTGTATACACATAATACGATGTGATTATCCAATTCAACACACGAAATCTCAATAACTCGTTCTAATGAAAGTTGAACTACATTTTTCCGTTCTTTACACTTATAATCATCTTTTACAATAATCATAGTTCCTCCATGTATTGCTGAGTTTCTAGTGTAGGAGCTGCCAATCCTATAATTACGAATGTTCGATATCAGCTCATGCTGTCTCAGCCAGTGTTCAGTAATACACATTACGTCTATATGAAAAGCATCGAGGAATAATCCGATTTCAATTGCTTTGCTGGAGAAGCCTTGTATATTTTGATGAACCAAAATGAAACTATGCTCCTCCGCTGTCTCGCGCATCAGTTTAAAGACTGGCGGTCCGCGGGCGGCGCGTTCGCGGGGTGGCCGGCGGGGCCGGCGCCGCCGCCGCCGTCCGCCGCGTACCCGTGCCCAGGTTCTATGTTATATGCTAGTAGTTTTGCTGTTGCTAATTTACATTTTTTGGACAGATACAGCCGTGATTCGTTTAGATGAAAACGTTTTATAAATTTATTACTATCAAAAAATTGGTATTTGCTATTATAAGAAGTTACATTGTATAACATGGCATTCCACTTAGATATTACAATATTTCGCTTGTATGAAACCGACCTAGAATAAGGGAACGCACACGAGATAATCTTGTGGATACCACGCTGCTCTACAGTTATAATATGCCAATTCCTTCGTGCAATTTCTCAATGCAAATCCTGACTTTCGGAGCAGTGGTGGTGCCTTAGAATAGAATAGAATGCTTACTTTATTTGCTTAAACATGGTTCACATGTTTAGCCAACTGTGGCATGCAAAAATTATGTATAATAAATTATGTGTTTAAAATTAATACAGAAAATTAAGCGTAAATGTCTAACGTATAAATTCTTCTCTGGAGTCTAAACATTCAGTAATAGTATAAAAACATTTTAGAAAATGTTATTTTAGACTAGTTTCCCAGGGGACATCTCCAGTGGCAGTTGATAGACCCATTTGTATCTTCTGACGTAATTTTAACAACGAGTTTAGTGGCTAACCCTGGTTGGCGCAAGTTGAACGGCAAACCATTTGAAATCAATCAATGAATCCATTAGTCTCATCGTCTACCACAAGGATTGAAGACGGAACCAGGAGCGGACACGTCAACATTCAACTCGTCACGATAAATTAATGACGTCTTACGTCACACGAACCCTGGGACACCGATGACTGGGGCCAATCAATGACCGCTAATCTTTCTAGAAAAAAATACGTCCGCCTCAGTACAGATCGGAACGTCGAACAAAAACTATAGTAATGCGGCGAAAACCCCAAGACGGAAGTAAGGAAATCCCGTGGCCCGCCATCACTTAGACGTAGTGGAAATTAATCATGGCATAATTACCGTGGTGGGATTTAATTAGGGTAATGAAACTGTACAACCGTGAGCGCGTGCAGTTAGTTCGCGTTTCGTTATTCTAATTAAAGTATTAGGGGACATTTAGGTGACCGTTCAATTAGTCCTTGGTGACGATTACGATTGGTGAGCTAACTGTTACAATAATAAGGTAACATAAATGTAAAAAAATTACGCATATTTGTGTACCTTCGACAGCGGACAATCTACGACGAACTCACGTAAAAAAAAAACTTTAACCCATTCATTGAAAGTGAAAAGTAAGCTTGCTTACTTGAAAGTTACGAGTAGGTAAGATACAGGATGTATGTGAAAAGAACTTAAATATAAGTGCATAAATAAGTATCTTTCTTAATTACAATTTTGCCACATTTTTAAACCAAATAGTGACTAAGAAAATGTTCACACTTAGGTCATTTTTGTGCACTTACGTGCAAAAGTAAAGCTATCGCGCAAAGATAAATAGATGACATAATAATATGTACGAGTATATGTTGACGTAAGATCTCTTTTCGGGAAAGTCCGGAAGGACGTAAGATGGATAGGATTTTCGATTTTCGACATCAAATAAGCTGACTTCTCGAATTGTTCTGCTTTAGTATCTAATTAAAATGTAAGTTAGTTATTGTAATTTATAAGGCAGCGCCATATAGAAAAGAAGAGATCAGGTTGCCAGGCTCATGCACATAATACATGCAGTAAAATAATAGTACGGTATCTATGGCGGATACCCAGTAAACAGGGACCTCAAGCTGACTATGAAGTCAGGTTCTCAGATAACTAGGCTATCCGGTCGTTACATGAATGAATAGGTACAGTTCCTGAACGTTAATTTTATTCTTCACGTCAAGAACTTAATGCCCGGCCCTATCGGATTCGATTACTCTGGTTCGTGAGTACCCATGCAGCAATAGCTGTATCATTGTTAATTAAATGTGGTAATTAGCAACAGAGCGCTGAATGGCCGCATCGACACACTTGTCTGGCTAACAATGAATTTTTATTTAAACTCTGGGTTTTCCAGAGACGCGCGAACGCACCAGCTCGCGGAAGTTACTACTTGGATAGTTTGTTAGGGCTGTCCAAATTATAACTAGAGGCTCTGTGAGCTGTAGCCCTCGCGAGCTGAATTTTGAACATTTTCCGTTGTTTTTTTTTTCAAAATATTCCAAAAACTGAATCGACAAAAAAAAACCGGCCAAGTTGCGAGTCGGACTCGCGCACGAGGGTTCCGTAGAAAGATTTTAACGCTTTTTCCTAGTGTTTTAAGAAGTCAGTGTGGGGTCAACTTATATTGGTCTGCGAAATCTACAGACAGACATAAAAATTTAAGATTTTGAGACTTTTCGGAGTGGTTGTGCTATAAGAGCTACCTTCGTACCAAATTTCAAGTTTCTAGGACATTTGGAAGTACCCTTTAGGTTTTTGGAAATCGGCAATTTGTATGGAAATAGATTTTATAATGACTGTATCTTTTGATTGCGTTGACTTAGATACTTGATTTTTTCACTTTTTTAAGGGACCGCAGGCTTGATTTGATATTAAGTTCAGCATGCTACCTCCACGCGTTCCAGAGAAAAAGGGTCAGGCAGGCAGGCAGGCAGGCAGGGTGCGTTTTAATGAACCGTTAAGAATTCAGCCAGGGGTTGAGTAAGTCTAAGGTGAACAACCCTGTAAAAAAATTGGGTGAAAAAAAAATGTGTAAGTATGTGAGAATGATTTATTTTGCTTCTTTTTTTTTAAAGAAAAACTTCACAAGTGTGCTTCAACCCCTGGCTGAATTCTTGACGGTTCATTAAACCCCCCTGTATAATTACCGAACCTGGCTCACAAAAATTACCTTTTTATACGATAAGGACAGAAAACGAGCAAGTGGGTCACATGATGGTAAGTGATCTCCATTGCCCACAGACACCCGTGAACCCGGAGGCACTGCAGATGCGTTGCCAACCTAGAGGGCTAAGATGAAATGTCTCTTGGGCCAGTTATTTTCTTCGCTTCTTCGCTCACTTTCGGTCAATTATCTAAGTCTATAGTAACAATACAAAACCGTCAGCATAAAAACCTTTTTTACTCTGCATCTGATTTATTATGGTAACCCTAAAGCAGTAGGTATCTCCATATTACGGCTATTTAAATGAATTGTATTAGCGTATCTAACGTAGTTATATATGGTCTTCTTTTTTTGCAATTTGTCTACTTACTGTCGTATAGAGGCTCTGTTCTTCTTTTATTGATGTTAGCAATGCATGGTCTGGATAAATTATGCATGTACATACAATATATTATTTTATTAGGTACTGGCGGTCTGTAAAGTTGCTTATTGGCAGAGAAAGATAGGTTGAAACGTTCATGTTATTTCGAAACTAAGTATATACTTAGTCCGATTTTCTGAATCCACGAGGGTAAAAGTAGATATCGGTAATCTAAATCCTGTGTCATTAATATTTGCCTCTGCAAAGTAAAATAAAGGGATGCAATAGCTTAAAAACTTAGCGAGGTGTTGGTTACTTGGCAACGTTAATATTAGCGCTATTGATTGAGTTAAACCCATTGGAACATTTTCAACCGACTTCAAAAAAAGGAAGAGGTTCTCAATTCGTCGGAATATATATATATATTTTATGTATGTTCCCCGATTACTCGAAGACGGCTGGACCAATTTCAAAAAATCTTTTTTTTTGTTTAAAAGGGTACATATATAGGGTATATACTTTCTAGTTGGTCCCATTGTCACCAAGTCAGGATCTGATGATGGGATCCCAGGGAAATCGAGGGCAACCCTCAAATTTTATAGGGATCATGTGTTTCATATATTTTCGAAAGCTATTCAGGTACTTGCGTCTGGTAGTCATCATCTCGTGTTGATGAGGTGATGATGGAAGGTACAACTCCTTAACGGCTAGGAGTTGGAGGATAATATTTTAAATACTAACGAAACTAAAAACTGTGAAATAAAAAATCTTTTAACAAAAAGTAAAACCGCCTTCAAAAAAACCTCAGAAAAAAAACATAAAATAATCCCCAAAAAGCCATGAGTTTTATGGCCTAGCAGAAATATGAAGTCGGTGCTTCATTCCAAGAATATTCCGCTAGCACTGCACCGACTTCATATTTCTACTAGGCCATAAAACTCATGGCTTTTTGGGGTTTATTTTATGGTTTTTTTAAAGGCGGTTTTACTTTTTGTTAAAAAACTTTTTAAACACAGGAATGGCGGCGCGCTCCCGCCGGCGGCGAGCAGCGCGCCTCATATCGCTGGCACTAATCAGTGCCAGAAAATTGGTAATAAAGTCGGAGTACCAAAAGGCCCGTCCATAGACTATATATAAGTCTATGGCTAGCGAGCTATGAATTTTGAGATCCTGGAAAGAACGTAGGGTCTAGGAGTTTATCTAGCACAAAATATAGTAGTACCTTACACCACTTTGACTTTTTACCAAGCATTTTGATTACGTAAGTAGCACAATAAATTGTATACTTACTGAGGCCAATTACCTACCAGAGAAATCAGCTAAGTAGATGACATTTATTGACAGCACAGGCCTCCTCTCAGAATGAGAGTAGGTATATTGCGTCAGTTACCAACTAATCAATAAATAAATAAATAAATATCATGGGACGATTGACACCAATTGACCTAGTCCCTTATTAGGCAAAGCCTGTACAATGGGTACTAGACAACGGATAAACATACTTATGTAGATAAATACATACTTATATACATATTAAACATCCAAGACCCGAGAACAAACATTTGTATTCATCATACAAACATCTGCCCCGACCGGGATTCGAACCCGGGACCTCAAGCTTCATAGTCAGGGTCTCTAACCACTAGGCTATCCGGTCGTCAATTTATAATAATAATAATAATTTAATTTAGAAGTTAAATGACGTCTCTGAGTGGACAATAATCCTTGCACTTATAATAATTACGTTCAAACTGACGACGAAATAATTATTGTCAATAATCATATTCATCATACAAACATCTGCCCCGACCGGGATTCGAACCCGGGACCTCAAGCTTCATAGTCAGGGTCTCTAACCACTAGGCTATCCGGTCGTCAATTTATAATAATAATAATAATTTAATTTAGAAGTTAAGTGACGTCTCTGAGTGGACAATAATCCTTGCACTTATAATAATTACGTTCAAACTGACGACGAAATAATTATTGTCAATAAAAAATTAGTCTTTACTTTAGTAAATTAGTTCTGCTTATTGTTCGGTACAAATTGTATTGTCATTCTCTTTTAACCGCTATTATGTCGCTGTTCAGTATCTATTTATGTAATTTACAACAGAATACCTACAACGTGACAATAGGCTGATATGCGCCTTACTTAGTCGTATTTATGTATCAGTACTCCGAGCACGAATATGCGAATCCTATAACGTAATCGAATACAGGTAAAAAACTTTATCTACCCACATATCATAAGTCCTCTACATATAATGCGTTCAGAAACCGTAGAAAATATCCAGCATTTCAGTACATCGTCGCCTCCGCCGCCAACCACCACGACCAGCAGGTCCAGCAGTAAAGTAATAGTCATTACGACATCGAATTTGACAACCAACGTAATTTACAATCATAGTGAAATAAATAGTTTATGCAACTGCTACATAATGAGAGTCCTTAAAACACGAGTGTGTTTTTATGAAACGAGGGGAAGCTGAAGGTTGAAGGTTTCTGAACGCATTATAGAGGACTTATGATATGTGTGTAGATAAACTATACATTACTAAAGCACCTATTGCGTGTAGATATGTACAATTTGCAAAAAATAAATTATAAGCCAATATTTAATGTGTTAAGATTGAGAACTTTAAGTCACATGATTCAATTACCAATTGTTTTGGTGTTGACAAACAATTTGAGTCTTTGTCGCAAATCTTTTGGAAATATTTGTACAAATTACACAAAATTATTTTCGTTTGGATATGCAGTGGCCGTGCTCTACCAAGTTCAGGAAATGGTGTTATATTCATTTGCCTAGCTGAATTCAAATTCGATGTTTTTAAATTAACTTCTGTGTTAAACTGTATTGTATTGTTGATTAAATAACGACGCAAAAAATACGAAGACAATTATTCGACATTGACAACTATTCATATATATCTTGTCATGACAATAGAATCATAAGTGGACAAGAATAATCAAACTTGAAAGATAAGCAATTAATGACTTTGCAAACCATACGTTATACCTATTACAAATTTCAAAAATGGAATGTCTATTCGCACACATTACTCACACACATCATAACGGGCCCTTTAGGTACTTACATTTTTCACCTGTTATCGTATCGTATCGCCAAATCGCCATCGACAAAATTAGTATTAAATTTTAGTACCAAATACGCTTACGGGAGGCGCTTTTTCAAACGTCATGCAAATTTTCTCGATAACGTTACTACTCAATTACGTTACTTAGGATTCGAATATTCGTGCTCGGGGCACAGAGCTAATTTTACAACGCTTGTACTCAGGTGTTTATAGCCGCATGTGAGAAAAATATAAATTTTGTGTATGGTGTTCGCGAATTGTATTGCAACCTTGTAACTTTGTGTGCAAATATAAATACTGCAGTAAGATACGAACTTGCTAGATACGAGTAAGTACGCCTCAAATGATCCATAAAGTACCGAACAAATCACAATTAGGTATGTTATAAAGTTATAAAACTAGCTTATGCACCGCGGCTTTGCCCCCGTGAAATATTTCAAAATGGGCTAGTTCCCTATCCCGTGAGAATTTCGAAAAATCCCTTCTTAGTGCACCTCTAGGATATTCAAGGTACATGTTTGCCAAATTTCAAGTCTCTAGGTCCAGTGGTTTAGGCTGTGCGTTGTCTGATATATATATAAATAGAACTTAGTGTTTAACGTTTTTAAGCAAACTGTCACGCGGAAAAGACTTTTTGCATATTTATAATATGTATAGTAGGTAATTCATACGCTAGTTGTATGGCGGAAAAAGTTTTTGATTTGATTTTTTATGATTTTTCATTTTTATTTATTCCATGTCAATCATCAATATTAGATTTGGTGAAATCCAATGATATTAGGTAGGTACAAAAAGAAGATAAATTCAAAAGTGTCCTACCAAAACAAAATTACCTATTACCCGCATAAATTAAATAGACTCGCTGATACACAAGTCCACTTTTAATGTGTACCAAACTGCCTTTTTTCATTGTAAAATCATAGTTTAGGGTATTCGATCATTTTATCGACAAATATTTCACAACTAATTCGTTTCGCGAAATGATTATTTCACAACCCACTTTTTTTCTGAAATTGTAAATATTTCACGATTTATTTCAGGATTTTCAGGACCATCTTGTACAACCCATCTTGGTTTAGGTGAGGCTTGTTTTATAAAAAACCTGAAATATTTATAGTTTCAGAAAAAAATGCGATTCATGAAAATAAATGATCACTTTGCGAAACGAATCAGTTGTGAGCGGTTTGACGATAAAACACTAGGGAACCATCATAGTTTACTTTAAAAAAATACGTGGGTAGGTAAACACTTTGATTTTACTGGTAGAAAAACGGTAAACTAGTTTACAAACGTTTCGATTAACGCAAAATAAATTTAACCAGCGCAAGTAATTTATTTAATTCAAAATTTGGAACTTTGCAATGCAACATACTGCGTTACGTGGGTACATTACTTCATAGATCGGCAGTCATGTTCATGGTGTACTTAGGTATCGAAAAAAACATACTTACATGCAAATATCTGTCTTTTGACGGAAATCAGTTTCATAATAAATGCATGAATCTTAATTACCCGAGGTCATCATATTTCAACTAAGATGTTGCACACAATGTTTACATAAGTTCTAAACACATTACATTTCACTAACTATACGTGTGTACATCATTCGACTCGGTTAGTCCGAATGACACATGGATTTTATCCGCTACAGTTTCCGTGTGCTGTACAGCGAACCATTGAAAATCGTAAATACCAACCGGAACGCATAAATCATCGGAAGTTTATTAAAAAGTGCTCAATACTTCGGCCAGCCAGTGACATATAGTGACACTACCAGGCCAGCTCATGTCGCTGTTCGAAGAGTAAAAGGACCGATTTGGACTCAGTGCCCGCGCGAACGGCTCTGCTCTCGCACGCGTAAACCTTAGTCCAACCGTTAATTAAAAAAATAAAAGCCCGCCAAAACTATACAGTAACGTTCGTAAACCGGAGCGTGATTTAAAAAAAAACTGTGATTTCGTTGAATCATTTAATGGTGAACTTCAATTTGTTCAGTTCGTTGTAAGTAAAAGTAACGTAAACACTTACGTTAAGTTTTTAATACTGCGTGAAGGCGTAAACGAGGAGCACGAAGGCAATAAAGGTAACTCTATTTTTATAATTAAGTTTCCTGATATTTACAGTCCTAATTAATTCCAACTTTAACTTTTAACTACCCCAAATGAAAAAGAAAACGATGTACTTTTTTACAATTGCAAGCCAAAAACAGTATTGTTTCACTATTTATTTTGTACCACCGAAATTCACGTAAACGTATTTTTTGTAGGTCTGCATACGTTTATTGAGATTTATTCATCCAGCGGACGAATTGGAACAACCTTGAGGCGGTGTCGCCAATATTTACGCAAAGCCTCTTAGTTATGGTCAGACTCATTCAATGACATAACGCAACAACATAACGTTATAATTAAACTTAGCTTTCCCGGCCACACGTACGTCTGCAATTGATTTGTTCGTTAGAAAATTTTATACTGTGAAATGCAAATACCCTCTTTTGTTTTGGCCACGTATCATAAGGTTTCCATTAAAAACCATTCAACTTAGAAACACATTCGGTGTTTCTAGTGTTAATAAAGTTTCTGCTTGAACAGGTATATCCAAATTTTATAAAGAAATTCTTAACCTTCACGTACCTACCTAATAAGGTACTGTTTATGTACCTACCTTCCAAATCTCCCAATAGGATAAAAGGATGAAAAAAACTTTCGCGCTCAGCTAAAATGATGGCCTGTCAGGAATCGTAGGAATGTCCACATTCTGTCATTTCTTTTCAATATTCTTTTTAATCCTGCCGCTCCTCCATTCCTCACCGAAGTGCTTCAGCTATTTAGCTGTTGGCAGCGGGCATGGTTTGCGGTTTAGTGCCAATCTCATTTTAGCTTCTCTTGCTACCTCTTCCAAGTCTTACATCAAATCCTTCTCTGTGCTATGAAGGCTGTATATTCCTATCTCCAATTCTCCATCAAGCAGTCTTCCTCCGGTACTCGTTCAGGGAAAGAGCAACTGAGTAGATACTTCAATCACTGACGAATTTAGTTTATGCACCGAAGAGTTACATAAAATTACGCGTAGAAATTCGGAAAAACTCACGAGCCAGAGGTTGAACCCATATTCCTCTTTGTGTAATTATGAGAGGGTCAAACGCTAGGTTTCAAGCTCCAGTCGTAGAAACAATGAATATAATCACTGTATCAACGCCTCGTGATTAGTGTAAATAATGGATCAGTTGAACTCAAGAATCTGTAATTCTATTGTTGTTCTATGATTTGATGACCACATTGCGACATTTGCAACCCGGGTGAATCTGAGTAGGTACGCAGGTCGAATTGATGATTTTTTTTACGCCGCATTATTGCTCTATCCTACCTACCTTTTTATGGCTGTAGTGCATCTTCAGTATTTTTGACTTCTTTGTCATTTTCTTCTTTTGAGTATTAGGAACTTCTCTATGCTCAGTGATTTTATTTTTGTCCTACTACTACTACTACTATGACTACTACGATGTACTAACATCTATGGATTTGTATTGCTGTAGACGCTTAGATACCGAAGATTTGCGTAGCCTTATGTACAAAGGCCCTAAAGCCGCAGCTACCAGGTTATCTTGTCTTAGTTCTAGTGGTCCTTGGGAGGACCCTTCGATCCTCAGTGCAATCTTTGTGCATTTACCCCTTCTACACGAATAGATCTATTCCTCCCGTATTGGGTTCGGGGTAGCCGTTGCCGAAGAAATTCATTATTAATCTGGCGAGGGGCTAGTATTTGCACATAACGTAGTCCATAGTTTCGGCCTGAAAGGTTAAGCTTGAGCACACTAGAAAAAGTGTAGCTCCTGAATGGTGATGAATTTGATCCACGCGATTGTTGAATATTATGCCCTACGCCCAACACGGTTAAGCTGTGATATACGTTTGTATAGGTATTGTACGGGTATTGTCTCTCAAAACATTTTAATTAAGATCTTTAAGACTTGAAGGACTTTAATGAATAACAAAAATACATTTTTTTTTCCATCCACTGCACTGTGTCACCATGCTGTCACATTTTTTCATACTCCCGACCTTAAGTCCGGCAATTAAGGCCAGTTTCGGTATGTTAAAATACACTTGCACACTCGGCAACAAGATTTTACAGTATCTCAACCTTATTGGTAAAGGGTAAAGGCGAAAAATGTACGGAGAATAATTTGCTGCCGGTTGTACATTTTGCTTTTCCGGGTAACCTTGTCAAGTCGTTGACACCTGTTTTGTATTGCCATTTTGTGAAATGTTGAACTTAATACCTGATATATTATGAGGAAAGCGACGTAGGAAAGGCACTAATTGGGTAGTGAAGTGTTAGTGTAAATGTAAATGCCAATGTACCTACGAGGATCTTTTCAGTTCCGACTGTCGCGATTGCTTTCCAGTATTTATTATAAAACTAGCTGTTGCTGCGACTTCGTCCGCGTATAATTCGGTTATCGCTATCCTGCGGGAACTATAGGTAAGTACAATTTTCCCGGATAAACGTGGGCTGTGTTATTCTGATCTATGTATAAACTACATTACTGTGAAGCTACATTGAAATCCGTTCAGTAGTTTTTACGTGAAAGAGTAACAAACATCCACACACCCATCCTGACAAACTTTCGCATTAAAAACAGAAAACTGACTGTAATTCCGGGAAACAACACACCCTATGTCACTCCCACAACAGAAACGAACCTAATGACACCTCATACGTTGAAATCCGTCTAACGGTTTAGGCTGTAAAGCGTACCAATGAATTAGACATACATACATACACTCGAAAACCGCCTTCAAAAAAACCTTAGAACGTAATATAATCCGTATAAACATTTATTCACATACATTCGACACATACAGAGAAATAAAACAGTAAGTACAATGAAAATAATCGATTTATTGATTATTTTTGTTTTATTTTTATGAAACATTCATAGAATGAGATTCAACATACAATGACAATGCAAAGAAAAATTCGTTAAGCAGCTGCTTAACGAATTTTTCTTTGCATTGTCATTGTATGTTGAACAGTAAGTACATTTAAAAATACTACACTACAGTACATTTACTATTTATTTCTGCTACTTAGTGCTAAGCCATAAAACTTTAGGCTTTAGAGGATTATTTTACGTTTTTATTCTAAGGTTTATTTTGTAGGCGGTTTTACTTTTTTGTTGAAAGATTTTTATTTCACAATTTTATGTTGATCTGACATTTTTCAGAATTACCTCCAACTCCTAACCCAGGGGTTCCCAAACTTTTTCACTTTGCGGCGCAATTTACATTTTTGTATTTCGTCCCAGCGCCCTGTGGCAAGTTTGTAGTTGTGTGTGTATACCGTAAATAAAATGGCATCAATACGGAACCTAAGAGAAGAGAAAACAGAAATGTATCACGGCACCTGTGGGACTCTTCATGGCGCCCCAGGGCGCCGCGGCGCACAGTTTGGGAACCCCTGTCCTAACCGTTAAGGAGTTGTACCTTCCATCATCAGCTCATCATGAGATGATGACTACCAGACGCAAATACTTGAATAGCCTTGGAAAATATATGAAACACATAATACATGCCTGTAAAATTTGAGGGCTGCCCTCGATTTCCCTGGGATTTCATCATCAGATCATGACTTGGTTACAATGGGACCACCTCAGGAGTATACCCTTTCGAATTAAAAAAGAATTTTCAAAATTGGTCTACAATTGACGGAGTAATCGATGTACATAGATAAAAAAAACATTCATACAGTGGAACGTAGAACCTCCTCCTTTTTTGAAGTCGGTTAAAAAACATAACCATCCTTCGGCAGTTGGGTAATAAATAGTTCGTTTATCACGGGAATCGAGTCTCAAAGATTTTTCCCGTTTTTCTCGATTGTGTTAAGATGTCCAGCGTTAGCAGAGCCTTGCTTCCTAAGCAGAATATATGCACTGTGGGGTCATTAACCGACTTCAAAAAATGGAGGAGGTTCTACGTTCCACTGTATGTATGTATGTTCATCGATTACTCCGTCAATTGTAGACCGATTTTCAAATTTTTTTTTTATTTGAAAGGGTATACTCCTGAGGTGGTCCCATTGTCACCAAATCATGATCAGATGATGGGATCCCAGGGAAATCGAAAAGGGAAATTTTTTTTTGCAAATATCTTCAATGTACAGACGCGCCGGGTCTACGATTTTATTATATGTATAGATTACCTACTTAGGTGTCCTAACAATTTTTCGGAAATGGTAATAGAAGAAAACTTACTAGACTGTCATTTACATAAATGACATAGCTACAAAACCAAAAAATAGCCTTGACGTTTTGATTTAGGAACTTTCAATACATAAATGTATATTAATATGCTATACTTAAATGTTTAGTTCTCACACATAAAGCAATCGAACCCATCAATAATTATGACGCAAGCGCAGCTAGTGTGATTGACAGAAATGGGTCGATTTGAAGATGTTCCAATTTCGATTTTGGTCTGATAATTGTTTGATATACCATAAGAAAACAATGGAATACAGAAGACAGGCGGAAGACATTATCAAAGACTATTTTGTCTGATCTACATAAAAATTTAATAGATAACACTAAGGATCAAATATTAGTATTTGAAATACCGATGTAGGTACTTATCTCTCCTACACTTATCAATTTGTAAAGGATATTTTTTTTATTAATTGAATAAATTGTAGTGCCCGTTTTGTGATATATATTTCTAAAAACCTACTTAAGTATGCCTATACAGAACCATGCGATTTGTAAGACGTGATAATCATAATATGTTTTATAATAATTTCGAGAATTTTGAACTGATCTGTGTAAAACAATTTTCTTAGTGCGGCGGTGATTAGGAATACAAATTGGTTGATCGTTTGCATAAACATGCTTCGAAAGGACTAAGGGGATAGATTTACGTTAATTTAATCTCATTTTCCAATGACTTATCCCTCATGAGGCATACAGAACCCAATAAATCTTCCAATTATTACACAACCACGGTCACGGTTACATTCCAACGAACTGCTCGAATTGTAGTGACAAGGTCGGCGGATTGTGGACGCACTGGTTTGGGCCCGAGCTAGCCGACGATCCACCTTACATTACATGTTATGATTTTGCAATACTCTGAGCACTTATCTTTTACGACCAATGAGGCTGCAGTTAACTAGAGTGCTTTAAACTGGGCTTTTAGGTGAGGTCTACACTAACCGCCTATTTGTCCAGGCTCTTAGCCTTTCGTCTGGATCTTGTCCGCTAGTTTGACCTGACTTCTGGTTATTCGGGAAAAGTCATGGACTCTTCACATACATTGTCTGTTGACATCTTGCTTTTCGGGAACAGCTTAACTATTTTACAAGGTACTTAATAACCTCCACGTTTGAAAAGTCTGCTGAAATTTAGAGAATTCACCTTTCGAAATTAGCCCTAGAAACCTCTCAACCCGTTCCTCAACTGTCACTTCAACAGGGTCTTACTATTATGTCAAAAACTGTTCATTCATCAGCTTTTATATAGCTGCTATTAAAATTATCCCCAAGAAACTACGAAGCATCAGCATCGTCGTGTTCAAGATTATAATTATAGTATTTGTTTTATTTGTACAAGAGAGTACTTCTTTGTGTTTAAGCATTGTCTATTAGTCAACCACACATAATTAAAGTAACGGATAAACAAGAAAGGTCCCCGTTTCCGCGTTTACTTACACACTTAAAATGTTACTTCCCGCCTTAGAATTTACTTGAGTCAACTATTTACTGTCATTTGTCATGTTCAATTTAAGTCTTAAGCCAACACTTGGCTAGTTTGTGTCAACACAGCAAAAGGTTCTCTGTTCTTGCAACTAGGCGTAATGTATTTAAATCATATACGATAGTGTAAATAAGACATACTGGTCCGTAACGTGTACGTACTTATAAGTGAATTTTTCTGCAACTCGATACATTATACTTAGAGAACATAATAAAATTATTAAGCACCAAATTGAATTGAGTGATTTTTTACTGGACTTTGACTTTAGGATCTAGTGTCACGAAACAATCTTACGCTCGCATTTTATGCTTAGGAACATCGAAAAATGTTTGTGTCGCTTTTCTTTTGTTTTCACCTGAAAGGCAGAGATGGAATGACAAACGTTTGGCAAACGCGACTTTTCTTTCTACAAACGTCTTTGACGTTCGCCTTGTTTCATCACGGCGTCACCGGGCTTCCCACGGCTGGTGCTCGCGCGCATCGTGATCCAGATGTTCTTTGGCGATAGTGTTGTGCACGAGCAACGAAAACTTGCACTTTAGTGCCAAAATGTTGACAGGACCTTTAATTACACTTTATACATAGCATTACACCTTTGAGATGAATTTGTCCGTGGAGTTAATTAATAATCAAACCACATATTGTACTAAAACGATTGCATACCTACATTAGTGCACAGCAGTGAATCCCAAATATTCTGAGGAATCTGTGGGCAGATTTAAAACGGAACGTTCATGACAAAAGCATAGGGTGTGTGCAACTATAGCATAAGAATAAATAAAAACTACTTTTATTTATTCTTATAACTATAGCCCGGTCTCAGATTGGTCAGGCATAGAAAATACTGTATTAGTCTATCTATACTGCATGTTCCCTCTGCTGTACAAGCAAGATACGTAGGTAAATTGTGCTAAAATAGTTCTGTTGATGAGTAATCAAACAAAATAATGTTGTTCATCAAGAGAATGCTCGGTATATTGTAAAATTTACACATAAGAACAAGTCTAGTTACTGATTCTAATTTTGTACTTACAATACATAATTACATAGATCCGGATTCGTCATACATCAAGAACATACGGAAGCAGAAGTCACATCAAATGCTACACTAAAATGGCATCATCGATCATCCTATTATTTTAAACAACTATTTAGGATCATTCTCGAGAATCAAAATCGTGCCGGACCTATATAGAGCTTAGTGTAATCAACAGTTTTAGTGATAAAAATAATGAACGCGTTCGTATGAATGCAAATGTAAGAATCACACATGTAAAGCCTTGTTTGAACGGAAACAAGACGTCATATTACTTAATTATGACTTAATCTAATTCCTTATTACAAGTGAGTCATAAAAACACTTAAAACAACATTCTTGAAATAATTTGGCCACATATAAAATTACCGAGTTGGTCTATTATAAATTACTTGACTATTTCTAGCACACCTGTATTTACATACTTAGTCATAATTTGATCCAATTTTTTACACATTTTCCAAAGCCAATTTTTACAATACGAATAATTTATTACACATTTTCATTAACTTAACCGTTCCTACCGAGCTGCGCATCTCTAAGTACCTACTATATTTCAAAATATTTCCGTGGTAGGTAAGATGTCTACATGCAATATCATTAAGCTTCATATTTATCGATCTCGCTATAATCGCTGTTGTATTTTCCTTTCTCCACCCCAAACGTTCATAATGAAGGTGTTGCAATAACCTAATACCAGCCACTATAATTTACAGTTTCCCGTGGCGCTAACAGCGTTTATAAATAAATCTACTTAACTTAAGATAACTAAGTATAATAACTCAGATGTAGTAGACGTTGCTAAATACACCTTCACCTAACGTAAGTATTCGATCAACCATGTAGCTTGGTCTTAGTCATAAACAATCAAATTCCTATTTTGTAAAACGTGTAATAAATAGGACATTCTCTCGTAATCTGATATTTAATTCTGTGTCTCGAAGCCTTCGGACCATTCAGCATGTTAGACTAGCAGTCGGGTTTTCCCAGATTTCGGTACCAAAATCGTTCGCGACGTTCATCGAATGGCATCACGATTCTCGCATTTCAAAGCGAATGCCATTTGTAAAGTGGCAAGGATACAGCAAAATGAGGGGAAATCCGGCCGTAAAACATCTGCTTTGACAAAGTACTGAAAGTGATTCACGCATTGTCATTATTTTAACGATTGGCTCGTAAATTTTAATGCCTATCGAAATACTTTAAATGCATGATGAGGTAGACTCGTGTGACAATAATAATAATGTTAAAACTTATTTCATTTGTTTCAGATAACTTACGAAGCGCTCAGTATTTATTTGAGGCAAGTGTTACACAGTGCTGCGGTGTTGTCGACCCCGTCAGTCAGTGCATCGAGTATGAGAAGACGGCCGTGCGCCTAGCCGCCTAAAAACTTCTCACGGCATTATGCAACCGTGGCCGTAATAGCACCACGAAAGTACGTTACATTAGTTTGCGAGTTGACATTTCACGTAAATGCCGAATTATTGCTAAGTGATGGCGTTAGCGAATTTCACGCTCGCGCCGGCCGTAGCAGCCACCCCAGCCCTCGCTGACACGTCCCCAGCGCCAGGACAACTGCGACTTGGACTAGATGATCTCCTCTATTCCCCAGCTGATTATCAAGAAAACAGTGCTCCCCTACCTCCTGGCAACGAGCCCTTCTCTTCACCAGCGAACCAACAACGGAGATCAAAGATCCGAAAGCGAGCTGGGACAGCTTACCTTCCTCCCGCGAACCAGTACACGCATTATCCGCGTCCTGATGAAGTCCCACAAAATCCTTACACAGGACAACTACATACCCAAATATATCAACAGAATACTAGGCTAGACATACAAATAGAAAACCAACGAGTGCAAGAAGTGAGTCCACAGTACGACAACACGGGACAGTATGTCCATGACCCCACCGGGGACTACGACTACGAACAAAGGAGATTGAACCAAAAGGGTGGACAGAGACCGTTGTACAGCCCGGGTTACGCGGACGCTCCTTATCCCCCCGCGTCAACGCCGAGCCCAACTTCTAGTCGAAGGTTCGAGGGCAACCCGAACCAGAATGTGAACAATTTCAACTTTGTGAGTGGACCTGTGACTACTCCGTCGCCGTTGTCTCCACGGCAGCACAGCGTTGGAGTTAAAGGTGGCAGCAGTAATGGGCAGACGCCGGCCGACCGTCCTCCCGGCTTCACGAAAGTCGAAGCCAGAGGAACGGGTGGCAAAACGCAGTTGCATGCTGTGCTTGATTACGACGACGAGTACTACGATGACGATTCCGGTTCAGGTAGATATATTTTTAACCTACACAACTCTTGAATAAACCTAGATATAGTTCGCCAATTGCGATCGAGATAAGCTAGTACACGCTAGAATGCAGATCGTGATCTGCGAAATAGTGTCTATTTAAACGTCTAGTAGACAGTTAAGTAGTGCCACGATCGCTCCAATTACTTCCACTATCAGTCGATAGGCAATCGCGGCCTTCGACGGCGGCGCCACAAACAAAAGGCGAACGTTTAAGTTTAATCGCCATACTAATGCGTGTCAGTAATCTTTACACTTGTCTTGTTTTAATCGTGATTAACTCGACTGGACTACATACACCTGAATTAATTATTGAAATAAACTTTGATCTAAGTTAAGGTTTTTTGATCCGAATTTAAAAGTATATAGTCAGCCTGTATACTGCTTTAATTGGTATTTTTTTCTAGATCAGTATTTCATTGGAAAGTTTCTATGGAGAGCTGCTTCTTCATATTTTTGAGAAACTCTTCATTAAGACCTCATTATCATCCATCTAAAAAGGTGTGCACAACAATATTACAGGGAGTTAGTCACAATATTTTAGTCGCGCAGAAATATTAGGATTAAGCTCAATGTTTTGGCCTCGAAATGGTCTTCCGCGGTTCCTATAACCTCCTAGACGAATGTCAAAACCATTAGATCACATAAATCTGGATTTTAGAGCAATTAAAAGGACGATTTTGCCCGATTAAGCGGAAACGTGGTCGTGACGAGAATCACCCATAAAGATTGCAATCACACATAAACATCAGTTTAATTAATTTTTCATGGTTATGTTATGACCTATTTTTGGAGATTTCATTTATCTTGTCTTAAGGCCCATCATAAAATTCAATATAGGTACATGCGTTTACAAAATTTCAATTCTTATTCCTATCTCATGTTATGGTCCATCAATTTTATCAAAGTAGCTGATAAATCCTTCCCGTTGAGTAGCATTAAATATCCTGGAGGAAACCAATAAATGATTTCTATCTATCAATATTTTATTCAACCAATGTCTCCAAAACTGCAATTTCCACGAATAGGTCGTTTTCGTGTATGAATTTTAGTGTAAAATGAAGACTATCTACTAATTCACAGCAAACGTTACTCCTTAGTCTGAAGATATAAGTATATTTCATAATCCGGTTAATGTACAAAATAGAGGCAGTTATTTTATTTCGTTAAACTGAATTGATATTTTGCTCCAGTTAAATTTATATTTTAAGCTCATAAGCGTATGCGCACACACATAAGTACTCATCGGTTGACCTTGGTTTCGCTTTCAAGCTCGCATTGAAGAGGTGAGATGCTCAGGGATTTGGGCCGGCTGTTGAAACCTGCTGAGAGAAAGTGTAATCTTATTATTCTGTGATTATAGTACTGGCCACATGAAAAATTGGGTTGCAATTTTTTTATATTTGATGGCTTCATATTTTCCTAACGATATGTGGTTTGGTTTATGAAAGATAATGGATACTGCAGAAGAAAATGTCATTGGTCGACTGATAAACTGCTACAGAAGTATTTAGGGCGAGGTAGACTTTCAAATAATTCCAAAGTAAGATTTCACTAGCCTAGCTATACCTACATATAAGTACCTATAACTAGCCAGGTGATATTTCGACCAAGTTGGCTGCTTAATTATGGTAAACTTTGATCAAATTGAAAACACTTAAACGAGGTTTCTGGACAAGTTTTATTCAAGTTGCATCCAAGTAGTTTATGTAACAGTGCAGGTTAATAAAGTGTTGCAACGAGGCAAGAAGCGCGTGTGAAAGGAGCTTTTTGTCGTGTAGCATTACAACGTGTGTCTGAATGTCGATGTAATTTACTTGATATCGCACGTACTAATTTCATTTTATACGAAGCGACCTGTATAACACGTTAGTATACTTACAAGCTTTTATTTAACTGTCACTGTTCTTATACTACATGCAACTTTGCAAACCATTTTTTTGAACACTTGTTAGTATCCGATTGAGTTGAAATTTCGGCAAAAAGGTTGTTGGTACTGGCTGAAAACTATTTTTGCAAACTATTGGGGCACTGTTAAAATATACTGGGACATTTATCTTCGTTCAAATCTAATCAGTCATCTAAATAGTTCTCTAAAAATCAAGGTTTGTAAAATGTTATTACTAATACTACATTAAACGTTTTCGTTAAAACAGATTAGAATTAGCATTTTGACAAAAACTGGCTGAAGTGTGACGAACTTGAACTTTCGCGCAAAAAGACAAGATTGTAAAAAAACGCATCTTAGTCACCCTTAAAACAAAAGCAACTATGTCCATTCAAGGTACAATTTACATTGTATCAGGCTATATATTTCAAGCAGAAACACGATCGGGCTACTTACCAGTAAACGACCGTTATATTTCACGGCAATAAGTTCGAGTGGCGATCATAAATATCCCAGCCAGCCCTTTCGAATTCCAACCTTAATCAAGTGCCTACAATCGGACCAGTTTCTTTGTGTTAAATGCTGTAAAATTTGTATCTTTGTGTTAAAAATCTCAAGGAGTAAAGTATAATACAGTATATAGAAACCGAGTAGGTAAGTACCTATATGTAGACAGAACAGCACTTAGGCACGGTGGCCCGAAAGTGATATAATCCCTAGAATATTCATGATGTCCGTCTGTTTGGTTAAGCCGTATGAGCGTAAATATACGACACTGTCAAACAGACATGCGCTCAGACAGAAGGACAAAGCTTTCACAAACATAGATAACTTAAGGTCAGGACAGGGCGGAGAATTTTCAAGCCCAAGCTGACTAACTTAGTTGTTATGCACTATCAATACAATGCATCCATAAAGCAGACAGACGGGAGGCGTTTTTGGCTTTGCACTACAATTTTTCTGCCACTTTTCGAGGCGGTCGAGCTCTACGCTCATGTCAAAATTTGTTACGTTCCTACAAAATCGTACTAAAACAAAACTGTCACACAAATGCCAAAAACACGCACACAATCAACAGACCACGTGCATTTTGCACAGACTTCACTCATAGATTTCTCGAAAATTTGACATTAAAATGTGAAATTTTCTGAAAATCGCACAACAACAACACAACAACATCCTTTCCTTCCTGCTCTAAGAATGCATTAAGTATTTGCGTTATGTTTGTTTTCTGTTCTTCAAAGATTTATTAGCCCTACAAATCATACAAGCTGGTTGCCGCATAGCAGCAGAACTCAGGTGACATAAACCATCAACTTCTGCCGCAAATATGCTAAAAAGTTGACTTTATTGCCATTAAAATCGCCAGTGCCCTTCAAAAAGTTACACGTGTTATGGTTTTATAAAATTTTAAGAAGTTGGATTAGAGACAACCAGACGACATGAAAATCATTTAAATAGTCATATTAGTAGAACGCTCGACGCTCGTATCATTGGAGTGAGAACGATTTTAAAAAAATCGATGAAGCCCTAGCCTACGGATTTCCGTTAAAAACTCCTGTTTCGATCAAAGTTACAAAATTTAACATAGATTACAAATGTCGAACAATATTTATGATTTTCTTAAAGACGATTATAATAATTGTCTTCGTTTGTATAGTTTTATGATTTGGCGGTTGTTTTTTCGATTTAAATTAAATCGCAAGACGACGGGTTCTGCTTCTGGTAATTATGACATCGAAGCTCCACCAATTGGTGGATAATTACCTATGCTGTACCTAGTGTGACCAAGTGTGACAGAGAGAGAAGGATCTAATAAAGCCTTTTTCCAAGTGTTCCACACATTAGGCTTGTCAATTTTATACTAACTACCGAAGTTTCCGAAAATTCTAAAGATTTAGAATTTCGTCATTAATTACCAGATCAATCAAGCGTGTCGCTGCATCCTTGTCTTACTTTAGGACTTAGTGCTATATTGCTTATTTTGTGCTTTAGATACACTTTGAGTATAGGTAGCTCTGAAGGTTTCCCAGGCTAGCAACTTTAAGAGACATGCATAGATACTTGGGTAGTACAATACAATACAATACAATAACTCTTTATTGAACACCACATAACAGTCAAAACAAGAAATAAGGCACAAAGAAAATACAAGGTAGCAATGGGCGGCCTTATCGCTACAGAGCCCTACCTACGGTACGGTACGTACGGGTATATACTCGAGGGAAGACGATGTTCAGCAGTGGGGCGTCTTTCGGCTGACATGATGACCTGCGGTACATACAGCTTACAAGGAATATTATGCCTATCTACGCGATCTGTGAAAACCGTCAGAACCCAGAAGTCGATTTCCATACCAGTTTATAATAGTTTGTATTAATTGAGTATCGTATCTTAACTCATGTTCCGTTGATTGCGACCTCAACATTATTTATAGTTATGTTAATTTATTAGTAAACGCCGAGATTTGAGGATGCGGCATTGGCCAATTCGACTCGTTATCAGAAGCAAGGTCAGGATTCACAGCTGAGTAACTTCAAAACCGTAATCATTAAGAACGTCTGCGGAATAACACGGTAACACCTGTTATATCTACTTACTTACTACTTAAGTTACTGTAATTGTAACTTCTAACGTGAACAGCCCAACTGATTTTAATGAAAGTTACTTAGCTAAAAATCATCACAATTCAACTTAAACCAGGTTTGAATTAAAAAATAGCCCGAATTACATCGAAACTTTTTGCGTCTAATGACGCTAAACGGTGTTTTTTTTTATAAGTACCTAAATGAAGTTTTAATATCGTTGAACTCTAATATATCTACCTAATCTAATTCCAACCAATGACCTTATAATGACTAATCTAAACTAATCTCTTCAAGGGATCTCTGTCAGTCAACCTTTGAGTGGTGGAGAGGAGTAGATTTACTAGGGATGACAAAGAGTGAGTTCATAATGACTAACATTAATTACATACACACTGTCTACATAACATACATCCACATAGTAATGTTGATCCCAATAGCTAGAAAAGTTGCGCAGACAGTTACTGTTCTCAAACATCGTATTATTTCAATGTCTTGCCTCACTCGCTTTTGCTGATGCATTCATAGGCGTTAAAATTCTGTATTGCTTCTCTTGTATTGTTCTATGTCACGGGCGGGTGAATCATCTACACGTTTCTTAAGACTCCAAAATATTTTAAGGTCAACTTTTCTGCGAAACTTCTTTTTACTAGCTTTTATCTAACCTACACTGTTCGTATGAATGTGCCTAATTTCAAAATTTGCAAATCACTTTTCGAAGCCCGATGACTATATTTGCAATAATCTGGTAAGTAATACAATTCTGGCCCCTATTTCACCATCTTTACAATTGTCAGTTTTATATGACAATTCGAACTACATTTCTTTGACAGTAAGCAGCGCGCTAAAACAAAAGGTCTTCAAGTCAGCAGTTGACATCTAATTGTCATTGAAAACTGACAATTGTAAAGTTGGCGAAATAGGGCATGAAGGTCAGGCTAGGCAGGCCCTCCGGCCGTGTGGTTCGACTTCGACAACATCGTCCGACACGTCGGTATAGGTAGGTACACAAAACTGTAATTTCTATATAATATATAGAAGATACAGTTTTGTGTACCTTGTAATATTATTAGCTAATTCGATGTCCGATGCGAGGAATTAAATTTTAGACTAGCCCGAGAAAATCATGATACTTCTATGCCACTTAAGCCGCGACATAAGAAGAGATTAGTAATTTTGTAACATTTGACCTGAATATGGTGACGCAGCTAGCGCCGTCGTGTTGAAATTATCATGTTTTTCTAGTAATACCTATGACACGCACGAACCACAAAGTGGTTGTTTCACGTTCGATAGAAACATAATGCATTTCGGTTTAATTTTAATGTGTTAAAACTGGCATGTACATCAGTTATGAAAACTGCATGATCACTTTTAGAGACGTTTTTTTTTGGCCGTTGATTACACTCGACACTCTGGGGTGTTATTTCTCTAAGGTGACAGCGTCGCGATCAGGGCTTTCCAGCGTCCAGCGTCCAGCGTCGAAGCGTAAAATTAAGGTAAGACATGACACCTAATATGATATTTCGATGCTGACACAGACACAGCCTTCAGTAACCATAGAGACTAACACCCTTTTATAGGAGAACAGCTGGACATACGAAAGCATTTCTGCCCAAGCTGAATCGGAGACGATTCGCTCGGGCTTCGCGCTCGGTCGGTCAATAAGCATAAACCCGCTTGACCCTCTTAACGTTTTGTGTGAGTCTTTGCCGTCACTGACACTTCAGACAAGGCCAAAAGTCACCAAATTCACTTGAATGTGCCAAAACTAGCACCGTCGGCGCGGTCACTAAGTATATTAAGATACGCGATCGGCGTTCATCAAATCTACTCATCTCGGGACCGCAATGAACAGAAAATTCAAACACTGTGTTGCTAGTCGAACATAATAGCAGTCAGGCCGTAAAGCTTGGCCGGCACGTTTCAAAGTCACTTAACAACTTATTTCTAGTAAGAAAGTGGTGTAACATTGTCACCCTCCTGACCGCAGGCGCTGGTCAAATAACGAAACGCAAGACAACCGGCATTCAATGTTAAACTTTATTTTACAAACCTTGACAGTTGTGATTATGAGGTAAGATCATGCACTCGAGGATTTTCTTGATAATGCTATGGCGTGCCCCTGAGTCAAGCTTATTTGACAGACTCTGCTACTGCAGTTGTAATGTTTAAGATATCAACGATTATGATCTGACTTGTATCACGATGTTCCTAATTAAAATTTAACCGTACATTACCGCAAGTATACATTTCTACAGATGCTTTTTATTTTTAGTTACTAACATGTACTGTTATAAATAAAATGTAAGGTTTTGCTCTATCTCCCTCTTATTATCTGCCATATAGTAGTGTGGTTGTTATATGTACAGAAACCAAACCACCACTTGATTCAGTAGAAAAACCAGTCACGACTGATCACAAATAATACGAGCAATTAGCCAAACCGTATGGCAATCTAATTACTGCTACTGGCGAGTGTCACTAAAAGACCTCGAGCAGAGTTCAAACTTTTATTAACAGTCGAAATTCTAGTGGGGCAAAGAATGTCCGATCGGTACGTAATACATGCCTTCTTCAGTTTGCAAAAGCATCGGCCAAAGATGCACGTAATATTCGTGTCGATTGTGCAAAAATAGTAAAAAGTTTTTAACATAATTCAGATCGCTTATATCGAGTCAATGAACTGCAGCTGTTTATCTCTCTGTGAGTAATAGAATTAATTAGTGTTAAGTAGGGTAAGTAGTTACTATTTTATTCGGCAGGTGGGTCTTAGGTCGATTTTTGCGTAGGAGTTGAATATGCTTCATTAGAGTATCACATGCAGAGTTAAATTAACCTCTTGTATATTTTTCGAAAAAAATAGTATTTTCTCGAAAAAAGGCTAGTGCCTACGGCTTGTACTAAATCCGCGCGATGCAAGTTGCCTTTAGCGTAATTAAAAATAAAATTCACCATTCGAATCACTCATGTCCGCAAACGATTACATCTTAGATTTATCAAGATAACCTATTGGATAGTATTCAGTAGCTAAGCTAAATGTGTTTTTATTTGCTTATTGTTTTTCATAGAGCTCATTTATCTCATGTTCACAGATTCGGGCCAGCCTCCGGTGACACCCGTTCAAGGGCCGATTCTCCTAAGAAACGGATCAGTTCCTGTTGTTCCCCTAACATCTTACCAGACTGTAAATAATGGATCGTACTACCAAATACCCGTAAGTACATTCGCAAGTTTTTCCTTAAAGCTAATTACCTAATTGATCTTTAGTCTATTCGCGCAGAAACTCTGCCTACGCCGGTGCTATATTGTGTTTACGTCAAAATATCACATTTTTGTCTTTAAAGACGTACCTACTCTATCATTTATTCTCATTTTCCATCAAATAAATACCTAAGGTACATCTAGAAGTACGAGTTTTCACATAATACAATGATCACAAACGAACATTTTCGTGTCAAAGGTAGGTCAAACAAATACTTATTCATAGTAAACAAACGCAAAACAAATAATTGTATGTCGTGTTGCTCAAGTTAAAACATTACTCAATGTTTATAAATATGTACTCAATGCACCTCCGTGCACTAGTATTTGAGGAATTCACTTGATTTGTAGTACTTGTGAACTATTTTTATATCTTAATCATAAAGCATCTCATGTAATGATCTCATTTCTGAAAAATGTTATGTGTGGTTCTCTAACGTGTGCTGTGCAGTAAAGTTATACCAAACAACAGCAGCTAAGTATTGACTTTTCTCTCTTTTTAACCTAAGTAGGTAGGTACCTTACTTGGAAATGTCAATTTTAATTGATTAGATACATTTTGATACATTTTGGTATTATTAACCTCCTTTCTGTGAATAATATGTCAAAAATACTATAACTAGCATGGTATGTGTTTAATAATTTCGCTTTTAGAATAACGTTACGCTTAGTCAACAAATAATGGAGGTGTTAATTGTGTGAGGAAACAGCACTCACATTTGCAAACAGACGGACTCTGTTTGGATGTCTAGGTATGTGGGCGAAATATAGTTTACTGAGCCTACCTATAGTAGAATGCTTTTAATGAATGCTTTTAATGAGTAACTGCCACACTTAGAGATTTCAACTTTTATTTATTTTAATCGTACCTACTTCACCTACACAATGTCTGTAATAAAATTACCGTCTCAGAAACAGGTAAGTAACTAATTAGCACTGTTGCTATCCGCGTAAACACATGTTCTCGCCCTTGCGTCACTTGCGTTGTTAACGTCTTTATTTATTTCAGAGATAATTAAGACTGTTCCTAAAATGTAATTAAATACAATAATTTAGAACCTAACTACTAGCTACGTGAATCAAAACCGTTTAAGATTCCAAGCTAAGTCGTTAATGCACGTCCACACTATTAAAAGCACAAACTTGAAGGTAAATGAAATAGTTAGCAACTTTAGCTTTAAGTACATGGTTAGGTATAATTCAGAGGACCACAGCGGAATATATTTTCATCAATGGCCTTATAGTAGGTATATTGCAATGTTAGGAGACAACGCATCATTTCAATACTTAATCAAATTAAATTATTACTCGAGTTCAAGTTACACACTTAAAAGTTAAAACACACGGTTGTTTGTTTGGCCAGTTTTAAAATTAAACCACCTTACTATTAATTAGACTACTAGACGTGGTAAGCCCACTTTTATTTGAAAAATACTTTAATCTCTATTATTACGACTGATGAAGAACTTTGTGTCCATGAGACATAATGAAAACGGGATATTGACCGTGATTACCTTATACGTATGGGTTTCATTTAAATCTGTTATTTGTGTCCATGGTCATGAAATAAATAAATTTAATAAAAATCATACTTGAGCTCATGTCACATCATCATCATCATCAGCCTATTTATGTGCCCAGCAGTGAGACTGTCACATGAGACTACGAAAATGCTAGTCACGCGATGATAAGGGTCTTAATTGTTCTGGTTAGAAATTAGCTAATAACCATCTCAATTAAACTAGCTTTCGATTCAGTAAATTCCACGTCCAAATCCGTTAATAGTTTAGGAGCTACGACCATGCCACAGACAGCTACACAGATACACCCACGCATATGTGTGACCTGTGGGTCAAACTTATAACACCCCTCTTTTTGCATCGGGGATGAAAAATATGCATTTAGTTTGGGAAATGGTAACGACCAAAAACAATAACGCCCTCACCCTCCTGAGCGTCACTCAAAACGCCAAGTTTTAAAATCTAAGCCACATTATAATTGCGACGGCGTAGGACGGCAGGAAACGTCCGTTGCTGAGTCAGGCGTGTGGGCAAACCACAGATAAAATAGGTACGTGGACGATTTACGTTAGATGCATGCGTGCGCAGACGGGAGAGCGTTCACCTTACTATGCACGTTGCATAAATCTACTTGTGTACAATCTTTCACACGACTGCACGGCTTTCACATTTCCTGTGGGAAGAAGACAATCGCCGGTCATACTGGACCTAAAAAAAGCCGTGGTGGTCTAGTGGTTTGACCTAAAGTCTCAAGCAGGAGGTCGCACGTCTTGAGTTTTATTAGAATTCCTGTGCGAAATTACATTTATAATATATCATGAGGTTCCTTCACCGGAAAACATGTTGAGTTAACCTAACCACTCCTGAGAAGGAATTCAATGGTGTGTGTGAAGTTGCCAATCCGTACTGGGCCCGCGCGGGAACTACAGCCAAAGCCATCTCGCATCATGCCCGGAAGTGGAACGTCAAAAAAGCGGCTGGCGATGATGATGACTAGACCTTTCAATAACGAACTGAGGGCGCTTTCATTTGCCTAGACCATCTTACCACTGGTTGGATAATATAGTAATGATAAACAACCGTTATGTCGATTCTTATACCTAATCTTATTCCTTTATCTATTCCGTCGTCGTACTTAGTTATAGTAAATCGTCTTTGTAAGTATGTAACTAAATATTATACAATTTTAATAGGTACGTCAAGATTTATAACGAAAAAAACAAATCATGTTCCCTCTAATAAAGTCACAAAAGCTACAAAGAGCAGACCACATTCCAAACTACCCACGCAGGCCACTTTTTCTTCCCAATTTGTTCAAAGATCAAAATAATAATTCATACAATTTATAACTATCAGAAACTAGCAAATCCAGAATATTTCTGGTCTGAATCTGTAACATCCAAATTCATTGTTTTAGTGACTTATACTTAAAGGTCACGTTCAAGTAATACGTGGTCGGAATCGAGTCTAGGAGACGGCGCAGGCGCAAATACCGCGAACTTGCAAATGCCATTATGGTTTGCATACTCGCAAAATGCGAAGTTATAGTATTCGGCTTCAACGGAGTATTACGTTGGCACTTACCTACCTTTATTTAAAATGTTTTTAATTCATTGAGTAGACGGTCTACTCGTGACCACTGTGACTGCAGCACCGCTAAGAATAAGAGAATTAGTCTAGCATCAAATTCATCAATGAAATCAACTAAATATCGTATACTTAAGTAGATACTTGCAACAACGTAGCCTACTGAACATATAACTCAACATACCGACAGCCGGACGGTTGCTCCGACCGTGCAATGCGTTTTCCGAAATAGTAGGTTTTCCTGGTAATAACTTCAACTTTTTTTAAGCCAATTATGATGCCTGTTCTTCTTTTCTAAACTTACGTTTTATAGATTACTAAGTAAATTAATAAACACTTATAAATAACTTCAATAAAATTAATAATTAGTGGAAGTGCCACTGGCCGGAAAGCGAAGGCTGCTCTGCAATGCAATAGTTCATTATTTTAGTAGGTAGTCTATTATGTACAAGCGTAATGTTTAGATGTAATGTTAATTTGGCAGGGTTCCAAGCCATTGTAAAACACAATTCATTCAGGCGCGAAAAGCAACCACACAATGCGTTAATTAGCCACAATATTTCTTAAGATATCGTGTTAATATGTTAAAAAAACTTACCTGTGATATGAGTTCATTCATATTTAATTTATACAAAGATGCACAGTAATTCAGAACGCCAGACCAGTATTAAATAAACGTTAAATTAAAGTTTATGACCTTACGCGGCTTTTTGTCAGACGCTGAGAGACGTCATAGCGTCATAAACCTTCAAAAATGACGATCACCTCAAGTGGTCCCAGCATGAACTTTACTATTGCTAGCAAAAACACACCGACGTTCTAGAGACATTGAATATCGTAATAAATCATTTGCAAATAAGTTCAGGCGCCAGAAGACGGGCACTCGTGTTTTTTGCTTACAAAATGTATGTTAATTTATTTCATACCGTGCAAGGTTATTGACACAGTTGCGTCTAAAAGACGGGACTACTTTTGAATTACAAAATATCAGGCGCTTCGTTTGACGCGGTTCAATTTTTTATTCTTCTCGTACGCAGTGTTGGGTAATTTATCGTCGCAAATCATGTTTACATACGTATTAATTAATCTCAATGATATCAATCAGTAGGTGTATTTTATAAATGGTAATAAAATACTATGAGTGCCGACTTCCGTCGAAAAGGACGGTTGCTGGTCAAGCTCATTTTTGAAACCGGTGCTTCAGAACCAATTCATAATCACACTTCGCTACTCCTCTTGAATTTGTAGCAAGGTGCTTCATTATAGACTTCCATAAAGTAACGCCTGCTCTAAGCACATCATCGGTAGTTGACGTTATACCTGGTTGTACCCTTAATAGCGTTCGACTTATCGCAAGATATATCCGCGGTCACTAACACTCCGTGCGAGTTTGCCTGCTGAGAAAACTCTGTTTTTTCGGTAGCAGCGGTCGGCTCGCTTTGAATTCGTTCAGATAATTAGCCAGCTCCTCGGTAGCAGGACGTGTACTAATGAACATTGTAATGAACTAATCCAACAGCGGATATGGATTTGTTCTGCTCAAGCCGGTGTTACGTAAGTTTTTTAATCTAAGCATTTGTCATCTGTATATATCGGTAATCTTGTAGCGTTTAAGAGTAGCACTTAAGTAACAAGACGACCCAGCGGCACAAAATTTGGCCCATACACCAGTTTCCATACAAATTTACCTATACCTACCTTTTTGCCGCTGAGTATTACATTACCTATACCTAATTTTAGTGTTACTTGAAGCTTGTCGCATCACAAATCTGTTAGTTAACCTGTGATACTTAAATGCTACGAGATAATAATAATAGATACGGTACCGATGTGTTATCATTTGTTAAATACGTCTTTTCTTCTTCTTTCAGTTAGGTTGTATTTCAAGTTGCTTGAGTAACAACTTGCAGTAGGCATTAACATGGCAATTACGAGTACAATGCATTTGTTAACTTGAATGTTTTTTATTATTATAAAATTTAAATTTATCTATACGCAGAGTTACCATCGGAACTTTTATGATTGTGCCAGTCTAGTAGTTTTCATTCATTATTCTTGCCGCCTCTACATAAAAATTACATGCGAGGTCTTTCGACATTAATTCCTACTGAAAGTTGCGAATATTATGCGGATTGCGTATGGGAAATTAAATCAAAATTAGTTTCACTATTTCGGGAAACCGTGGCAGAGCTTAAAAAGTTCGTGATGCGTTCTCTAAGTTTTGTAAATATCCCTTTTGTAATTAAATTAGGCGATTTTAGGCTATTTATTTAGGTGTTACTTGTTTCAGGCTCAAACTAATGAATTTAAATTGCAGTTGTGTTTCTCGGATTCGGGAAGAAAATTATTGTTTTATGTACAACGAAACATTCCTAATCATTAAACGAATTTTAAGATTACTTTACGATATCATTTATGCTTTTTTCGGTTTTACTTTATTGTTATTTTTTTCAAGGTATACTTACCTATATATATTTCATCATCATAGGCCTATCTATACCCAGGTATAACTACATCTATTGATATTATATTGAGATTATAGTGCTGAGTCAGACATTGGGGGCACTTTATCACGCGACGCTCAATGAAAAAGAGTATTGTTTGGATGGCTAATATGTAAGCCAATACAACGAATATGCATTTAACTAACCAACTACAATTTTATTGCGTCTCTTGCGTCCATGAGGATTTTTCGGTTCACACCCTAATTATTACGCTGTCTATAATTATGTCTGTCGTGCGAATAGTAAAATGAGACGCTGTGATGATCAAGGATAAAAAGTATGAACTCTGAACTCGACACGTGTCACAGCCTACCATTCAAGTATTTACCTACAAATAAGTACAATACTACTTACAAAAAATAAACTTATTTTGTCTTTTCCAGATTTTATGGACCGCCCTGTCATTGGCTCTGGGGTACGAGCTTCAAGGTCAAGTGGTCCAAGGTGTGCCCTGCGTCAAGCGGAACCACCAACTCTATTGTCCAAGAGCTGGAAACACGTATCCCCTGTGAGTTAACTATTTTATTCACAGCAATATTAGCAGACGTCCATGGTTGGACAAAAGAAATCCAGGAAGACAGTTACCCTACCCCGAGTTTAGGTAACTACACTAGGAAGAAAAGATTGTGTACCTAAGTTGCATTATAATGTGAAGCCGTGACGCGAACGAGTTAGTAGTCTACCACGAACGTCGTATTAAGTATATGCGACTTCTATTATATTTTTTCTTACAAGTGTTATTTTCGGCGTTAGTCCATCGTAAAAAGATCAGGCACACCAGCTCAAGCTATCCTTTTCAATAGGTATAGGGACTAGACACGTGCGCCGATGTCAAAATTGTCGGCGGCGGCGTCCGATGGATTTTTGACCGGAGCCGGCGGCGTGATCGGCGTGAAATCGGCGTGGCAGAGATTTTTTCAGATTTGTCCAATATAAGTTCATAGTTACATTCACACAAAATTTCAAATACGATATTAACAATAAAATAAAAAATAATTATAAATTACACCACCAACAAACGCTGTATGGCCTGTATGGCTAGAGCGATCTGCTGAACTAAATACGACCACGAGCGGGGGTTGCAGCCAACGGCTCAACTTCCACCCAAAAAGGATTTGGCCTCCATCTCCCAGGGGGTTGCCGTCGAACGCAAACACAGACACAGCGCCCTCTCTGCCAAAGAACCAACGTCAGCCTATCAGGCCTCTTGCCGTCACTACGGGTTAACCCCGGAGGCTTTCAAATGCACGGGACACTAACAGCCACCATTATTCTGTGGATGAAGCCATTGAACAAGTGGTGCCTCGAGAACCACCCAGCACACCTTTAACGACTGAGGCCTTGGTAGCGATTCTCTTCCACGATTATCCCATTTAGGCAACGGTGCAAAGATAGACAACACTTACCACCCAAACACCCAATCTTAGCGCAACGGCTACGTGGTGATGGAGAGACTGGAGAGAGTTGATTTCAAGTATTGTGCCAAGCTGGTGGGACCGTAGAGCCTCGCACCTGGCACAACCCACTGATCAGTCGCTTCGCAAACACGTTTCCCAAATCGTGAGAATCCCCGATAAAATCGGCAAAGAAACCCCGTTGCTTGCTACTAAAAGGTCCGCCAACGCCGCACACCTAGACCGCCATACCGAACCGGGAGAAATCCTTCCGGAAAAAAATGGTGCACCAACCAAGTTCAATTCGGACTTTTCCTAGACGTTTAGGTATCCCGGAAACCAAAGACCGAAAGCCCTCTAAAGGTTCTCTGCTCAGTGCCCCACAAGTTCACATTTCCCCGATTTAACATCATGCCGTATCTCTTTTAAAGCAGACACAAACTTTCCCTATTTGACCAAAACAAGGTACCTAACATCCGGCCCACCGCCTATTGTGCCATCATCCAGATGCTACAAATTCAATGGTGAGTACGAATCTGTGAAGGTCTTGTGCATCGCGACAAGGCACAACACCACAGGTCCCAATGCTGATCATACACCTGCGAAAATACCCTTTCTAAAGGGATATCGCGAAGGGAGTTTATGTAATAGGTACCTACCTCTTACAAGACGACATCCCTTTCAACATTTTTTTGATGTCAACCTTAACAACAACGGCACCAGTAGCTCCGCCAGCCAAAGCGAAGGACCACGTGGCATGTATAACCGCCGCACACGCACTAGTCGTGCCATACATTGCAGGTATCCCCCCTCCCCCCATCGTATCCCGCACTGCTCGACAGAACAATTTTGCCGCTCAGAAATAGAAAATACGGAAGGAGGGATAAAATTGTAACTATGGTATTCTAATTTAGGGAATAATTAACAAAGAAGTTGGTACTACTTTAAAATTAATAAAATATTCGTCACGCCGATTTTACGCCGAGCAAGTCCATCGGCGGCGGCGGCGTGGAAAAATCGTCGGCGGCGGCGGCGCGGCGGCGCGGCGCACATGTTTAATAGGGACCCGATAATTATTAAGATATTTATATTAATTATATTAATAAAATCACTACTTAGGTTACCTACCTAGTAACACCGGTACCACGTAGTAGACTGTCTTTACAAAATGGCGATCGGCAGAAAACTTACCAGCTATTTACCTCTATCCCACCTTATGGAAAATGCAGATGAGACCAAATTAAGTAGGCAATTAACTCCCTGGTCCAGTAACAACTTATTCGCTAAGCCTTGAAGAGACTTAATTAAATAAATATTGTATCCGTCCGAAAATACAAGCGGCGGGAGTAAATTCCGTTCTTTGCCAGTTCTTATTAGGAAAGATAAACCGCACCGTTACCCACACACATAAGACCACTAATAATGAACACTTTCTACTTCCAGGGACAAGATAGAGGAGTTCATTGATGAGAACAAAGCCCTTATAAAGCGCATGTACGGGTCGTTTATGACCCCTGGCGGGAATCGGGTCAAGCGGAGTCCGCGGAGTCCGTCTGGTCTGCCAGACTTGCATGAGGGGGACTCTTACTTCCGCCATGTTAGGCAGGCGACCAACACGGCTCTGCCGGACCCGCAGTCAGTCAACAGTACTGGCAGGTTGGTACGATGTGCATTTTGTTTTTCGCTTAAAAAGGGGCGCCGACGACAGAGTGTTCCAGAGTCACCGTCTGCCAACGCCAACAAATACCTACCCTATTATTCATAAACCTATTTTAACTTATGCCGTTAAAGTCCTTTGTCCTTTTTCGCCACATTGACATTTCCGTTAGTAAGAAGAAGACAAAACCTATTTTAGCTAATGGAGGCTTGAGTGACGTTTATGAATAAGGCCCTTAGTGTCTCTCTGTGCGATGCTCATTTGTTTTTGCCAAAATTCAAAAGCGCTGTTACCGGTATTATTGCGCTTTTAATGAATTGGAGTGCAGGGAAGACTTGCCGAATCAGAGGGTCGAGCACGACTTAACGAATGCTGCGTAACGTAAAGTCGAATAGTAAACGTTGTCGAGTTTGTATGACGTTTGGAACAGCGCCCGCCCGTGAGCGTATTTGGAACTAGTTTAGTATGAGATTTCTCGATCTCTATACGATAATCGTAACGTTACGCAGCTTTCGTAAAGTCGTGCTCGACCCTCAGACCACTTTATTTACTTTTGAAACCTGAGTCACTTACAAGGGGACGTGGATTTCAACCAAAAGTGATTGGTCCGACCCTAACTGTTGAATAGTCTCCGCTGCGCTCCGGTCCGCTTCAATGCAAGCCACCCATGGCACACCCTTACACGAGCCAATATCTGTGTTGCAGGCCCCCCAAATTACTTAATCAGTTCTAGAAATAGGTAGCTAGGTATACTTATACATATTCTACTAACAAACCTAAACGCCTGATCCATCCTTCCATCCATCCTATATCCTTTGTTTGATATTGTCATAATTGGCTTCCATTCCTCGGCCAAACATATAATTAGATTGCAGCTAGTAGGTACATAATACCCCCCCCCCCCCCCCCCCCTAATTATTTGAAATCATGTTAGAAGCACCTAACTTTTTTTTTAAATCTTCCTCTGTTTTCAAAATTCCAGAGTAGATTCCTGCCAGAGAAATCATGTTAGAAACACCTAACTTTTTTTTTAAATCTTCCTCTGTTTTCAAAATTCCAGAGTAGATTCCTGCCAGAGAAATCATGTTAGAAACACCTAACTTTTTTTATTAAATTTTCCTCTGTTTTCAAAATTCCAGAGTAGATTCCTGCCAGAGAAATCATGTTAGAAACACTTAACTTTTTTTTTTAAATCTTCCTCTGTTTTCAAAATTCCAGAGTAGATTCCTGCCAGAGTAATCATGTTAGAAACACCTAACTTTTTTTTTTAAATCTTCCTCTGTTTTCAAAATTCCAGAGTAGATTCCTGCCAGAGAAATCATGTTAGAAACACCTAACTTTTTTTTTTTAATTTTCCTCTGTTTTCAAAATTCCAGAGTAGATTCCTGCCAGAGAAATCATGTTAGAAACATCTAACTTTTTTTTTAAATCTTCCTCTGTTTTCAAAATTCCAGAGTAGATTCCTGCCAGAGTAAAACGGAGATCATGACGCCTTACTGGGCTCTAAATTCTGCGCGGAAGCTGCGGGCAATTGTCAACACCATGCACTTCGAACAAGCCATACATCAAGAAGTATGCAGGTAACTACCCTACATTTTGCATTTTTTATTACGATGTTATTTATTTATTTATTTATAGCACAGTACATAAAATTAACTTAAGTTAACCTGGGTACTACTACCCTGTAAGGGCGTAGCAATATAATTATACATAAGTATTATACCTTTACAGGTAATAATTAAAATCTAAACAAACTACCTAACACTGCCTAATTAGTAACACATCAGCTATTAGTTAGGTAATTAGGTAAGTATACTTTTCATTTCACAATGTATGTAACAACATTTAAAATTTATAATTATTTATAACCTGTGTATGTATTATTATCCTTATTCTAACTTCCTAACTAATATTATAAATGCGAAAGTAACTCTGTCTCTCTGTCTTTCTGAGGGTCGAGCACGACTTTACGAATGCTGCGTAACGTAAAAACGAATAGTAAACGTTGTCGAGTTTGTATGACGTTTGGAACAGCGCCCGCCCGTGAGCGTATTTCGAACTAAAATTTAGTATGAGGCTTCTCGATCTCGATACGATAACCGTAACGTTACGCAGCATTCGAAAAGTCGTGCTCGACCCTCTACTCACTCTACACTAGCGGATCTTTGACTCCCGATAGCTTTCATTTCAGTCAGCGTTTTATCGTTGCATGGCTTTGCTCCTACGACAACAACCAAGAAATAGCCAGCCCTATTTATAATGTCCTCAGAAGATCGGATAAATATTTTTAGGGTTCCGTACCCAAAGGATAAAAACGGCACCCTATTACTAAGACTCCGCTGTCCGTCCGTCTGTCTGTCGCCAGGCTGTATCTTATGGACCGTGATAGACAGTTCAAATTTTTACGGATGATGTATTTCGGTTGCCGCTATAACAACAAATACTAAAAACAGAATAAAATGAATATTTAAGTTAGGCTCCCATACAAGACATGATTTTTAGACAATGACATCTGTGGACGAGTAGTGTAACTAGGCAGCTTTCTCATTGAGCTTGACTCTAGACAAAATAAAATAACTCCCGTACCACCGCTACTCGCCACTAGATGGCGCTGTCAATCACTTTGCTTTGTTTTTTATAGATAATGGTACGGAACCCTTCGTGCGCGAGTCCGACTCGTATTTGTTTTAGTTGATTTTTATTGGGACTAAGTCAATGAGGGCTATCGCTTCTGTGCTCACCCAGTCGGCGCCACTCTGGCTTTAGAGTCTGAAGTAGATTATTATGGTTGTGAATGTTTGTTATTACGGGCGTCATAACAAAGTTTACATTTAACTCATATACCTACCTGTAATAAATATACCCGGAAAAAAGGAGGACGAAAATTTCCGAAAGATAAAATTGTCTCAAAGTAGTAGTTCATTGACCCGTAAACTCATATTGCCATAACTAAGTAACTTTTAGTTTTGCAAAATATTTGCAAGAATTAGTAAAAACCGCGACAAAAGCCCGGCAAGTACAACTTTTACTATTTGTCAATTTTAACCCTCACGCTACACTAGCGCCTCTAGTGGCGAAGTCATACGATGGTCCTCATTGGTATCACAGAGTTGTCCCATGTTTTTTTTTTCATTAAGTACAAGTTTTTTTAATTACCATTTGTTTCATATTTCAGTAAGAAGTCAACAAGTCGGTGTTCAGGCGACTGCGGCTGCGAACAGAAGTACAAGTGGCACAGACTTTTGGCGTACAATCCAGGAGACGATTGCGCTGGGATCTTTATGGACTGGTTTTTATTCCCGTCGTGTTGCGTTTGTCGATGTAACCCGTAACGATAGCAAGAACTACCGTATATCTCCTAACAAACACTTTTGAATGTGTAGTGCAGTATTGACTTTTTTTTGTGATACATGTTTGTGGGCCAATTTTGACAACACGTACGCGCTTTTATACGAAATGATACATTTTAGACAAGAAAATTGCAGCATCAGTTAAGCATTACGCGTCGTGGCACACTTTAAAGTTGAGGCATCTGAAATACATTCGCTTTAATTTCACCTATGTATAGAATATACTTAGATAGCCATAACTCCTTATTAGCGCTTAAAACTTTAGTAGTAAAGTCAAAGATATGCTATTTATAAATAATGTAAATTTATATTTAATGTATATAGGGTACCTAATTTTATTTCAAATTGTATGTCCACTCGTTTTTGAATTCGTCATCTTCACATGATTGCATAGAGATTAATATTTATTAGTCTAGAAGAAACACTGCCATTTGTACAGTTACATTTTGACTTATTTATTAGAATTATGTTTAATTCATTTATTCACAAAGGCTCTACGTAAAAATCTTGTACTATCATATACATATAGGTAGGTATATAGAAAGCTAATCTACATTTGGAGTTATTTTTGTAAGTTAGTAGGGCTCTTCTTTCTACCTATACCACCTAACTAAAAATATTTCAATGTTTTATTTAATAACTCTTATCGATTCTGCTATTATCCTATGAACTGATAATTTCTTATATTGTTTTAACTTAATATTTACTTAACATATAACTGACAACGTACCTAAATGAATGGGTACCTCTTAAACGAAGACACGAATCGACAGTTTCTGCTGTCCAAATATCTTTTAAAGAACTACAATAGGTACTTAAATACATATTTTTTACTCTGTGACATTTTTTTCCGTTCACATCAACTTATTTCTGTCATTATTTTATTATTAACAGTTTCACTAAAATATGTCTTCACAGTTATTTTGACGAGATGCAGTTTTACTTGTAATGTGTTTAAGAAAGTTTTTATAAACCTGTCATTTCATTATAATAATATTATTTACCACTAGGCATTCCTACCTCGAAAAGCATAGGAAGCAAGTAAGTAGGTTAGGTCCTTAGTTCTTCAGTGAGTAAGTAAATAAAGTGCAATGAATACTGAAAAAATGTTTTATTTTTTCCAAGGTGAGGTTTGTATTGCGGCCGACATTTTTGTTTGCAACTTGTTTGTATCAAACGGTTTGGTTCACGATGTTATGAAAATTGCGGGAATTCGCCAATTTGAAATATCGACCAATCAGCGGCAGCAGCGATTACGTAAATTAACCGGTCCGATTTGAAGCAAGGTTTAAAGTATCGTTGTGAATTTATTTTACTTTTTTATTTCGTCGCACTTTCTTTTTTCAACACTTAGGTAGGTACTTACATAAATAGCAGTTTAACGAAAACAAAAATTATGGAGAAAATTAATTTTCTCAAACCAAACATTTTATATGGCACGGATTAAGTTGTATTTTGGGCGTACATTGGAGCGAATGAACAATGAATGACATTGACAGTTTATGCGTTAACAGAAATCGGGCTTGAAATAGTTGAAATTTTGCGCCGGAATCGTCGTTCGTCGTTAACGTTGTTCATTTGTTTTTGTGCATAATATACCTACATAGCCTGCGTAATAAAGGTTTGTGTACGGTGAGGGTGACATAACATTCGGCGCAGTAATGCGGGAGCTTGCACAGGTGGAAAAAGAGGCACCGTGGGAGGGTGTAAGCGCGGCGGCAGCAAGCGCCGGGCTCTATGAGGAGCACGAGATTAAATTGGAGCTGGTAATAGGCCCTGAAGTTCTACAGCCACCTGACGTCGCCTACGCACTGCGAGGTTAGCTGTATTGTTATTTTTAGTGGTATTTTTAAATTTCCGGGCTTTTTCTACCAAAAGTTGTTGAACTTTCTACGTCGCCCTCTTGGTCGCGAGGCTGATAGCGGTCACATCGGACGCCCAACGCAACGACATAGCTTCATATTACTATGACAAACCCATCCTGTTTTTTATGCAGCCAGCAAATCACAGCTGGAGTCTGTGGAGGTCAATGATACATTAACCGGCAGTAAGTGTGAAGATAATTTAAAGGAGTCTGCTTCAACTGAGCGCTCAGACAAGGCAAGTCAGCTCATTCATAATGCTGAAGAAGTTAATCCAAGAATAGAAAATAATAATGAAAACACTATTAAAACCGATGACAACCCTCTTCAGTGTGAAGTTTGTTCAAGGCAGTTCTCCCAGAAGCAATATTTAACAAGACACAAGCGGACACACTTGGTGAAGATGCTTCACTCTTGCACAACTTGTAAGAAACAATTTAAGGAAAAAATTGACTTTGTATGCCACATGAAAAATCATACCGTGCAGGAATCATTCAACTGTGATGTCTGTAATAAACAGTTTGTTTCAAACCAAAATCTTTTAAACCATAAGCAAATGCATGCTGGAGACACACCTTATTCTTGTGACACCTGTAAGAAAAAGTTTTCTCATAAATCTTATCTCAACACTCACAAGCGAATTCATGTGGCAGGCAAACTTTATTCCTGTGATGTCTGCGGGAAACAATTTTTAACTAAGCACCAGTTTAGTAGTCATAAACAAAGCCACATAATTGAGAAGCCTTACACTTGCAAAAATTGTAAGAAGCAGTTTGCACAAAACAAATATTTTGTAAAACACATTTGGACATGTAAGATGTGAAATTTAAGTATGTATAAGGTATTTTTATTAATACTTAATTATTGTCAATCCAATCTGATGAAAATGTAAACAAACACCAATCTTGTTTAATATTGTACAATCATCAATATCTTTATCTCATATTATAAAATTAGTCAACAAAATAAATAAAAAATTGTTACTTCTCAAATTAAAAGTTACATGTATACCTACTTATTTGACTCTTTAACGTAATTAAAATCGTAATCATTATCCATTAACGTAACAAGAACAACACGCATTTATCTTTATCACTACATTTTTTTTTGTTAGTTATTAATTAAAAATAACTGGGAACTGTTAATTTGTTGACAAAACTAGCAAAATTGTTAAAGTAGGTAATGTAGTATTGTCTATGGTTCGACTCCCATCCTGATTTAAGAAAAAAATTAAATTGTCTATGACTGATCTACAACTGAACTTGAAAGACGTGTTTCATTGCACCATCCCAATAATAATTAAATATAATTAAATAATCATCCCCCGCGCCCAGCACATGGTGTCAGAAGTCGAAGTCGGAGGCGAAGTCAAGAAAAGGTGCAACAACAAACAAAAATGGGTGGCAACGACGGAAACGAAAAGGTACATAATATCATACTAGCCAACGGTCTTAAACCTTTGAATCTTACAAAAGAGAATGGCGGCAAAGAGTGTGCAAATTCCGAGAAGTGGAAACTGTGGAAACAGAAATTCCTCATATATTTTGAAGCAAACGACTTGGAAAAAGTTCCAAATTCGAAACAAATCGCAATATTTTTGAATTCTATTGGCGATGAAGGACTTCATATCTATAATTCATTCCATGTAAATTCAAAAGAAGAAACGTTAACGTCGATTTTAGAAAAATTTGATTCGAAATTTAACGAATTCAAAAATGTAACGGTCGAAAGATTTAATTTCTTCACCCGTTATCAGAAACAAAACGAGAATTTAGACGAATATGTAACATATTTAAATAATTTATCGTCAAGTTGCAAATTCGAAGCACTAAAAGAATCGTTAGTCAAAGACATGTTCATAATTGGAATTAGAAATGGACAAATAAAAGAAAAACTTCTACAAAAGGAATTCAAAGACATCAACGAAGCAGTCGAAGTAGCCAAGACCATGGAATTATCATGCCAAAGATCAAGAAAATTGGGAAATGAAGAAACCGACATGCAAGTTCAGGCAATATCAAGAAACAACCAGTCAAGTAAAGGTTCAACACCAATGAGACATTCATCAAGATCAAGATCAAAAGTCGACCTCCAGCGAAATAACAGAAATAATAGTCACAGCCGAGAACGAACACCTAATCATTATTTTTCAGCTAATTTCAGGTCAAACAGCAAATCAAATGCAATTTGTAAAAGATGTGGTCAACAACATCGAGTCAAATGTCCCGCAAAGGGTAGAACTTGTTCTATTTGCAAGAAACTGAATCACTTCGCGATATGCTGTTATTTCAACGACCAGAATATAAACAAGAAAAATGTAAGTTCCGTTATGTCCGTTAATTTTGAAAATTTAAATGAATATGACATCAATAATCAACATAATTATAATTATTCAAATGATTTTATAATAAATGCAGTAAATAATAACCATAATTGTAATAATCCGCATAATTGGAAAATAAATGTTAATTTTTATGATCAAAAATTTAACTGTCAAATTGACACTGGAGCAGACATTAATGTAATCTCGTTAGAAACTATACGACATTTAGAAAATATGTGCAATATTCAGATCCCTATTCAAAGCTCGAATGATAAGATTTTCACATTTTCAGGACAATTAATTGACAATTTAGGTAGTGTCACACTGGCGTGCAAGTTTGATAATGGTTATCATGTCAACATTAAATTTATTGTAGTGAAATGTAAATGTGCGACAATATTGGGTTGGAAAACATGTGAGGAATGTGGCATTGTGAAAAGAGTATTTGAACTAACAAACACACAAAACATTAACCAAAACCAAAGGTCAGTACAAACAATTATCGAGAATTATGCCGATACTTTCGAGGGGTTAGGTTGTTTACCATCTGAGGCTCATTTAGATGTAGATACAAATATCACACCAAAAATATGTCCGGTTCGCAGAATTCTATATGCATTACACCCTAAACTAAAGTCAGAGTTAGATAGAATGCAACAATTACAAGTCATTGAGAAAGTAACCAAGCCAACAAACTGGGTTAACGCGATAGACCCTGTAGTAAAACCCAATGGTGAATTACGCATATGTCTAGACCCTAGAAACCTAAACAAAGCTATTAAAAGACCTCTTTTTCCTTATCCTACTTTGGACGATTTACGCTCAAAAGTAGCTGGTGCTGCTATTTTTTCAAAATTAGATGCAAACTCAGGATATTGGATGATCAAACTAGATGCAGAAAGTAGTGACCTCTGCACATTTAACACACAATTCGGTAGGTATAAATTCCTTCGCTTACCATATGGCATAAATTCAAGTGGTGAAATTTTCCATAGAGTAATGACAGATCTGTTCGGTGATTTACCTGGTGTTTTAATATTCGTCGATGATATACTTGTTTATGGCTCAAACCAAGCAGAACATGATGCGAGGTTGGAAAATGTTCTTAGGAAAGCTAGAGAAGTCAATTTAAAGTTTAACAAGTCAAAATGTCAATTTAACAAGGCTGAAGTAGCATATGTAGGGCATATATTTAATAAAAATGGTATTTCTGCAGATACTTCTAAGATCGAAGCTATCATGAAAATGCCTAAGCCGGAGAATGTCAAGGATCTCCAACGTTTTTTAGGTATGGTGAATTATTTAGGTTCATATATTCCTAATTTAGCTCATGAGACAAGTTTACTTAGAGATCTTCTTAAAAAACAAAACATTTGGCAATGGACACACAGTCATGATAAGCAATTCATAAATTTAAAAGAACTAATTTGTCAATCACCTGTCTTAGTGCATTATGATGTAAACAAACCAGTCAGAATGTCTGTTGATGCAAGTCAAAAAGCTGTTGGTGCAGTAATTTTTCATGGGAAAAATCCTATTGCTTACTCATCCAAGTCTTTAACAAAAACACAAGAAAACTATGCTCAAATAGAGAAAGAATTATATGCTATTGTTTTTGGATGCAAAAAATTCCATCAGTATATTTATGGCAAAACTATACACGTAGAAACAGACCATCAACCTCTGGTGACATTGTTTAAAAAGCCACTTTCAGATGTCCCAGCAAGGCTCCAAAGAATGATGATAACTTTACAATCATACGACCTAGCAGTTTCATACACAAAAGGTACTGAAATGTATGTTTCAGATACTTTGTCAAGAGCTCCTGTCATGAATTTAAATACTGAAATAGATAAATTCGATTTAGATGAACTGGAAAACAACATTGTCTGTCAGGTAAAATTATTAACTTCTAACTTAGCAATAACTCCAAATAAGCTGCAACAAATTGTGTCTCATACAAAGTCAGATTTAACTTTACAAAAGTTAATAGAATATCATAAAACAGGTTGGCCTAACTGTAAACAACAATGTGACCCATTAACCTTACCATATTGGAATATTCGCGACGAAATCCATGTAATAGATGAAATTGTATTCAAAAATCAGTCTGTAGTCATTCCAAAGTCAATGCGGTCAGAAATATTACAAAAATTACATGAAGGTCACATGGGCGTGGAAAAAACCAAAGATTTAGCCCGTGGCATTGTATTTTGGCCAAACATTTACCATGACATTGAAGAAAAAACAAGGCAATGTGAGACTTGTATGACATACAGCTCAAATAAAACAAAGGAAACTTTATTAAGTCATGAACAGCCAACATTGCCATGGCAAAAAGTAGCTACAGATTTATTTGACTATAATAACAAAAAATATCTTTTAGTGGTTGATTACTATTCAAATTACATTGAAATAGCTCATTTAAATACAGATCATCGAAGCCAAACTGTAATAACACATTTAAAATCTATTTTTGCTCGACATGGTATTCCTCTACAACTTGTGAGTGACGGTGGTCCTCCATACAATTCTCAAGAGTTCCAAAACTTCATGAAGGACTGGGATATAGAACACATAACATCTAGTCCTCATTTGTCCAGGTCGAACGGGCTCGCAGAAATTTCTGTCAAAATTATAAAAAACATATTAAGAAAATGTGAGAGTTCAGGTACAGACATTTATATAGGTCTATTACAGTACAGAACTACTCCCAGAGGAAATTTAAAATCACCATCAGAACTATTAATGTCAAGAACATTAAGAACTAAATTACCTACTCAAACTAGCAATTTAAAGCCTAAAATTGTCAAATTCGCAGATCATTTCAAAAATAAGTCTGAAGTGATAAATAAAAGAAAGTTATACTATAACAAAAATGCTGATAAGCCCCAAGAATTTCAGCTAAATGATCAAGTCTATTTTAAGAAAAACCCTAAAGATCTAATTTGGTTGAAAGGTTATATCTTGTCTAAGGCTAAATTTCCTAGATCTTACCTAGTGAAAAGTGAAAATGGCACAGTATATAGAAGAAATACACAACATATTAAATTGTTTAAGTCATGTCTGCCACAGTCAAATAGTCATAGTCATATTAGCAACACAAACAATAACAGTCATAAATTGTCACAGTCACAGTCCACTCAGTCAAGGCAAACATTTACAAACAGTAAATATAGGTCAAATATTACTGTAAAGTCAAAAGGTCAAAGTCCAAGTAAGAGTGAAAAACATGTTAGGAGGGAAGATACAGTGAGATGTTATCACATTCCTGATTATATTAAAAAAGCTAAAAGTCAAATGTCAAGATCTGATAATGAAAGTCAAAACTGTTCTAAAACGAATTCTATGAATGAAACGTTTATGTCTATTGAGTCAAGTCAGTCAAATGTAATTAGTCCATTGAATAATCAAAGTGTATTCAGTCAGTCTAATAACCAAAATGTATCAAGTCCGTCAAATAATCAAAATGTATTAAGTCCGTCGAATGATCAAAATAATGTGTCAAATAATACAAATATTGTAAGTCCTATGTCAAGCCTTTATGATGAGTCAGATACATTGCAATCTCCATTGTTCATTGAAGTCAATGAAGATAATCAAGATATTGAATTTTTGTCAGAAAATTAATTAGTCATGTCTCAGTCAGATAGTCAGTCAGGCTCAAGTAACAATGTACAAAACTTACCTGAAATTATGGATATTGCGATTAGCAGCAATACTCCTGAAATAAGGTACAGCTCTAGAGGAAGATTGTTAAAGAAAACAAACAAATTAGACTTATAAAATAATTTATTGTAAATTAACAAACTTAGCTTATATCTAGATAATATGTAAATGACGATGTAAACACTGAATACGTAGTTTTAATTCACTGACATAATTTTGTATAATGTATATGACTTCGAGTAATAATTAATTTCAATTGTTTTAATTTATTTAATCGAATGTATTGCAAAGTTGTAGATTCATGTTTGTCAGATGATAAACAATGAAACGTCAATGTCAAATGCCAATTAAATGTCAATGTATTGTCAATGTCAAATTTACTTTTTTAAGAAAGGGCATGTAGTATTGTCTATGGTTCGACTCCCATCCTGATTTAAGAAAAAAATTAAATTGTCTATGACTGATCTACAACTGAACTTGAAAGACGTGTTTCATTGCACCATCCCAATAATAATTAAATAATCATCCCCCGCGCCCAGCACAGGTAAGTTTAATATGGTTATGGTTGTGAGGCAAATCAATAGTTGACGAGATTCACGGCGACGTGTTCAAGCTCCAACATACAATCAGGATTTTTCCAGCATAAATTATACCAGCAGAGTAGAAACAACCCTCCATCCCTCCCCGCCTCCATGACCCTGAAATCTTAATGAATCCCGAAATTTCCTTTGAATTTTCTTGTCAGTTGTTATTTACATTTTGTCTGCTTCAATCAAAGCTTAGTTTGGCTTGGAACACATAATATAACACAATCCGCCTCAGTGACTATGTCACAATAATTTCGGGTGGATGGCGGGAAATCGGTGAGAGTAGATAGGTCTTTTTTGGAGTGGATCGTGTTAGTCAATTGAATTTTGATTTCTGTGCTAAATATTTTTTAGGGGATAATATAGATCCGAGTATCCGATAGAGTGAGTGATCCGTTTATTTCACTATGATAATATAGATAGTGTATTATACAACAAATTAACGTGATAGAGCCCAGCAAAAGAAGTATTCCAAGTGAAAACACGTATTCCCTCAGTTTGCTACCCCTCAGTACCCGCCGGCCGCTGCTCTGGGGGCCTACTACGATATTCGAAGTTCGTATCGTATCATCCCGCTTATACTCGTATTAAATAATATTAGCGTGAGCGGGACAGCAAGACACGAAGTTCGAATTTTGCACTTCGTAGTATAGGAGCTGCTCGTCGTAGCTCGCAGTAAAGTAAACTCAAAGATTAAAATAAGTAAACTATAGCTTTAACAGAAGGCACGAGTAACTGCGTAGTAGCTGACACTGCAGATAGGACGTGATTAGGATAGACTGACGACTCGACTGTGACGGGACATTAATTTACAGAAAAAAAATCTGCATCTTAAGTCGAACTGAAAAGTAAAAAATAAAATTTAAACTACTTAGTACCACGTACCTATTCCTAGCCTAACTATGTCACAGTCCTGCCTCAGAGGGAGATCTGAACTGGGGGACGACTACGAAAATCGAAAATCGAAGTTCGTATCGTATCGTCCCGCTCGCTCTCGTATTAAATCATATTAGCGTGAGCGGGACGGCACGACACGAAGTTCGAATTTTGCACTTCATAGTTTAGGGCCTGAGAGGGGGCCTAGTAGGTTTTGGGAAAAAAAATAAACAATCAAAAAGTTTACACTGTTTAATAACAAAACACAGGCCCTAAATTGACAAAATATAAAGAATCTCAGGTGATGAGTTGAATGTTTAAATTTGAGGATCTAGGTTCCGAATTTAAGGTTCTATAAGCCTGCACTTCCCTAAAAAACTGAGGCTAAAATCGCTATCAATAAAAACGCCATCTAGCGTAATTTGAGAGAACTAGTTAGTCAGCTGCCGGAGTTTTGCAGTGTAACAACTATCGTACCCAACTGCAATAAACTGGCTGTTAGGGCCTTTGTTAGATTTTTGCAGCCGGGTGCCGTACAGCAGGCAAGGGAAATATTACAAATAGAAAAACACGGCACCTATTATTTTTTATTTCATTATTTTTTGTGATACCACTTTTTGCCAATGACGACAACCACCTTGTCTGACTTTGAAAAGGCCGTATGGCTTAATAAAAAACCGTACAAGTGAGACTCTGACTTGCGCACCGAGGCTTCCGCACAAATGTCCACTCAGACCGGTCTTGTGCTTTCTGCATCCACCGCGGTCCCGCGATCTTTACCAGGTCGTCGCTCCATCTTGTTGGAAGCCTACTGACAGTTCGTCTCCCGGTCCGTGGACGCCATTTGAAAACCTTCTGACCCCATCGGCCATCAGTAAACTTAGTTCTACTGCAGATAATATCATCATTTCTGATTCTATCCCGCAGAGAAACCCCGAGCATAGCCCTTTCCATCGCCCTCTGAGTGACTTTGAGCTTCCTTATTAGGCCCATCGTTAGCCTTAGCACCCACGTCTCATTTCCGTAAGTCATCACTGGCAACACACACTAGTCAAAGACTTGTGTGACTTCAAACACTGCGGTAATTTGGACGAAAAGACACTGCGAAGTTTCGCAAACGCTGCCCAGCCGAGTCTGATTCGACTCTTTCTCGAAGTTGGACCTACCTAACTGGTCCGTTTGTCCTATTTAGGTAGACATAGTCGTCTACAACTTCGAGCGCTGAGCCTCCGATTATTATGGGAGTAGGCACAACATGTACAAATTTGTAGGTATGCAAATAGTTCGTCTATCACGAGAAGCGAGTCTTGAAAATTTTTCCTGCTTTTCCCGAATGTTTTAAATTGTCCAGTGTTAGCAGAGCCCTACTAATAAGCAAAATGTATGCAGTGTGGGGTCACTTTATAATGATCATTGACGTAAACAGGCAGACATAAAAAAAAACAATTTTCAGGCTTATTTTATTGGTTCTGCTATATGAGCTACCTTTATGCCAAATTTCAATTATGTTTCTAGGATAACTGGAAGAACCCTATAATAGCATAAGCCTATAGGTTTTGATAGATAAGGTACCAACGGTTTGGAAACAAACTTTTTAGGGCTCCGTAGCCAAAATGGCCAAACCCGAACCCTTAAAGTTTCGTCATGCTCGTCTGTCTGTTTGTCTGTCCATCCGCAGCTCAGCTCAGAGACTTTTGGTACTAGAAAGCTGTAATTTTGTAGGGATATACACAATACAATATGAATTAGGCCGATAAGGTGGTAGAATACAATCTTTAAAAATCTTTTTTGTGTGTAGGTACCTTCCCTACACGTGAAGTGCGGTTTTTTTTCGTCTACCCCAAAGTGTGGAGTATCGATGGATCAGTCTTTTAAAAATACTATGAGTGTTCCCAGGTCATTTTTCGATTGGGGGATTCCTTTGCGAAATAGTTAGCTTTGAAGTGAGAAGTAGCTTTTGAGTCAAGTTTATGTCTCCCCTCTCTACAAGAGGAACTGTTGTATTTGGAAATGTGAATAAAATTAGAGCAGTAGTGCATGTAACGAAATTAATATTAAAACTATCACAGATAAGTAGGCTTTACAGATTCAATTACGAATAAATAGTTCACCAACTTGTTTATGTTTGTCCATGTCAGTAACCAATAAAAAATTACCCCACACAGCGAACAGTTTGCTTAGGAGTAGAGCTCTGCTAACACTGGAAAATTTAAATTTGGGAATTCCCATGGAATTTTTGTATATTCCTATGGGAATTCGGTAATATCCTGACATTTCAACCGCCAGATTTATAGACATCACCGACTTCATTTACGAATGTGATTTCGTATAAAATGACTATTAGTTTTTTTTTTTCACTTTTCTCAAAACCCTTAACGAAAATGGTATAAGTGTTATATACTTTCAGAACTGGCTAGCTGAGCTATAGACGATGATATCATTTTCATTGTCACTAGACCACTTCTTTTTTCTTCATGTCCTTTGCGGACCCCCCGCTTGTCTACATGGAGTAATTTTATGAAACGTGACCTAGCCTATAGCTCTCGGGCTAGCATAAGGAATCTAATGATATACGAATCATCAAAATCGGCTAAGCCGTTCTCGAGTTTCAGTGGAATAAAGAAACTCACATAATTACATACTTACATGAACCCTGAAAACTACGAGCACTTATCCCTTAGAGACGAAATACATGCGAATTTGAAAGAAAACAATTCTGTCAACTAGCTGCGGTGCAGGGGGAGTTGTGATCGCTCCGAAGTACTCCGAAGTATCCCTAAGTATTCCGAACCCGATCGCTAGGTGACGTACGCTAATGACTTAATGCTTTCTATCGAAGGTGTTGCATTTTTTTATGCTTGCTTATCAGTAACTAGCTTTTGCCTGTGACTTTAATTTCGCAACTAAGAAATGCAATTTGAAATGACCTGGTAAAGGAACTAACATCTTCAAGTAGTATAAGATAAGATAAGATATTACGTATCACCAACTTTGAAATTTTTGTGATAATGGTAAACTAAACGAGTTAAAAATCCTTTTGGTCATTTGTTGAACTTCAGGGAATCTAGTGAAATAAAACGGATCACTCACGTATGTAAGTAGAGTTTAGCCCGACATGTTTCGGACTAATTAGTAGTCCTTGCTCTGGGAGCGTACGACCCAGCAGCAGCGAGACAGCGAGTGGGAGTTATTCGAATTAGTCCGAAATGTGTTGAGCTAAACTTGACTTATATACGTGAGTGATCCGTTTTATTTCACATGATCCTCTGAAGTTCAACAAATCAATAAAAGTTTTTTTTAACTCGTTTAGTTTACCATCGCTTGAAACCCTGAATTCAAATAAAAAGAACCGCATTCAAATCGGTTCAACCGTTTAGGAGCTATGGTGCCACACACAGACACACTAGCGGTCAAACTTATAACACCCCTCTTTTTGCGTCGGGGGTTAACACATACAGTTTAAATAAAATAACATTGTTTTGTTATCATTACCTATCCAATAATCGTACACGAAAAGAATAATTATGATTAAAATTATGAAGTATTTGGGTACATACTGATAGTAAATAAAATCCACAAATAAAAAATGGATAATGATCGACAATACAAAATAAAATAATGCACTGCACCGCTCTAGGCATTGGCGTCTTAAGGGTAATTACTATAATAAGGGGTAGACATACATGTTTACAGTAAGAGCAAAAAGGACGGCGGCTGGACACGTGACGGACCTGTCCAGTTTAACTTGACCCGCGTTGCATTAATCAAATTTTTGAAAACGTTTTCTTAAATTAAAGAAATGGACTTACCGGTGAAAAGTGATATTATTTGTTGTTACATTACATGTTTTCGTGTTGTTTTCGCACCATTTAACGGCACAAGAGGACATGATGAAGTAAATTGACGGTGATTTATATCTGAAATGTCAAACCGTCTTCGATTCTAGTTTATGGTCGAAACTGACGGAAAGCAAATAGGTTGCGAAATATATCAATGACAAATCATAGACCACTTCACATGGTCGGGTCGCCTTATATTAGGTCTCTATAGGTTATTATCTCGTTGCCTACTCTTTTTCTTTGGGCAGTCGTGTAATAAACAAAAAACGACATGGCTGTATGGACATAGTTTCCTTTGCCTATCCCCTACGGAATTAACCTTGTAAAAAAAACAAAGTGACAGTGACGTTGACGTTGAGTATTTTTGTCATTGATAGCAAAATTTGTACTTGGCTGTTGTGTTGGTTGCCGGAGTCGGATGCAAGTTGTATGTATTGTGTAGTTTCATTGCATCATAATAAATTAGTAAACATGTTGCGGAATTCTCTGAAAGTTCTGCGGGCAGGAAATCAATGTGGACGCATCTGTGCCGTCACTTTAACCAGGTAAACCAATTTACAAGCAAATCTGCCTATTACGATGTACAATTACGCCGCGCCGCTACCTAATATGAAACTTTTTTTTATTGCTTAGATGTGGAGATGTAAGGCAGTTTAGCGGCATCACACAATCATCTTTGGATACAAAAAATAAAAAAACTAAAGTGTTTGGGACATGCCAGTGTCGAACCATGTTCATTCAAACGCAGGATACACCAAACCCAAACAGCGTGAAGTTCCTCCCCGGCACTAAGGTCTTGGAGCCGGGACAGACATTGGACTTTCCCAATATTGGAGCAGCATATTGCAGTCCATTAGGTAAGTTTGCCATTTTGTCCCCACAATTTTACACCATAGTAAGAATTTACCCATACTAATAACAACTGTATATAGGTATATCTTAATAAACTTACTATTCAAGCAGACATTTAACTGGTAATCATTATTTTGACACACATAATTGTTAACTATTGGTTTGTATTGTTCAGCATATTACCTACTGTAATTTTTTCTTGTTTTTCAGCAAAAATGATTTTCCGTATTGAAGGTGTGAAAGCAGTTTTCTTTGGATCTGATTTTGTGACAGTTACCAAGCAAGATGATGATGTTGAGTGGAAGCTGTTGAAGCCGGAGATCTTTGCAACCATTATGGACTTCTTTGCTAGTGGTTTACCAATAGTTACAGATGCTAAACCCTCTGGAGATACTCGTAAGAAAACATGTTGTAGATGAGAATTATTTCACCATTTAATTTAGTTAGCTAGGCTAAAGCTAATGCATTACAGAGTAATTATTTGATTAATAATGTAAAACAAAAATTTGTTATTATTTGCTTGACAGAAATAAATGAAGATGATGATGAAATAGTTCAAATGATAAAAGAGCTTCTTGATACACGAATCAGACCTACAGTCCAAGAAGATGGTGGTGATGTCTTGTTTGTGGACTTCAGGGATGGCGTTTTAAGACTCAAAATGCAAGGATCCTGTTCATCATGCCCTAGTTCAATTGTCACTCTGAAAAATGGGGTTAGTTCTATATTTAACCCCCAACGAAAAAGAGGGGTGTTAAAACTTTTGTATCTGTGTATCTGTCAGTGGCATCATAGCTCCCAAATGGATGGACTGATTTTGATGTGGTTTTTTTTTTATCGAAATATTGAACTTTTAAATGACATTGTCGGGGGTTTTTCAGCTTTTCTTAGTTGGTTAGGTTATCATTGCTTAGTACTGTATCAGTGGCTTACATTTTAACAAATTTCAGAACCTAGTTTTCAAAGATTATTAAAACATACTTTACCTTGTTAGACTTGCACCTACCTGAAAGAGACTTCTGTTTGTAATACAATGTAATACCAAGTTAGAAGCTGTAATGACACGGTCCTCTACACCCTTAAATTGCTGCATACTTGGCCAATAGTAAAGAAAGCTGAAGTACATCTTAACAAATAATTAAATGCTGTTTATTAAGTCACTGCTGCTAAGTGTGCACTGTGCAGTGGTTTGAGCCTCAAATTATTTTACTTATTTATGAGTGTGTGAATTGAATCATAATGTTTAGGTTAACCTGGTTCTAAATAAATAAATAAATATCATGGGACAAATTGACACCAATTGACCTAGTCCCAAACTAGGCAAAGCCTGTACTATGGGTACTAGACAACGGATAAACATACTTATATAGATAAATACATACTTATACTTAAACATCCAAGACAAACATTCATATTCATCATACAAACACTTGCCCCGACCGGGATTCAAACCCGGGACCTCGAGCTTCATAGTCAGGGTCGCTAACCACTAGGCCATCCGGTCGTCAAAAATGTCTTCTAAAATGTCTTTTATGTTTTAGGTTCAAAACATGATGCAGTTCTATATTCCAGAAGTTCTTGCTGTTGAACAAATTGATGATGAGGGTGAAAAATTAAGTGAAAAATTATTTAGGGAATTTGAGCAAGCAAAAGAAAAGAAGGAATAAGAAATGACAACTTCAGTTGCTAGTAATTACTTAGGATTAATGTAGATACAGCATAATAAATCTAATCATGTTTATATTTCATGTGTTTTAATGATAGCTATTCCTTTTTCGTTATTTTTCATGTTCATGTCCTACAGTGCGACAGTGCAAGATACTGAGATTATTAATCTCGTGATTAGTATTCTCATGAAATTTTGTGATCCGGTCTTTTAGTTATTTTTTGAGAACAAATGATATACTTAAGTCAAGTTTACCCTTTGTCTTCCGTTGCCCCGATACGGGTCAAGGCATTTTCTTTGTTTATTTAAAAAAAAATCATAAATAAAAAATATCCAGAAATTACTTTGACCTATGTCTGGATTTCTATTTTGTTCCGATCTCAAAAAATATATACCTACAATATAACACAGAATTAAATAGGTACGTAATTTTTGAAATATTCCGTGTTTTGAACTAATTCGTACTTAGTCCTTCCTCTGGGAGCGCACGACCCACCGGCAGCAGCTCTCGCGCGATCCGTTTTATTTTACTACGATTGAGTCTAATGTGATTCTAATTCTAAACTCTGAGTATCGCGCTTTAAACCGGCTTTGTACACATAGTCTCATTAGTCTCTCTAATCTGTGAACCGGCAGGGCACAATACCACAGTAAGTATAATTATGTATATATAATATACTTACTGTGATCATGTCATAAAAAACCGGCCACGTGCGAGTCGGACTCGAGCACGAGGGTTCCGTAAAAAGATTTTAACGCTTTTCCCCAGTGTTTTAAGGTGCACTGTAAACAGAGCCCTGCTCCTAAGCAAAATGTACACAGTGTGGGGTCAACTTATATTGGTCCACGAAATCTAGAGATAAACATAAAAAATTAAGATTTTGAGACTTTTCTGAGTGGTTGTACTAGTAGTAGTAGTAGTAGTCCTAGAAACTTGAAATTTAGTATAGAGCTACCTTCATACTAAATTTCAAGTTTCTAGGACTACTGGAAGTACCCTTTAGATTTTCAAAAAACGGCAATTTGTATGGAAACGACTTTTTTACTGTATCTTTTGATTGCGTTGACTTAGATGCTTAATTTTTTCACAGCTTCAATGGACCACAGGTTTGAGTATTTGATATTAATTTCAGCATCCTACCTCCACGCGTTGCAGAGAAAAAGGGTCTTGACAGACAGACAGACGGACAACAAAGTGATCCTATAAGGGTTCCGTTTTTTCCTTTTGAGGTACGGAACCCTAAAAAAGCTAAAGGAACTAAACACCCTAACAACACATGCAACCCTCCTGTAAAAAAATGTGAAAATCCTAGTTCAAATTGAAGGCAAGTTTGGTCCAAACATTTTTTATTTCTTATCAGGACAGTTTGTAATAAGGATAGTGAGAGAAAAGATAACACAACAAATTAACGTGATACTAGTGCCCAGCAAATCAAAAATTCAATTCGAAACGCGTATGATCCCTCTATTTGTTGCGATACCCCCAGAAGCCGCCGGCCGCTCCTCGCCGTAGCTTGCAGTGAAGTACATTATCGCCCTACAAAAGGCATGAGGACAGAATATGACTAGAAGACTGAGTGAGATATGACTTGTAAATTTTGTAATTAATACTAAAGACGTAAAAGCTCTCAGAATGAGAGGGCTTGGGCTATAGTTGAGGCGGTATGGTCCTTGACCTTAGCTTATCCTAATGAACAAAAAAATTGTTTTTGTATTTTTATTGTCTGTGCTGTGGCACTGGGTGGCCACATGTGGTAGATTTCTACTTTTTTTGGTAGATTTAAGGCTTTTTATTAAACCGTGTTTTTGTTTGGTAGACATTTTTTTCGGTACATTTCCCAATTGTCACGAGATTTACTCCGGTTTCGGCAATAATACGGAACGAGTTAGTAAAAAATTCGATCATAATCAGTTTTGTAGTTTTTAAACTAAAAATTGTAATTTTAAAAAACTTGACAAAAAATAATCCTGCCTTCGGAAAACCGAAAAATATTCCAAGCGCACCACACAGACTTCAAAATATTAGTGCTAGGCCATAAAACTCATGGCTTTAGAGGATTATTTTATGGTTCTTGATTGCAGTTTTAGGTACTTTTTGTAAAAAAAAGCATGATTTTAATTTTTGACCAAGGCTCTGGTAGATTTTGGTAGTTTTTTAAAGCTTTAAAAGTAGATTGACCAATTTAAATGTGGTCACCCTGAAGCACGCAGCGCCTGTTTCAGGCCTGTTTATTGCACGTTTATTGTGTGTTGTTGGTGTGTTGTGTGTGTGGACGTTGTGGTCTTTTATTTTTACTTCCTTTCCCCTTCGTGGAATTAAGAAAATTTGGGGCTCAGCGTATTACAAAGTTTATAAGTATGACATTTGTTTATCGAGTTTATTGTATTCATTCATTCGACTAAAAGCATCAGGTAATGCCTCTGTTCCTCATAGTTAGACATAGACAGTCTTCAACTCAATATTCAATAGTAACTTTTAGCTGACACGAGCTTTTTATACATCCGATTTATTCCGAGTAAAATGCAACGATAGTTTGCTAAACTAAAACACCTGTGCACCATTAAGAAGCACCAGTATATTTTTTTGTTAACTTTCAAACAATCCAAAAGTTCAGTTTACTCTTCAACTTGAAGGTATTCGTAAAAGTGGCAATGCGATTCACTCACCTACTTTTCTATAACTTCCCCTAGTAATTGAATATTAGCACATTTGTAGCGATAGCTAAAAGGTACCTAAGTACAGTTATGTTCTTCGTAATTTTTTGTTTCATTTTATATTGGCTGTTATTCAAATTGGTAAAAAATACCTAACCTTTACCTACCTTTTATATGTCACAAATGTGTGTAGTCAAGTTAGCTTATTTTTACTGACTAACACCAAATAGGAGGGCTACGTTTTTGAGTGTTTTTATGAATGAATGCATGTACTTGCATGTCTTTCATGGGCACATCACATTATATTGTAAATGTAGTAAATTAATTATGTGTTATGGCTATGACTATGACTAAACATGATTTCAGGTTGAACTTGCAACTTGTTGACTTGAAATTAATGTAATGATTAAACTACGTATGGACATCCGTGAGTGATCCGTTTATTTCACATTGATTAAACTAATTTGCTTCTGTAAAACAAAAATAAAATAAAATCAGTATAAATTGCTACATCATTTAATTATTATCGATTTTATTTTATTTTTGCTAGCTAAGTATATCAATGAAAGATTGGCTAAAAGTGAATATGATTATGCTGCCATGCACTTTAGCTGACTTAGCCACTGAAATGCTGATCATGGCTGTCAATCCACAACTACAAGACCTTTGCACTGCAGTTGTTAATGTTGGATGGCTTCAGGAGTTAATGGTGAAGGTTCATGTTACAATAAATGCATAAACTCACTTGGCTCTTTTGCAAAGCATAACTGAATGTTACTAGGTACTTCGCAGAGGAACCACTAATCCATTTATTGTTATCTTGCTGTTGCTTGTTGTGACTTCTTCTACATGGAATTCAGTTGTCACTATGCCACAGGAACTGCAATTTACCAGGGTAAAAGATAATGATAACAAACACAATTAGACCCAATGTGACACCTCTACCCTCAACAGAGGTGTTGCTGCTAGTCATAGTTGATATGTTGCTTATATGTGGGCCCATCTAACAGAAAGCGAGTCACCTTCTACAAGTATAATTTTAAAATAAGACTTGTTTTGATAGATGTCTAGACCTATGCAATAAGTACCTATGTGGTGGCTAAAAGGTAACTTAAGCTTAACATGCTGTCTTTTTGTGTAACAGTTAAAAATGGACCCAAATAAGGGCAGAGGCCGTGGCATCCCGTATCTGATGCTGCAGGCTCTGAAGAAGTCGCAGTTGGGAGATTCTCCGCCAGAATCTGAAGACACATCGCCAAGAGACAGTGCAGCCCCTAGCATAGTAAGTATACATAATAGTAGTAGTCATTTATAAATATTGAAATGTTTAAAACAATAGTGGAAAAGAAGCAACATGACAGGAATTAACAAATTTGTTCCCTACAGATAAGAAGTGGTTCTTTACAATTTTGTGGAGAGAAGCAGGAAAACTAATTTCCGTAGTCACAACCATTTTTATTTACCAACATAATAATATGAAAAAAAAAACAAATGAAACATTTTTGGTTGTTCTGATTTTAGTGTCACATATTACACTGAATTTTCATTTTGTACTAATATCATGAGAGCTAAAATTCATTTGGTCTAACATTCAAATGCTCTAATCATTACTTGTTCTAAGTGTCATGTGCTGCTCTAATAATTATATTTTTTATAAACTCACTGAAACATGAATACACAGAAAAAAAACCAGAAAAAAAAAACTCCTACAAAAAAATACCCTTAATAAAAATACTCTTAATATTAAAAAGATACTCCTACTGAGATTATGCTGCTCTAATATTTATCCTAATGATTATTAAACCTATTGATGACTAAGTCTAATGACTATTTAAATTTATGTGTAATGTTTGTTTCCGCAAAGTACCTATGCAGCCCCACTAAATGAAAAAAGAATACAAACCACCTCTCTGCCTTTGTACTCGAATATGATTGTTTGTAACTTGTGTTTAAATTTTAAATTCTGTTTTTTTTGTACAATGCGATGTTTACTTAGGTACTTACTTACAAACACACTGAGAATACAGCCTTGAGAAAATAGGCGTTTTTAAAAATCTGAATACTAAAATTAGGCATAATGAGTAATTTGGCAAACTAATAGTCGGCTACATTATTTTAGCTTTGACAAAATTAGGATAACTACTAACCACTATCAGTACTTGTTAAAGTGTGCAATTTCTGTTTTAGGTCAGCGCTACCACAATAGCCCCCTCATCAGTGGGCGGACGTGGTCACCTCGCGGCCATGATGCTTGCTCGCAAGCAGCAACAGCTACAGAAACCTGGAGGTATAAACATTATAAATAAATAATATCATGGGACAATTGACACCAATTGACCTAATCTCAAACTAGGCAAAGCCTGTACTGTGGATAATCATACTTAAGTGTATTGATAAATACATACTTATATACATACTATTAGCTGTTGCCCGCGACTTCGTCCGCGTAGATTTCGGTTATCGCTATTCCGCGGCAACTATATAATTTTCCCAAATAAAAAGTATGTTACTATCTATGTTACTCCTCAATATTCAAACTATCCTCTTACCAAATTTCATCTAGATTGGTGCAGCGGTTTTCCCGTGAAGAGGTAACAAACAGACAGACAGAGACAGAGTTACTTTCGCATTTATAAAATTAGTTAGGATTCAACATCCAAGACCCGAGAACAAACACTGCACTGATGTGTTCCGGTGTGAAGAGTAAGACAGCTGGTGGTAATTACGGGCACAAGAGGCATTTCACCTTAGCTCTCTAGGTTGGCAACGCATCTGCAAACCCTCCGGGGTGTCTATGGGCAGTGATGATCACTTACCATCAGGTTACCCACTTGCTCGATTGCCTTCCTCGTCGTATAAAAAAAAATAGTGGCCCCTATTTTCTTTTGAGTAGTATAATTATAATAATTTGTCTTTCAGGGCCTTCATTCTCGCCTGCCTCCGACGTAAGCCCGTCCGCGCCCCCCGCCGCTACCCCCGTGCCCAGGAGCATTGGACGAGGCCTGCAGCTTTTGCAAAATCTGTCAGTATCTTCTGTAGATTTTCATTAGGTGTAACCACTGCACATTAAACAAACCAATTGCACATCTATTTCAGACATATGTATTTCCTTAACTTCCGTGAGTGTGGCAAATAGCAAGTGAAAGGGATCAACAAGAATTAATTCCATCCACAGCACTTCTATTAATGATTTTAACTCTCACGTCTTTTGCAGTTACAAATTTTGATTTTGATTTCTTTCTTTCATATTTGCCCTACAAGTCTGGCTGACAAAGAAAATTATCAACAAATGTATTTTTCGCTTACAGAAAAGCTTCACAAGCCATGGCCCCCAAGGCACCCGTAGCCCAGAGCGAGCAGGGCGACGTGGCGGGTTTGACACAAAAAATGGCAGCGAGTACTATTGCGAGCACCGTAGCCACCACACAAACTACCTCTGGGGGCAAGAATAAATATTTCGTAAGTATATCTGGGCCAATCAGCTCTTAAGTGTTGCTCGTTGTCATGGCGACGTCTCCTCGGTCACTCATTAAAAGTATGATATTCTAGGGTACAAATCTACTAAAACTTAGTTGTAACAGTTTAAGTCTATCCCTTCGAGCCTTATCTTGTAAGCATGCAACTGTATCACTGTTGTTTCCTGAGCGACAAAAACTTGATTTCCCATTTGATGTGTATTTATTATAATTTCTGTTTTTGAGAGTTTTATTGAAACCATAGACGTGAAACATTTCTGTCGACAATAAAGTCTATTAATCATCATCATCTTCTTTATTTAGCCTATTATACCACCCCACTGCTGGGCACAAACCTTCCAGGACGAGAGTTTGTTACAGAGTTAAAAACAAATCATGAATTTATTCACCAAGTGCGCGTGAATTACCTAACTAGCTAGTTAATTCTAACAAATGAAAGTGCTTTTCTATTTTCAAAAACCACTTTTTTTCATTTCCAGAGAGAAGTAAAGGAGTCTCCTCCTGTTGTGATGAAAGGCAGCTCCGGTTCGCCGTGTGACGTCACGGCAAACTTCGTCCGTCTCAATTTCGAGGAGAACAGCGTTTTCGAGTACGAAGTCGTTTTCGACCCAGACCAAGATTATAAGCATCTTCGTTTCAAGCTGCTAAACGGTATTGTTGTTTCCATTATTTTTAGTTTTTTTTATAACCACTTGTCAGAGCACTGACTCTCCATACAATAGAGTACTGCCCCACCGTAATCGTTACCTACGCCGTATTGTTCTATCCCCGCCACAACGGTTGCCAACATGCCATGCGCTAAAATGAGCCCTATCACGCACGCGTAAGGTATTTATTGGTCTTGCCGTCGCTCGACGCCATTAAAGTCGTTTCGTCGCAAGGGTTGGCAGCTAAATAATTTTACAAATGATATTTACATTTTAATCAATATTTTTGTATCACACATTAGCAGCAACCGCGTCTACTGAGAATAGAATCTGTTACGTAGTAACTCAACTATTATACAGGCTGTTACAAAGGTACCCGTAAAGCCGAAAGGGGGTTAAATGGTCCATTACAAAGAGTCCATTTACAATATTTGAATCACTATGAAACAAAAAAAAATTTTTTTTTCATGCAATATGCAAAACCTAACTGGCGGATGACAGTTTGTCACTTTTGACACAAAAAATACTCATAGGTGTCGAATTCGTGTAATTAGACTTCGGTGTGCTCAAATTTGGCATTATTTTTTGGATCTAAGTTGGTAGATGACAGTTTGTCACATTTGACACAAAAAATACTCATGGGTATCGATTTCGTGTAATTTGACCTCGGTGCGCTCAAATTTGGCATTATTTTTTGGATATAAGATGGCGAATGACAGTTTGTCACTTTTGACACAATAAATACTCATGGGTATCGATTTCATGTAATTTGACCTCGGTGCGCTCAAATTTGGCATTATTTTTTGGATATAAGATGGCGAATGACAGTTTGTCACTTTTGACACAATAAATACTCATGGGTATCGATTTCATGTAATTTGACCTCGGTGCGCTCAAGTTTGACATTCATTTTTGGATCCAAGATGACGGATGACACTTTGTTACTTTTGACACAAGAAAATACTCATAGTGTCGATTTCGTATAATTTGACCTCGGTGCGCTTAACTTTGCCATAATTTTTTGAATCCAAGATGGCGGATGACAGTTTGTCACTTTTGACACAAAAAATAGGTCTTTTATTTTAATGTAATTCGGTTCCGGTCTCCGATGATAACTAATCTGCCATTATATTTAGAATGCAGTATGGCGGAGGTGGAACGCAAATTTGATTGTTTGTTGACTTTCTTTAATTGCCAATTACGTCAAACTATCATCCGCCATCTTGGATCCAAAAATAATGTATTTTTAACCATTACATGTTTTTCTCTCATCTACCATTTGCCTTGCTGTAGTGAGATGAAAAAGTTGTGTGTTTCGCTCGGCTGCAAAATTTGTTTTCCATCTCGTGCCTTGAACACTCGCTGCGCTCAGAATCCTAAAATCCTTCGCTTACTCGGGTTTCAATACAAGCACTCGCACCAAACAATAACTTTGCAGCCTTGCTTAACAAATAACTAGGAATTGCTGCTTGGATGCAATACTGTTATAAGTTACCGCCATGTGGCCTGTTGATTCGACGATCACTGTCCCGATAGTCGTTTCGGCGAACGGTCTAATAGCGAAGAGCCTTGACCATCACCTTAAAAGGCTCTCGCTAGATGGTTGGGTCAAGGGTCAGATACAGAAGGCGGTACTCCTGGACACGGCTCGGATAGTCAGGAGGTTCCTCTCTCTGTCGCCCTGACCACCGGTAGCTTAGGCCCCGCCTCGCTGCCGGCGGCACCCTAGGTTAGGTTTTTATAATGTTTTTATATTTTGTATTAATATTGTTTTATTACTTTTTATATGAATATTGTGAACACCTAGCCTAAGATTGCAATAAATATACGATAATAATAATAATATCATGGGACAAATTGACACCAATTGACCTAGTCCCAAACTAGGCAAAGCCTGTACTATGGGTACTAGATAACGGATAAACATACTTATATAGATAAGTACATACTTATATACATATTAAACATCCAAGACCCGAGAACCAACATTCGTATTCATCATACAAACATTTGCCCCGACCGGGATTCGAACCCGGGACCTCAAGCTTCATAGTCAGGGTCGCGAACCACTAGGCCATCCGGTCGTCATAATGTTAATATCTGTACTGTGTATTCTTACTGTAGACGCGCACGGCGGGAGACGCGCGGGGCGCCTCCCGCGCTCGCGGGGGGCCTCACCCCCTGACACCATATTTTTCACTGAACCTACAGCACCTCAAGTAAAATTTAAACAAATCTTTGAAGTCGTTTTGGACCCACTACCAAAGGTCTTGGTTCGCTTTGGAATTATTGACCTGAAATTTAGTCTGAATATGTATAGTCAGTGTCAAAACTAGCTTGTCACTCTACAGTCAAATAGGTATAAAACGTCATAAATAATTAGCAAATGTGTGATTGCGACAAGGTACAAAACTGAAACGCTGCTTTTGATGCTGACTGTCATCAAATGACAATACAATTACATATATAGCAACATCAACAAAAAGATGCTAATCAGTACAATATGTATTTATTTATGTTTTAGAACACAATGCGTACTTCAAACAAAAGACTTTTGACGGTACGACGCTATACGTCCCACATATGCTGCCGCCGGAAGCTCTCAATTTGGTGTCCACAAATCCCTATGACGAGTCCAAAGTCAAAATAACCGTAAGTCAAGATCATAAATTATTGATATTATTTATTTATTCAATTACTCTGATGCTGTTGCTTCGTGAAACGATTTGATATTTGTAGTTGCTCTAAGAGTTTCGCCAAGTTTTGAAACCAAGCGCTCTGAAATACTGTCAAACTGTTTAAATCCGTGCTATGTTGCCAAATTCAAATTATGTGCTAATTACATTGCAATGCTCATGTGTGAGTTTTCCGTATCAAATTTAATCTGACATCTTATGCTGTAAGCGCTTTGAGTTAGTGCACTTAGTTTTTGGCGTTGGTTTTAGGGACACTTGTATAATTTTGAAGCTCCAACGCAAAAAAATACTTGTATATAAAAAAAAAATCATGATATCATAATGCTCTGTCTATGTGCGCCAGACTCCCAGTCTGGTGGCACTGCACTGTAGCTCCTAATCGGAAAGACTGAACTCGGACACGGGGTTTTTAATAATTTAATTAAGATTGTTCGTAGCTAAGTTTTATTAAAATCGGTTTAACGTTTTCGCCAGACGTAAACCAGACTCATTACCATTTCTATTATTACAATATAACGCCTATAGCCGCTTACCGCCGGCGAGAGTGTCAAGCCGTTCTTGACATATGAGATTGAGAATATGACTTTTTTTAATTTCTGTAAGTTATAGTGACACCTGTACAATTTTAATAATTTCCAGATAATATTCCGACGCACGCGCCGCCTCAGTGAGATGATCCATCTCTACAACGTGCTGTTTAAGCAGATCATGAAGGATCTGCAGCTGGTTCGCTTCGGACGCCAGCACTTCAACGAACACGCGGCTGTGCAGATACCGCAGCACAAGCTTGAAGTCTGGCCTGGGTACGTTCAATGTTTCACTCGTGGAATATTAAATGGCCAGTATTTAAAGGCACGTCAAAAAAATAAATAACCATAACCTAAAAACTCCATCAATAAATTACGTAATACCAATTTTGAGAATTTCCTAGCGAGGCATATTAGAATAGTCATGGATCATGTTTATTGTCATCTGTATATTGTGAATTTTAAGATGTCTAGTGTTAGCAGAGCCCTGCTCCTAAGCAAAATGTATGCAGTGTGGGGTCATCTTATATTGGTCTGTGAAATCCAATTCACAGACCAATATAAGACAGATAAAAATTTAACGTTACGAGAATTTTCTGAATGGTTGTGCTATGAGCTACCTTCATACCAAATTTCAAGTTTCTAGGACAACTGGAAGTACCCTTTAGGTTTTTGGATTTTGGCAATTTGTATGGAAATAGCCATTGCAATGACTGTATCTTTTGATTGCGTTGACTTAGAAGGTTGATTTTTTTCATAGCTTCAAGGGACTGCAAGCTTGAATATTTGATATTAATTTCAACATGCTACCTCCACGCGTTCCATAGAAAAAGGGTCTTGACAGACAGACAGACGGACAGACAGACAGGCAGACGGACAGACAGACAGACAGACGGACAACAAAGTGATCCTATAAGGGTTCCGTTTTTTTCTTTTGAGTTTCTGTAAAAGAAGCCTATAAAAACTAAAATATGAAGCACTTTGTAAGGCGCAGCCGAAGTGAAAACTTTGACTGGTTGTAGTGAGAATCACTACAACCTAACCTAATTCTTAGCTCCAATTTTGACACGTTAATATCTCAATGAATAACATGTTCTGGTGTAAGACATGGGTACTCACGGATAGCTGGTCTCCTGATCTAACGAGTGGCAGGCACATTTCAGGCCTGCAATAATCACAGACGCTGTATTTTCAGCGGAAACACCATGTGTTATTGTCGAACTTCAAACTGACATTGCCACTAGAATAACACGTGCCCAGACACATATCAGGTACCAAATTAACCGCCCAAAGCCACGCTATCGCCCTGTAGTCTCGGTTTTACACGACAAAGCATATTTCAGCAACTTTCAGTCACACAAACGTCAGAAATTTAATTATAACAACAGTAGGTAGTTGTTTTGAGAGAAAAACTTTGACACCTTGTCAGAGCGTTCCGTTTCACGGAACCTACGTTTCGTTCCATCGCACACTAACCGCGACTCGTTGTACAAGCTCGAAACTTCGTCTTACCACGAATTGTCAGGGACACCCGCCGCGTGCTCGTATACAATTAAAACACGTCTGCGCGTAGCGCCGTGGTAGTTTGTTAAATTTGGAAGTTACTAAGCGGCTGACGAGAGTTTAACATCCCGTCAAACGAAACGCGTTCCTGAATTCCCTGGCCGTGATCTGTCACACTGACAGTCTGGCGGCGATCCCCTTCCTGGGTGGGCGCATGTCACTCGTGCGCGTAATTTGACGTAAAAACGCCGCGTAAATAAGCGCAAACGCGGTACCGCGATGTAATTCCAACCACCCACGCGTCCGCGTAAGCGCGTCGCACCAGACCCGATGCATTGGCAGGCTGTGAACATTTTTGTGACGTCCTCTGAGACGCAGTGTCAGTAGGGTTTGTGAGGAGTGCGTATATGTGTCGCGGAGTGACGTGTGTGCATCGAGGAGCGCTGCCGTTCTCACCTTCCCCGTAGGCCTAAGCTAGCTGGCGGCTTAGTGTGCTCGCACTGATGCCAAGGACTTCAAAGCCTTCTAGTTTTTGACGCCGCGCGCCGTGCGCCACCGCGTCCGATCTCCCGCAGGCCTGGGCCAGTGGGCGGCCCAGTGCATTCGTGCTGAAGCCAAGGGTTTGATAGCCCTCCATCATCGACTCCGCGTCTCGCCGAGACAGCGCGAGCCTCTCCCGTAGGACCAGAGTTCCGGCGGGCGGACTCTGTGGCAATTCTGCGACGCCAAGGGTTCCACGCCCGTCCGCGCACCTGCGCGCTGTGCCGCGTCTGCACCACCAGGGGCTACGTCTGACTGTCCCCCGGGCCTCACCTTGCTGTTGCCAGTAGGGTTTGACGGCCTGAGGGTCTCCGAACATACTCGTGCCGGCTACGGCTTCCGTAGCCTGATACGACACACCAACACCGAGGTAGACCGAGGAGTCCCGTAAGTGCACAGACAATTTTTCTTTACCGCTGGCCAGCGCGCGTGTGGACTTTTCACCACGTTATAGATTCAGTGCGCGTCGACCGGTTTAGATAAGGTTTAGTTAGTCCCAAGCGTGCCGGCTTGGCTTATAATTGAATCCTACAATAAATGTCATGTTCAATTAAATTGGCCTTCTTATCATTCTGTCGCTCCCACTAACCACACCAATAGAAGTTAAACCGGCTACGGCTCTTGAAACAAAAGTTCATTAGGAAGCCGCTGTGCCTGTCCGAGCAACCTTCTATTCTTAGATAACCTATATCAGTAGGCTGTAGCGTAGCGAATCAACTCTCCCCAAGTTGGATTGTCAACTTGTCCTATCTCCCCGACATTCCATATTTTTTTCGCATCACTACAGATGGCGCCCGAACAATTATTACTAATGCAAATATGGGCATGGCCACAATTAGATTAGCAACTCAATTTAAATTAAGCAACTTTAATATTATTGTTCTTCCTCTCAGACAAACAAGTGAACTTCATTAATGTAACTCAATAAAACATTGAACTTGAACAGTTGCTAGTAATTAAAATTTTTACATAAATTTACTCAACATAAAATTAGAAACTTCGATTTTCAAAAACTTAATTGGTGTGATTGGTGGACAGCTGTTTGTCAAGGATACCTACATTGTTCTGTAGCATGGCCATATTGTTGAGAAAAATGAATCTTTTTGTGCCACAAATTGATAATTTGCCTATGTCTATAAGTTATTATTGTATGTGCATCTGTGTATACCCGACCAAGTAAAAATAAATTTAATGTATCATTTCAGTTACACTATGGAAACTTAGCATAATGTCAACAAACAATTTATCAACATTATTATAATTCCAAATATTTCACTGCACATCATAATAGATGTTTTAGCAGTCAATTAAATTATTATTATAACTTCTCAGTTAAGAAGAAGTATAAGCCTTATTATTATTATTGTGCTTGTTCGGGACCACACAGACAATAACAAGCTGCCAACATGTCGGATCGTGAAGACGAAATATATCACGACATTGAAGTTTCAAAGCGCTTTCCACCGACTTCGACCTCGAACCCCGACCTAAGGCCGGGGCCTTCTTTCGTAAATACTCGACCGCGCGGAAATCAAACCATACCTGAACCGACCCCAGGTCCGTCTAACCAACCCGTCGCGCCAACCGCAACTACTGGACAATATCGTCCCATTACCAACTTAGAAGCACCGAAGCTAGTGTCCAAGATCTTAGATCAACCTCAGTACAAACGCGAACCGTACCAACCGCCGACGGCAGATCCGGATGAACGCGTTATACACGTGATACGCGAAGATAGCTTACGGTCATGGAACTTAAAGTTTACAGGCGACTCGGACGTCGCAGACTTTTTTCTTAGGTTGGATGATTATATGCGCAGTCGTGACGCGTCGGAGCGCAAAATCATAAAATGTTTTCCCGACTTCTTAAGTGGCAAAGCTTTGGATTATTATAGGCAGATACGCGATGACGTCACCACCTTATCAGAGTTACAACTTAAATTCAAAACTTTTTTCACCCCCATTGACAGTGATTACACATTAGAAAAGAAAGTTAGAGACCACCGACAACTACCAGGCCAGCCGTTACACTTATACATACTAGAAATGCAGACAATGAATTCGAGGTTAGTGTCCCCACTAGTGGAGGCTAACCTTATCGAGATCATTAAGCATAACATCCTGCCAACATATGCGCACCTGCTAGCCGTCGGTGACACTAACAGTATCCAAAATTTGATTACTTTAGGCAAGCGATTTGACGCTTACGCCGGCCCATCCACTGTCAGTTCGGGATCCAAATCGTCTAAACAATCAAGTCACGTGACTGTCGTCAACACACAGCACAATAGAAAATTTATTTCAAATAATTTAGTGACCTGCAAAAAATGTAAAAAATCAGGCCACTCTTACAGGCAATGTCGAACAGTGCCTGGCATTGTTTGCTTCCAGTGCGGAGAGAGAGGGGTCCTATCTAGTACCTGCCCAAAATGCAACCCCCCCAAGTGCAGGCCGCGCCGAGAGGCAAACGATAGCCCAAAGAAATTAGGTACTCGAGAGCATACTAAACCACATCCCAAATCAACCCACCTTGGAACGGTAACCCCTAACATATCATTCATTGAAGGGGACAATAGACTCTACATCGACTTTCAGATTGGATCCGGAACTTACAAGGGACTATTAGATACAGGCGCAAACTTAAGCATTATAGGCAATAATTATCATAGACACATATCAAAACTAAATTTTGAAATAACGTCTTTACGCTCAAGCGCAATTTGCGCGAACGGCTCAAAATTTAACATCATAGGAACTTTACTTCTACCAGTTAGGTTCAACAACCGAATTTATGACATCACGTTTATGGTAATACCAACCATAACCGACAACTTTATAATGGGTATGGACTTCATACATAAAGTAGGCTTGATTAACTTCATAAATTGCAAAACAATATGCAATGACATTACAGCACAACCACAAAGTGACACTAATGTTTGCGCCATAATCCCAAAGCAACGATTATCTCCCCTAGAAGCGATAGAAATTAATAAAATCATAGCAAAATTCAAAACCATAAGTACAGAGGAGAAGGGATTAGGTAAAACATCGATAGTCGAACACAAGATCCTGACAATCGGCCCACCAATAAAGCAACGGTATTATCCGCTCTCTCCGGTCAAGCTGAATGCTTTAAACGAAGAAGTAGACCGGATGCTCGAGTTAGGCGTGATAGCACCCTCCAAGTCACCTTGGTCAAACCCGGTTGTCATGACTCCAAAAAAAGATGGTTCGCTAAGATTTTGTTTGGACGCAAGAAAATTAAACGATGTCACAATTAAAGACTCATACCCATTACCCTACATAAGTTCGATTTTAGATAATTTACGGGGTTCCTGCTATTTGACCTCGATCGATTTGTCAGCCGCTTATTGGCAAATATCATTATGTAACTCAGACAACGTGGATGACTCTGGAACGTCTTGTCAAAAGACAGCTTTTGTAGTGCCAAATAGAGGACTTTTCGAATTCCGCCGGCTCCCTTTTGGAATCTCAAACGCCGGTTGCGAGTTGCAACGTTTGATAGATTCATTGTTTCAGCATAAATACGGTGAAAAGATTTTCGGCTATTGCGACGACTTGCTAATAGCCACAAGTACTTTCCGAGAACACCTCGACATACTTAACGACGTTTTTGATGCTTTAGGCAAAGCAGGTTTGACAATTAACTTTAAAAAGTGCGAATTTTGTAAAGAGGAGCTAAAGTACCTTGGTTACGTTATCGGTCCCCAAGGGCTACAAACAGATCCACAAAAGTTGGACTGTATTGAAAACTTCCCACGACCAACAACAGCTAGGCAATTACGCGCATTTATAGGGCTATGCTCATACTACCGCAGGTTCGTAGACAAGTTCTCGACTATAGTCGCACCGATGACAGCATTGGTGGGAAAAAAGAAGGGTAAAGAGGCCATAGCCTGGGGAGAGGAAGCAGAAAGGTCGTTCCTAGCGCTCAAAGACGCCCTCACCATGGCCCCCATACTGGCTTGCCCTGACTTTTCCCTACCATTCCAAATTCACACCGATGCATCGTCGGTAGGCATCGGTAGTGTCCTCATACAGGAGATAGACGGCATAGAACACCCCGTAGCATTTCACTCGCGACTACTCACAAAAACCGAGCGAAACTACAGCACTACAGAGCGCGAATTGTTGGCCGTGGTGGACTCTATTAACCATTTCCGCCCCTATGTCGACGGCAGTCATTTTGTGGTCGTCACAGACCATATGTGCCTCAAATGGCTGAAATCGCTAAACAACCCCTCTGGCCGTTTAGCACGCTGGGCGATGCAGCTGTCTTGCTTCAACTTTGAGATTAGACACAGAAAAGGCTCACACCACGTAGTCCCAGATATACTATCTCGAGTTGAACTCAAGGCGGTTGCTTTTACTGGCGGTTGCAGTTCTAACGACGATTGGTATAATAAATTATTTAAAAATGTAGAGTCACGTCCAATATTCCATAAAAATTACCAAATAAAGAACGGAATATTGTTAAGACATAGCAAACCATCGTCGCAATTGCTTAGCGGAACCGAATGGAAAATAGTAATCCCACGTGAATTAATACCGGAATGCATGAAGGAAAACCACGAGGTCAATGCAGTGCATCCCGGTACTTTCAAGACATTTTCGAAAATTAAAGAAAATTATTACTGGAAAGGCATGTATGCGGACGTGAAACATTACGTGTCCGCGTGTGAGAAGTGTAAAGCTTACAAACACTCCAATAATCCACCACACGGACACATGACCAACCAGAAGAAGGTCGACAGGCCGATGCACACCTTGTCAATAGACATCATCGGCCCCATGGCAAAATCGTACTCTGGTCACGTCTACATACTGTCAGTAGTAGATGTTTTTACTAAATATTGCTGGTTACACCCGCTAAGAACTGCAACAACCAAAACGGTTACATCATTTATAGAGTCCGAGATTTTAACCAAGGAAGGCATACCATGCGTTTTAATATGCGACAACGCCACCATCTTTCAAAGTCGCGAATTCAAAAACTTTTGCTCCAGCCACTCCATCCCTAAGATATTTTATGGGGCCTTTTACGCCCCACACTCCAATACTATTGAGCGGTACAACCAAACTGTGCAAACCTGCTTAGCAATTTTAGTGGGCGAAGACCACAGAATGTGGTCCAAGCACCTGCCGCATATTCAATCTTCTTTAAATAGCACAGTCAACATTGCAACAGGCTATACACCATTTTTCTTAGCAAAAGGCCGCGAGTTCGTCGCGGATGGCGCGCTGCACTGCATACGCGGCAACGCACCAGATTCCCCAGACGACCTCCAGCTCGCTACTCGGCCTGAAAAAGCTGACACGCTAAATGACTTGGCAAATATTTTCCTCCGTGTGACAGACGCCTTGACCAAAGCGTACAAACAGAACGCAAACCGATATAATCTGCGCCGCCGAGAGCTCCGGCTAAGCGTGGGTGATATCGTGTGGAGGCGTAACTTTGTACAGTCAAGCGCGCCACACTTCTTCTCAGCGAAACTCGCTCCGCGGTTCGTCAAAAGCAGAGTCACGAAGAAGTACTCAGATGTCGTTTATGACCTACAAGACGTCGACACGGGTAAAACGGGAAAATACCATGCCAAGGACATCATAAAGGTACCATAAGGTGTATACCAACTCGCAACCTCGACTGTGCAAAATTTTTAGTACACAAATTTTTTTTTGACAAAAGTGTCAAACTGAAAAAAAAAACTTGTGTACTTGTGCCACCCTAGGATTCAGGGAGTACAATCCGGATCAAAATCTGACCGGTACTTTTCGAGAAAAAATTAAAATTAAGTTTTTTTCTTCAATACAGTGGGTAGCTACCACAATTATTAGACTTTAAAAACTCTGTGTGAAGTCTCAATATCACTTCACACAACAAGGACTTTACCATAGCCACCGCGATAAGGTGCGCTAATATATCTATCTAGGGTGTAACAGTTGGCGCCGACTGTCTCACTCCTCTTGTATATATATATATAATATATAATTCAGTAAGTTATAATATAGTAATACATTAACTCATAATTCATAGTTTAAAATCGAGATAGGCAAACTAAAACTAATGGGAATGCTTTGGGGCAAACCAAGCATGCTTAGATTAAATGTACCTTATAGTCCAGGAACCGGACATAATATAGTTCGAGATCCAACTGTTATTTACTAAGGGCCATAGAAAATGGTATGCATGCTTAGCCTATAGGATCGTATACATGTTAGGTTAACTTTAGCGGATCCTAAGTTATTCATAAGTTCAACGGTTCGCATGCACAATTTTTTTTCTTCCGGCTACACCGGCTGTTGCGGTTAAGCCCGGCTTAACCTTTTTCCTAACAAGGGGGGTATTGTAGTGAGAATCACTACAACCTAACCTAATTCTTAGCTCCAATTTTGACACGTTAATATCTCAATGAATAACATGTTCTGGTGTAAGACATGGGTACTCACGGATAGCTGGTCTCCTGATCTAACGAGTGGCAGGCACATTTCAGGCCTGCAATAATCACAGACGCTGTATTTTCAGCGGAAACACCATGTGTTATTGTCGAACTTCAAACTGACATTGCCACTAGAATAACACGTGCCCAGACACATATCAGGTACCAAATTAACCGCCCAAAGCCACGCTATCGCCCTGTAGTCTCGGTTTTACACGACAAAGCATATTTCAGCAACTTTCAGTCACACAAACGTCAGAAATTTAATTATAACAACAGTAGGTAGTTGTTTTGAGAGAAAAACTTTGACACCTTGTCAGAGCGTTCCGTTTCACGGAACCTACGTTTCGTTCCATCGCACACTAACCGCGACTCGTTGTACAAGCTCGAAACTTCGTCTTACCACGAATTGTCAGGGACACCCGCCGCGTGCTCGTATACAATTAAAACACGTCTGCGCGTAGCGCCGTGGTAGTTTGTTAAATTTGGAAGTTACTAAGCGGCTGACGAGAGTTTAACATCCCGTCAAACGAAACGCGTTCCTGAATTCCCTGGCCGTGATCTGTCACACTGACAGTCTGGCGGCGATCCCCTTCCTGGGTGGGCGCATGTCACTCGTGCGCGTAATTTGACGTAAAAACGCCGCGTAAATAAGCGCAAACGCGGTACCGCGATGTAATTCCAACCACCCACGCGTCCGCGTAAGCGCGTCGCACCAGACCCGATGCATTGGCAGGCTGTGAACATTTTTGTGACGTCCTCTGAGACGCAGTGTCAGTAGGGTTTGTGAGGAGTGCGTATATGTGTCGCGGAGTGAGTGTGTGCATCGAGGAGCGCTGCCGTTCTCACCTTCCCCGTAGGCCTAAGCTAGCTGGCGGCTTAGTGTGCTCGCACTGATGCCAAGGACTTCAAAGCCTTCTAGTTTTTGACGCCGCGCGCCGTGCGCCACCGCGTCCGATCTCCCGCAGGCCTGGGCCAGTGGGCGGCCCAGTGCATTCGTGCTGAAGCCAAGGGTTTGATAGCCCTCCATCATCGACTCCGCGTCTCGCCGAGACAGCGCGAGCCTCTCCCGTAGGACCAGAGTTCCGGCGGGCGGACTCTGTGGCAATTCTGCGACGCCAAGGGTTCCACGCCCGTCCGCGCACCTGCGCGCTGTGCCGCGTCTGCACCACCAGGGGCTACGTCTGACTGTCCCCCGGGCCTCACCTTGCTGTTGCCAGTAGGGTTTGACGGCCTGAGGGTCTCCGAACATACTCGTGCCGGCTACGGCTTCCGTAGCCTGATACGACACACCAACACCGAGGTAGACCGAGGAGTCCCGTAAGTGCACAGACAATTTTTCTTTACCGCTGGCCAGCGCGCGTGTGGACTTTTCACCACGTTATAGATTCAGTGCGCGTCGACCGGTTTAGATAAGGTTTAGTTAGTCCCAAGCGTGCCGGCTTGGCTTATAATTGAATCCTACAATAAATGTCATGTTCAATTAAATTGGCCTTCTTATCATTCTGTCGCTCCCACTAACCACACCAATAGAAGTTAAACCGGCTACGGCTCTTGAAACAAAAGTTCATTAGGAAGCCGCTGTGCCTGTCCGAGCAACCTTCTATTCTTAGATAACCTATATCAGTAGGCTGTAGCGTAGCGAATCAACTCTCCCCAAGTTGGATTGTCAACTTGTCCTATCTCCCCGACATTCCATATTTTTTTCGCATCACTACAGATGGCGCCCGAACAATTATTACTAATGCAAATATGGGCATGGCCACAATTAGATTAGCAACTCAATTTAAATTAAGCAACTTTAATATTATTGTTCTTCCTCTCAGACAAACAAGTGAACTTCATTAATGTAACTCAATAAAACATTGAACTTGAACAGTTGCTAGTAATTAAAATTTTTACATAAATTTACTCAACATAAAATTAGAAACTTCGATTTTCAAAAACTTAATTGGTGTGATTGGTGGACAGCTGTTTGTCAAGGATACCTACATTGTTCTGTAGCATGGCCATATTGTTGAGAAAAATGAATCTTTTTGTGCCACAAATTGATAATTTGCCTATGTCTATAAGTTATTATTGTATGTGCATCTGTGTATACCCGACCAAGTAAAAATAAATTTAATGTATCATTTCAGTTACACTATGGAAACTTAGCATAATGTCAACAAACAATTTATCAACATTATTATAATTCCAAATATTTCACTGCACATCATAATAGATGTTTTAGCAGTCAATTAAATTATTATTATAACTTCTCAGTTAAGAAGAAGTATAAGCCTTATTATTATTATTGTGCTTGTTCGGGACCACACAGACAATAACAAGCTGCCAACATGTCGGATCGTGAAGACGAAATATATCACGACATTGAAGTTTCAAAGCGCTTTCCACCGACTTCGACCTCGAACCCCGACCTAAGGCCGGGGCCTTCTTTCGTAAATACTCGACCGCGCGGAAATCAAACCATACCTGAACCGACCCCAGGTCCGTCTAACCAACCCGTCGCGCCAACCGCAACTACTGGACAATATCGTCCCATTACCAACTTAGAAGCACCGAAGCTAGTGTCCAAGATCTTAGATCAACCTCAGTACAAACGCGAACCGTACCAACCGCCGACGGCAGATCCGGATGAACGCGTTATACACGTGATACGCGAAGATAGCTTACGGTCATGGAACTTAAAGTTTACAGGCGACTCGGACGTCGCAGACTTTTTTCTTAGGTTGGATGATTATATGCGCAGTCGTGACGCGTCGGAGCGCAAAATCATAAAATGTTTTCCCGACTTCTTAAGTGGCAAAGCTTTGGATTATTATAGGCAGATACGCGATGACGTCACCACCTTATCAGAGTTACAACTTAAATTCAAAACTTTTTTCACCCCCATTGACAGTGATTACACATTAGAAAAGAAAGTTAGAGACCACCGACAACTACCAGGCCAGCCGTTACACTTATACATACTAGAAATGCAGACAATGAATTCGAGGTTAGTGTCCCCACTAGTGGAGGCTAACCTTATCGAGATCATTAAGCATAACATCCTGCCAACATATGCGCACCTGCTAGCCGTCGGTGACACTAACAGTATCCAAAATTTGATTACTTTAGGCAAGCGATTTGACGCTTACGCCGGCCCATCCACTGTCAGTTCGGGATCCAAATCGTCTAAACAATCAAGTCACGTGACTGTCGTCAACACACAGCACAATAGAAAATTTATTTCAAATAATTTAGTGACCTGCAAAAAATGTAAAAAATCAGGCCACTCTTACAGGCAATGTCGAACAGTGCCTGGCATTGTTTGCTTCCAGTGCGGAGAGAGAGGGGTCCTATCTAGTACCTGCCCAAAATGCAACCCCCCCAAGTGCAGGCCGCGCCGAGAGGCAAACGATAGCCCAAAGAAATTAGGTACTCGAGAGCATACTAAACCACATCCCAAATCAACCCACCTTGGAACGGTAACCCCTAACATATCATTCATTGAAGGGGACAATAGACTCTACATCGACTTTCAGATTGGATCCGGAACTTACAAGGGACTATTAGATACAGGCGCAAACTTAAGCATTATAGGCAATAATTATCATAGACACATATCAAAACTAAATTTTGAAATAACGTCTTTACGCTCAAGCGCAATTTGCGCGAACGGCTCAAAATTTAACATCATAGGAACTTTACTTCTACCAGTTAGGTTCAACAACCGAATTTATGACATCACGTTTATGGTAATACCAACCATAACCGACAACTTTATAATGGGTATGGACTTCATACATAAAGTAGGCTTGATTAACTTCATAAATTGCAAAACAATATGCAATGACATTACAGCACAACCACAAAGTGACACTAATGTTTGCGCCATAATCCCAAAGCAACGATTATCTCCCCTAGAAGCGATAGAAATTAATAAAATCATAGCAAAATTCAAAACCATAAGTACAGAGGAGAAGGGATTAGGTAAAACATCGATAGTCGAACACAAGATCCTGACAATCGGCCCACCAATAAAGCAACGGTATTATCCGCTCTCTCCGGTCAAGCTGAATGCTTTAAACGAAGAAGTAGACCGGATGCTCGAGTTAGGCGTGATAGCACCCTCCAAGTCACCTTGGTCAAACCCGGTTGTCATGACTCCAAAAAAAGATGGTTCGCTAAGATTTTGTTTGGACGCAAGAAAATTAAACGATGTCACAATTAAAGACTCATACCCATTACCCTACATAAGTTCGATTTTAGATAATTTACGGGGTTCCTGCTATTTGACCTCGATCGATTTGTCAGCCGCTTATTGGCAAATATCATTATGTAACTCAGACAACGTGGATGACTCTGGAACGTCTTGTCAAAAGACAGCTTTTGTAGTGCCAAATAGAGGACTTTTCGAATTCCGCCGGCTCCCTTTTGGAATCTCAAACGCCGGTTGCGAGTTGCAACGTTTGATAGATTCATTGTTTCAGCATAAATACGGTGAAAAGATTTTCGGCTATTGCGACGACTTGCTAATAGCCACAAGTACTTTCCGAGAACACCTCGACATACTTAACGACGTTTTTGATGCTTTAGGCAAAGCAGGTTTGACAATTAACTTTAAAAAGTGCGAATTTTGTAAAGAGGAGCTAAAGTACCTTGGTTACGTTATCGGTCCCCAAGGGCTACAAACAGATCCACAAAAGTTGGACTGTATTGAAAACTTCCCACGACCAACAACAGCTAGGCAATTACGCGCATTTATAGGGCTATGCTCATACTACCGCAGGTTCGTAGACAAGTTCTCGACTATAGTCGCACCGATGACAGCATTGGTGGGAAAAAAGAAGGGTAAAGAGGCCATAGCCTGGGGAGAGGAAGCAGAAAGGTCGTTCCTAGCGCTCAAAGACGCCCTCACCATGGCCCCCATACTGGCTTGCCCTGACTTTTCCCTACCATTCCAAATTCACACCGATGCATCGTCGGTAGGCATCGGTAGTGTCCTCATACAGGAGATAGACGGCATAGAACACCCCGTAGCATTTCACTCGCGACTACTCACAAAAACCGAGCGAAACTACAGCACTACAGAGCGCGAATTGTTGGCCGTGGTGGACTCTATTAACCATTTCCGCCCCTATGTCGACGGCAGTCATTTTGTGGTCGTCACAGACCATATGTGCCTCAAATGGCTGAAATCGCTAAACAACCCCTCTGGCCGTTTAGCACGCTGGGCGATGCAGCTGTCTTGCTTCAACTTTGAGATTAGACACAGAAAAGGCTCACACCACGTAGTCCCAGATATACTATCTCGAGTTGAACTCAAGGCGGTTGCTTTTACTGGCGGTTGCAGTTCTAACGACGATTGGTATAATAAATTATTTAAAAATGTAGAGTCACGTCCAATATTCCATAAAAATTACCAAATAAAGAACGGAATATTGTTAAGACATAGCAAACCATCGTCGCAATTGCTTAGCGGAACCGAATGGAAAATAGTAATCCCACGTGAATTAATACCGGAATGCATGAAGGAAAACCACGAGGTCAATGCAGTGCATCCCGGTACTTTCAAGACATTTTCGAAAATTAAAGAAAATTATTACTGGAAAGGCATGTATGCGGACGTGAAACATTACGTGTCCGCGTGTGAGAAGTGTAAAGCTTACAAACACTCCAATAATCCACCACACGGACACATGACCAACCAGAAGAAGGTCGACAGGCCGATGCACACCTTGTCAATAGACATCATCGGCCCCATGGCAAAATCGTACTCTGGTCACGTCTACATACTGTCAGTAGTAGATGTTTTTACTAAATATTGCTGGTTACACCCGCTAAGAACTGCAACAACCAAAACGGTTACATCATTTATAGAGTCCGAGATTTTAACCAAGGAAGGCATACCATGCGTTTTAATATGCGACAACGCCACCATCTTTCAAAGTCGCGAATTCAAAAACTTTTGCTCCAGCCACTCCATCCCTAAGATATTTTATGGGGCCTTTTACGCCCCACACTCCAATACTATTGAGCGGTACAACCAAACTGTGCAAACCTGCTTAGCAATTTTAGTGGGCGAAGACCACAGAATGTGGTCCAAGCACCTGCCGCATATTCAATCTTCTTTAAATAGCACAGTCAACATTGCAACAGGCTATACACCATTTTTCTTAGCAAAAGGCCGCGAGTTCGTCGCGGATGGCGCGCTGCACTGCATACGCGGCAACGCACCAGATTCCCCAGACGACCTCCAGCTCGCTACTCGGCCTGAAAAAGCTGACACGCTAAATGACTTGGCAAATATTTTCCTCCGTGTGACAGACGCCTTGACCAAAGCGTACAAACAGAACGCAAACCGATATAATCTGCGCCGCCGAGAGCTCCGGCTAAGCGTGGGTGATATCGTGTGGAGGCGTAACTTTGTACAGTCAAGCGCGCCACACTTCTTCTCAGCGAAACTCGCTCCGCGGTTCGTCAAAAGCAGAGTCACGAAGAAGTACTCAGATGTCGTTTATGACCTACAAGACGTCGACACGGGTAAAACGGGAAAATACCATGCCAAGGACATCATAAAGGTACCATAAGGTGTATACCAACTCGCAACCTCGACTGTGCAAAATTTTTAGTACACAAATTTTTTTTTGACAAAAGTGTCAAACTGAAAAAAAAAACTTGTGTACTTGTGCCACCCTAGGATTCAGGGAGTACAATCCGGATCAAAATCTGACCGGTACTTTTCGAGAAAAAATTAAAATTAAGTTTTTTTCTTCAATACAGTGGGTAGCTACCACAATTATTAGACTTTAAAAACTCTGTGTGAAGTCTCAATATCACTTCACACAACAAGGACTTTACCATAGCCACCGCGATAAGGTGCGCTAATATATCTATCTAGGGTGTAACAGTTGGCGCCGACTGTCTCACTCCTCTTGTATATATATATATAATATATAATTCAGTAAGTTATAATATAGTAATACATTAACTCATAATTCATAGTTTAAAATCGAGATAGGCAAACTAAAACTAATGGGAATGCTTTGGGGCAAACCAAGCATGCTTAGATTAAATGTACCTTATAGTCCAGGAACCGGACATAATATAGTTCGAGATCCAACTGTTATTTACTAAGGGCCATAGAAAATGGTATGCATGCTTAGCCTATAGGATCGTATACATGTTAGGTTAACTTTAGCGGATCCTAAGTTATTCATAAGTTCAACGGTTCGCATGCACAATTTTTTTTCTTCCGGCTACACCGGCTGTTGCGGTTAAGCCCGGCTTAACCTTTTTCCTAACAAGGGGGGTATTGTAGTGAGAATCACTACAACCTAACCTAATTCTTAGCTCCAATTTTGACACGTTAATATCTCAATGAATAACATGTTCTGGTGTAAGACATGGGTACTCACGGATAGCTGGTCTCCTGATCTAACGAGTGGCAGGCACATTTCAGGCCTGCAATAATCACAGACGCTGTATTTTCAGCGGAAACACCATGTGTTATTGTCGAACTTCAAACTGACATTGCCACTAGAATAACACGTGCCCAGACACATATCAGGTACCAAATTAACCGCCCAAAGCCACGCTATCGCCCTGTAGTCTCGGTTTTACACGACAAAGCATATTTCAGCAACTTTCAGTCACACAAACGTCAGAAATTTAATTATAACAACAGTAGGTAGTTGTTTTGAGAGAAAAACTTTGACACCTTGTCAGAGCGTTCCGTTTCACGGAACCTACGTTTCGTTCCATCGCACACTAACCGCGACTCGTTGTACAAGCTCGAAACTTCGTCTTACCACGAATTGTCAGGGACACCCGCCGCGTGCTCGTATACAATTAAAACACGTCTGCGCGTAGCGCCGTGGTAGTTTGTTAAATTTGGAAGTTACTAAGCGGCTGACGAGAGTTTAACATCCCGTCAAACGAAACGCGTTCCTGAATTCCCTGGCCGTGATCTGTCACACTGACAGTCTGGCGGCGATCCCCTTCCTGGGTGGGCGCATGTCACTCGTGCGCGTAATTTGACGTAAAAACGCCGCGTAAATAAGCGCAAACGCGGTACCGCGATGTAATTCCAACCACCCACGCGTCCGCGTAAGCGCGTCGCACCAGACCCGATGCATTGGCAGGCTGTGAACATTTTTGTGACGTCCTCTGAGACGCAGTGTCAGTAGGGTTTGTGAGGAGTGCGTATATGTGTCGCGGAGTGAGTGTGTGCATCGAGGAGCGCTGCCGTTCTCACCTTCCCCGTAGGCCTAAGCTAGCTGGCGGCTTAGTGTGCTCGCACTGATGCCAAGGACTTCAAAGCCTTCTAGTTTTTGACGCCGCGCGCCGTGCGCCACCGCGTCCGATCTCCCGCAGGCCTGGGCCAGTGGGCGGCCCAGTGCATTCGTGCTGAAGCCAAGGGTTTGATAGCCCTCCATCATCGACTCCGCGTCTCGCCGAGACAGCGCGAGCCTCTCCCGTAGGACCAGAGTTCCGGCGGGCGGACTCTGTGGCAATTCTGCGACGCCAAGGGTTCCACGCCCGTCCGCGCACCTGCGCGCTGTGCCGCGTCTGCACCACCAGGGGCTACGTCTGACTGTCCCCCGGGCCTCACCTTGCTGTTGCCAGTAGGGTTTGACGGCCTGAGGGTCTCCGAACATACTCGTGCCGGCTACGGCTTCCGTAGCCTGATACGACACACCAACACCGAGGTAGACCGAGGAGTCCCGTAAGTGCACAGACAATTTTTCTTTACCGCTGGCCAGCGCGCGTGTGGACTTTTCACCACGTTATAGATTCAGTGCGCGTCGACCGGTTTAGATAAGGTTTAGTTAGTCCCAAGCGTGCCGGCTTGGCTTATAATTGAATCCTACAATAAATGTCATGTTCAATTAAATTGGCCTTCTTATCATTCTGTCGCTCCCACTAACCACACCAATAGAAGTTAAACCGGCTACGGCTCTTGAAACAAAAGTTCATTAGGAAGCCGCTGTGCCTGTCCGAGCAACCTTCTATTCTTAGATAACCTATATCAGTAGGCTGTAGCGTAGCGAATCAACTCTCCCCAAGTTGGATTGTCAACTTGTCCTATCTCCCCGACATTCTATTTTTTTTTCGCATCACTACATGGTTCAAACTTTTTTATGTTTAAAGTGAATGAATGTTCCACCAACCGCCAGCTAATTTCGTTAGAAACCTAACCAACAGCCGTATATTTGAAATATAACCGTATTTATGGCCTGAGAAGGTTCATAATCAAGTAACTGAAATTGACCTAAAACTAATCCTGTGGGTTGTGACGGTTTAAAAATATTGGGCCGAAATTTGCGTCATTGGGTAATGACGCGGTACGAAATATAAAGTGAAATGGAAAATGCAGTTTTTGGATTTTGGACCGAACTTTCGATCTAAGGTGCAGGACAGGTTGCAGAGTTTAGACCTGCAAGAAAAATCGTGCAGGTTGCAAGAAGTACATTTTTTCTTTCAAGTCTAGATGTTTCTTTCAAGTTTAGGTTAGAGCCGTTTCCGTGGTAACAATTACAATATTTAACCTAGTTTAGCTGGTTAAAATAATAGTATTATTTACAGGTACGTCACTGCGGTAGACGAATACGAGGGCGGTCTCATGTTGACTTTGGACTCGACCAGCCGCGTCCTCCGCACGCAGTCGGTGCTCGAGTTCATAAAGGAAACTGTCCAATCACAAGGCGCCAAATGGAAGCAGGCCATGACCGAACTGCTAATCGGGTGCTCCGTCATGACCACTTACAACAAGAAGTTGTTCCGGTATGTTTTCATGCTGTTATGAGATATTTACTACGGCATGTGTAATGGCCGACGGGGGGTCAGAAGGTTGAAACGGTATTGTATGTGGTGAAATAATAAAACTTATCACTTGCGTATATAAGTCCAGTTTCTGACTAATTCGTAGGCCTTTCTGTGGGAGCGCTGGACCCAGCGGCAGCGAGACGCACGCTGCGCGCCGCGGCTCTGCTCGCGCAACTACTATTTTATTTCACTATGATTGAGTCTCACGGTAGTTTCATGTTGATATTGGATTATTGTTCGATTTTCAGTGTCGATAGTATTGACGATACTATGAATCCCCGATCCACCTTCGAGAAGAAAGAGAATGGTGAACTGATCAAAATCAGTTACATTGATTACTACAAGAAGAGTTACGGCATCGACATATTGGACTGGAACCAGCCCATGTTAATATCCAGGTGGGATTTTATGCTAATTCCATAAATACCAGACTTCTAGTCTTTTACATGCGTACTTATTCTATATTTTTAACCCCCGACGAAAAAGAGGGGTGTTATAAGTTTGACCTGTGTATCTGTGTATCTGTCTGCGGCATCGTAGCTCGCAAGCGGATGGACCGATTTCGATGCGGTTTTTTTTATTCGGAAGCTAGTTTGATTTAGATGGTTTTTAGCTAAGTTTAATTAAAATATTGAACTTTGAAATGACAATGTCGGGGGTTTTACAACTTTTCTTAGTTGGCTAGGTTATTACTTAATAATAGGAAACCATATTGTTCGAGGGTGAATCTTGAGTAATAGTAATTTCATAATTTCGTCTAACATTATTGAATTGATGCATTCTATTCCGATTCCGTTTTGACAGAAGAAAATATCTGATGGTGCCTACTGATGATAACAGCTCCTTAGTAGTGAAATCGGAATTGTTCTTAGCTAAGTTTCATTAAAATCGGTCCACCCGTTTTTGAGATATTGAACTTTTTATAATTTAATCAGGGAAACAAAACGCATGCCCGGCTGCGAGACTCCGACAGAGTTCATGATCTGTATCGTCCCGGAGCTGTGCCAACTGACCGGCCTGTCGGAGAGCCAGCGGACCAACTTTAGGCTGATGAAGGATGTGGCCACCTACACGAGGATCACTCCTAACCAGCGGCACGCTGCTTTCAAGAAGGTGACAGCTACATTGCATCTGCCTTAAGACATTAACCCGAACCATTACAGATACAGACAGCAAACTTCATCATAGTGAAATAAAAACGTATCACTCACGTATATAAGTCGAGTTTAGCCCGACATTTTCCGGACATGTGTGCGTCTCGCCGCCGCTGGGTCGTGCGCTCCCAGAGGAAGGACTACGAATTGGTCTGAAACATGTCGGGCTAAACTCGACTTATATACGTGAGTGATCCGTTTTTATTTCACTATGATTGAGTCTCACGGTAGTTTCATGTTAAAATTAGCAAACTTCATACAAACTTCATTTAATAATAATAAAGCTGGACCAGTATTTTGTGAGGTCTTTTTTGAACATTGACATTCTGGTGATTTTGACATTCCATAGTATTATTTACATTCGATTTACCATACAATCTCATATTAAATATTAATATAAATAAAATATTGACGTCTTGTCAGTAGTCGTCAGTTCCATTTTAACACTTATGATTTTTGCGCGTTTTCTTTCAGTGAAACACTTTTAGGCATTATTAATAATCGCGTAAAAAATATATGTCCCGAGTATCATGATGTGTGAAAGATGTGAAAATCGCGAAAGTTTGAATCAATACATTATCAATAATGTTTCCTTCTTCATAAGATTCACTTCATTTTAAATACCTGGATAATTAATTATTTTATCTACACACATATCATAAGTCCTCTATAATGCGTTCAGAAACCGTAGAAAATGACCAGCATTGCAGCACGACGCCTCCCCCGCCAACCACCACGACCAGCAGGTCCAGCAGTAAAGTAATAGTCATTACGACATCGAATTAGATTTTTGGAATTTGACAACCAACGTAATTTACAATCATAGTGAAATAAAACGGATCACCCACGTATATGTCGAGTTCAGTCCGACATGTATAATTAATAATATGTTTTTTTTTACTAAAAAAAAACAGTTTACGTAACGTCAGCTCGGTATGTTTGTCTATGATTTAAAAAAAACAATCAAATTCGTGACAGGTATGGGTACATGATATATGCCTTCGGCCTCTGAACCCATCTTAGAGTACTTATAATATGTGTGTAGATAAAGTAATGTATGCAACTCCACATAATTAGGCCTTAAAACACTCGTGTGATCCTATTATGAAACTCAGCTTCGCCTCGTTTCATAAAAACACACTCGTGTTTTAAGGACCCTCATTATGTAGCAGTTGCATAAACTACTAATCTCCTTTTATTCTTGTTTGACAATTTTGAAATACCACATTTGCGAAAATGTGACGGATGATTTTCAAATGACCATTGTTCGATTAGCCATACTGTGTGTTCGTCATTTTAACCGACTTCAAAAAAGGAGGAGGTTCTACGTTCCACTGTATGTTTTTTTTTTATATGTATGTTCATCGATTACTCCGTCAATTGTAGACCGATTTTCAAAATTCTTTTTTTATTCGAAAGGGTATACTCCTAAGGTGGTCCCATTGTCACCAAGTCATGATCTGATGATGGGATCCTAGGGAAATCGAGGGCAACCCTCAAATTTTACAAGCACATACTATGTGTCTCATATGTTTTCTAAGGTTATTTAAGTATTTGCGTCTGGTAGTCATCATCTCATGATGATGAGCTGATGATGGAAGGTACAACTCCTTAGCGGTTAGGAGTTGGAGGATAATTCTGAAAATGTTAAATCATTATTCGAAAGGGTATACTCCTGAGGTGGTCCCATTGTCACCAAATCATGATCTGATGATGGGATCTCAAGGGAAATCGAGGGCAACCCTCAAATTTTATAGGCACTGTATCATGTGTTTCATATATTTTTTTAAGGCTATTCAAGTATTTGCGTCCGGTAGTCATCGTCTCATGTTGATGAGCTGATGATGGAAGGTACAACTCCTTAACGGTTAGGAGTTGGAGGTTAATTCTGAAAATGTGAAAAAAAATTTTTTAACAATAAAGTAAAACCGCCTTTAAAAAAAAAACCTTGGGAAAAAAAACGTAAAATAATCCTCTAAAATAATGATAAATAAATAAAATAAATTAAACGCATTTTTTTTTTCAGTACATCCAAAACGTTCTCGAGAACGAGAGCGCCCGCGACCGCCTCAAGGGCTGGGGTCTCAGCATAGCGCCAGAGACGGTCAACCTCGCGGCCCGCACCCTGCCGCCCGAGACCCTGTACTTCGGCAAGAGCGTTACTGTACCAGGGAAGCCCAACGCGGACTGGAACGGCGACGTGACCCGGAATGCGGTCATGCAGGCGGTGGACATCATCCGATGGGCCATCATATTTACGAAGAGAGACGAGCAGGTTACGAAGGTCAGTGTTCAAACGGCTGTTTATTAAAAACAAGAAACAAGCGGAACAGCGAAATCACACTTAGGCCCCCTTGCACCAGTACACACACACATGCAGTCAACAGCAGAAGTAGCTAAGCAACCGAAGTGGTCACAATGATCTGCATAAGCTTTTTCATCACACTTGCTCGTAAAGCGTCGTATTGTACGCAGGCATACTGAAGGACAACGGCCTAAATTATTCCTACGGGAGTAATGGTAATTTGTAATTTTCCCAAGGGAGTAATGAGTTTAGTTTTTTTTTTAGAGTTTTAAAAAATATGGCGTTCACTCGTAGGTAAGTAGGTATAATATGTCATTCCACACTATGGAGGTTTTAAATCAAACTTGGTTTTTTACGTTTTCTACAAATAAGTATTACTTAATTTAAACGTTATTGTTGTGTCTTAAAACTATTTGAGTTTACTTTGCAATTATTTCAGTGAATTTTATATTGAAAACGATAAAAACTGGCTGTATGGATGGGCTTTCGTCTTTTCAGTTTCTAAACGCGTTTTTTATCATTATCTGTGGAAATACTGGAAGTCTGAAGTCTCCATTGAAAAAAATTGACAATCTCGAAACTATTATTTGTTGCCGACTGCCGAGTTTATATTTATAATCGTATATACTTAATCTAATATTTACGGAGGTACTGCTTGTACTTAGTAAAATATGTCTTCTGTATGTGAAGACCAAACTTTTAATAAATAGATTTTTTGCCTTTTGTTGGGTGTATTTATTTCCTCGCAAATGTGATGAAAAACGTTGTGTGTATCACGGGCAGTAAGGGTATTACAAACTCAAGTCATTAAAAGCCCTCCGCCTTCGGCGTCGGCCTTCTAATAGACTTTCGTTAGTAATACCTTTCTTACCGCCCTTCATGCACAATGTATTATTATGTCTATAACAATAGAGCAGAGGCGTGCTTAGATCATTGTGATCGCGTCGGTTGCTTACGCGTACTAACCACTAAAAGTAGCTGACCGGTCTGAGTGGAGAGCCTTGGAGGGAGGCCTATGTCCAGCAGTGGACGTCTTTCGGCTGACATTATTGCCATTTCAGCTTGGCTATACGCTTTACAATATTTGAGACTTTGCTGACAGCCCAGAACAGAGCGACATGGATAAAGATGAAGGAGGCCTACACCAAATTGGTTGAGGAAGGCTTAAGATGATACTGATGACGATGTATTCCCGATTTTTTTAACTAATCTGATTGATGTTCCAATTTTCACTGTATTTTGGACTATTTTAAATTTTATTGTTATAATTATGTGTTTTTAAAATAAGAATAATAATTATGTTTGTATTTTGAGATGATTTAAATTTAATGGTTTTTGTTTAGTCACAAATGTATTAAATTTCGTACGCCTTTAAGGCAACATCATAGCTGTACTACATAATAATATACCGTAACTGTCTGTCACCTTAATACCTATGTTGACGAAATAAATGAAATTTGAATTTGAATTTGATGATGATAAGTAATTGTCCTATGAAATATCCACACACAGGTCAAACTTATAACCCTATTTTTGCGTCGGGTTGTAAAATGCGAGGGTGTTTCGTGTCGGAAATTGAAAATGTAACCTCGTAATTTTCAGGAATTCCTCTCCACAATGAAGCGCTGCTGCGGTCCCATGGGCGTGATGGTACAGGAGCCCCAAATGGTGATGCTGCAGAACGACCGCACAGACACCTACGTGCAGGCTCTGAAGAGGTCCATCACCTCCGACACGCAGCTGGTAGTCTGCATGTGCCCGACGTCGCGGGACGATCGCTACGCGGCTATAAAGAAAATTTGCTGCGCCGAGAATCCTGTGCCTTCGCAGGTGGGTGGAAAATAGGGAATTAATTTAGGCCGAATATCGTCGCCGTATATTTCAAAAGAATTAAGATAGCGTTTTCGTTGTAAGTTCCCAGTTGGCTTGATTTCTGATGTCGACATCTTGATCAATAGGGATATTGCCACTTGGTCAAATCAGCAACTTTTTTTTAAATGTCAAAACTACTTGATCCGATCTGTTGGTATAAAGTTTGTATTGAATTACTTAACTATGATGTCATCATTTTCATTGATCAAAATGCCTCCTTTTATTAGTTTTTGTTAAATTAATAATGAGTATTTTCGGAAGATTGATAAGTGAAAATGTAAAATGATTTTATTTAGACATAAGTCAACCCTATTATCGTCATATTTCAACAAATTAACACAAAACAATATTTAAACACTTTAAACTTTCCTCTTCGATCACTCTATTCGTTGATGAAAACCGCATTCATTTGCTGCGGAGGAGTTTGAAAGATCTAAACGTACATACAGAGGGACAGACGGCGGCAAGCGATTTTGTTTTATACTATGATGATATGACTGTAGAGATACAAAAACTCAAATTGAAAGTTACAGATATAAATTTATCGATTTATTTTAACCTTACACGCTAAATTTGTATTGTGTTGTCTCTGACAAAACGGAGCGTTTTAAGGTCTACTGTCTACGACGCTTAGCTGCATAAATAGTACTCAGCATTCAGTAGTATTCAGCATTGTACGCTTCCTGTACGGTTACTTGCAGCCTACATACAAAACCGCGATAACTGTGGCGCCATTGCAAGCAAGCGTACAATGACGAATACTATGTAGCTAAGCGCCGTGGATAATCCTTTTTATTTTAATCAAAGTTTTTATTCACTATAAAATTACATCATTAATTATAGGTACAATGTCATGTTAAGAAAATTTACATTGAAATACATCAGCAACAGGCCTCGTCAACTCGCTTAACCTAAATTACAAAACATCATCAGCAACATGCTTCGTCAAAAACCCTAACCTAAAACCCCCCACGCTGCATCGTAGCCGGCTCAAAGGTCCCCATAATACCAGCAGCATTACCCCGCTGAATGGCAATGGAGACCTGTTGCACCAAATACGACACAGAGCGAGGGTCACAGCCCCTGTCTCGCTGTCATCCTTTGTTGTACATTACATATATTATTTGTTTTAGGTAATAAACGCGCGCACGGTAATGAACGCGCAGAAAGTGCGTTCGGTGACGCAGAAGATACTGCTGCAGATAAACTGCAAGCTCGGCGGGACGCTGTGGAACATCTCCATCCCCTTCAAGACCGCCATGATCGTTGGCATCGATACCTTCCACGACGCTGGGAGGAAGAAACGGAGCGTGTGTGGTACGTACCCGCACTTATACTACTAGTGGCACCAAGGGCATAACCAGCTTTTTAAAGCTTTTAGCTGAACCTTTCATGATGTAGCGAAAAGGGAAAAAACGACAGTTGTTTTGCTTCTGTTTCCTTTTTGAGTTTTGAGAAAAGCACTTTTCGCCACGACCGGAACAACAATTGAACAATTCCAAGCAATAATGTACTGTTATCTCTTTTAGCATTCATTGCCTCGTACAACCAGGCTATGACTCACTGGTATTCGAAGGCCGTGTTCCAAGAGCGGGGTCAAGAGATTGTCGACGGCCTCAAGTCCTGTCTTGTTGACTCCCTAAAACACTATCTGCGAGTGAACGGCAGGTTTCCTGACAAGATAATCATGTTCAGGTGAGTTTTGACATAATTCGTTATTTGACGACCGGATAGGCTAGTGGTTAGAAAGCCTGACTACAAAGCTTGAGGTCCCGGGTTCGATCCCCGGTCGGGGCAGATGTTTGTGTGATGAATATGAATGCTTGTTCTCAGGGCTTGGATTTTTAATATGTATATAAGTGTGTATTTATCAATATAAGTATGTTTATCCGTTGTCTAGTACCCATAGGACAGGCTTTGCTTAGTTTGGGACTAGTTCAATTGGTGTCAATTGTCCCATGATATTTATTATTTATTTATTTTTCTCAAACATTGGCGGAAATGTTGTCATTTTACTCGAAGTAACAGAACACGAAGTGCCTTGTTGACGGCCGCATTACATTGCAGGCGCGATTACCTGTCCATAAATCGGATTGCTGGTCTGTTTTTCATTTGTTTTTAACTTTTTAAAAAGTAAAATAGACCATGGAAACATCCAGTGACATGTCTCATTCAGCCAATCCGGTGGCTGTATGCAGGCGTTCTATTCGAAATTTAACATTTTTATCGATGTCTTAAATAGCTTGGCAGTATTAAAAATAAAAATATACTTTTTTAACTAAAAAAAAATGGCGGGAATGAAATCATACGTAAACAAGTAACAATAACACACAAAGTCTTGACTTATTTAAAGTTATACAAGTTATATTAATTTAATAGTTTTTAGTGACAAAATCGTGATCATTTGCTGTATAGAAGTCCACCATGATGAAAATCAGAGGATAACTATTAACTAAAGCAAACTGCTTAGTACCGCTTAAATTTCAATGGAAATATTTAGTCGTTGTGAAACTATTATAAAACAGGGGTAAGGAAATTAATGAATTTAGTTAGTTATTAAGTATTTAATAAAATAAAATGTGTTAATAATGTCTCAGATATTGTAATATTTTGCAATAAATAATATTTAAGACACTGCCACAATTATAGTCACAACAATTTTGGCTTGCTGTATCACAGTTTTGGCTTGCTGTATTATGAGAGTTAATTAATAATTAAAAATTCCTTATTTCCTCTTAATGTTTGAGAAAAAAATCTATATCTGCCACGGCTGGAATAGCAATTGCTGGACTCGTACTTATTAAAAACGCTCACCTGCGGTTCGTGTTTTCTTCGGTTCTCGCTCCAGCAATTGCTCACTTCCCACGCCTGGGCATTAATTAATCTACTATAAAAGCAAAGTACTTCCACGTCACTAATGGTGCATGCAAGTCGGAGTGGTTGCTTAGGGTTGGTTAGGGGCACTGTGGTGTAATTGGAAAAGCGCGCTCGGCAGTCCCAATGGTGCTGTGGGTGTCCATGGGCGGCGGTGATCACTTATCACTAAGTGAACTTCATGCGTTTGTTGGATTTAGTATACATATAAAAAAAAGATGCGTGTTCACATCCCGGCCAGCGCACCTGAAAAACTTATATTTCTTGAGCTAAGGTTCTGCTAATAAAAAAGTTAAAATATTTATGTTTAGCGAGGTATTCACTTAGTGACTTCGGTTGAAATCTTGTGCTGGTACGATCTGGTGGATACATGCCATTTCTTAACCCATAATAAGGCCCCATTTATTGGAACATACTACCACTGAATCAATAGCAGCTATGGAATAACTAACCGCCAAAGGATATTTTTGAAGCAAGTCGCATTTTAAATAAACACAATTGATATTGTGCCCTATTATTCTGATATAATAGATGGTTAGCAAAAATAAACCTACAACTATGTTAGTTACACATACACACATATTCTGATACTAGGATTGAATTTCCAATTAAGTGTATGAGGTCGTTAAATCTGCTCTGCCTTATTAAAGGTTAATTGTGAATATAAACCCATACACGAATTGTTATGAACAGGGACGGCGTCGGCGATGGCCAGCTGAAAGTGGTCCAGGACTACGAGATCCCGCAGATGAAGATCTGCTTCAAGATACTCGACGAGACGTACGCGCCCACGCTGACGTACGTGGTCGTTCAGAAGCGGATCAACACGCGGATATTCATGCGCGCCGCGTCGGGGTTCGAGAACCCGCACCCCGGGACTGTGCTGGACCACACTGTTACCAGGAGGGATTGGTCAGTTACAATTATATTATAAACTAAGAACAATTACTTTGCTCACCCGCGACCACAAGTGAACAAGTAGTTATATCTGTGCGGCAAATGTATGTTTCCATGCAACACCTCCGCCTCCACTGCTACACGAATCAACACATGCCACACAGACCCAACTATCACCACCACCACTAAACTATTATCTATCTATTATTAATTTAGTTTCTTCGCCTTTGTTATGACTTGGCTCTAATTTTAATAATGTGTCAATGTGTATGACAAGCTATGAACCAATCACGACGTATTCCCCCGGCCCGCTCGCCGCGGCTTTTTTCGTAATGACTTTCCGGGTGGTTGGTCCGTGCATATACGTCACACTCGTCACACACATTTGAGGTTAACCATGAGGCTGACATATTCACGTTACTTAGGTGTACTCAAGCAAGCCTCCTTAAAATAGTACTTAGAAAAAAAATATGTAAATAAACCCTCAGCTTCAATTCGCAATTATATTTCCAGGTACGACTTCCTCATCGTGTCTCAAAAAGTCAACCAAGGGACGGTGACTCCGACGCATTACGTGGTGGTCCACGACGACAGCGGTATGACGCCAGACCAATGCCAAAGACTCACATATAAAATGTGCCATCTGTACTATAACTGGCCTGGCACGGTCCGCGTGCCAGCCCCGTGCCAGTACGCTCACAAACTGGCGTATCTGGTTGGACAGAATATCCATCAGCAACCGTCCGAGGCACTCTCGGACAAGTTGTTCTTCTTGTAAATACTTTTTCATGCGACTTCGGTAAAGGCTCGCGTCTTGCATTCTGAAGACGCTGTTCCTAAGACTGATTTAGGCGTAGGTGTCATGTCATATTCATAAGCTTCTGAGGAGTGTTACGTTGTACTGGGTGGAGCGGAACGAGGGGAATTATGGCCCTTTAGGTTTATAATTACGTACATACTTACATGTACCCTGAAAACAATACTCTTTTTCTTTGGGCAGTCGTGTAAAAAGATAAAATGTTGAAAAGAAAAATCTTTATCTCTCAAAATATGCAAGTGAGACGTATCGTGTCCAACTTTAATACTTATGTTTTCTTAGTTTCCTCGAAGCAGAACTGAAAAGCCTAGTGTTCAATTATCGCTAAGCTCTGCTATCAACATACCTCGTTGGGATTTGGTACTTTTTCTCCTTTGTTCTACTATTTTTTACCAGACTGCGACACGCAAAGGAGAGTAATGTGTTTATCAGCCTTTGTATGTATGTATGTTCCTTTGTGGCACTCTAGAGACCGAACGCGTGGGCCGATTTTAATGATTCTTACGTCAATCGATTCGTGTTATTTCTCTGTGTAGCGAGTTAGCGACCGCGTACCGGAGAGCTAAATGGTGGTAGACTTCCCACAAGCTAGACCGACGATCTGGTATAAATCAAGAGAAGTCATTGGCAGTGGGTAGTTCAAATCCGACCGCTGTGTGGTTCTTTAGGGAAGGCCTATCTCCAGCTGTGGACGGCTTCCGGCTGAGATGATGATTTAGTTAAACCGTGAATTTCTTTTGGATATAATTACTTTGGTTTTCTTCTGTTCCACCCAGTATAATAGTAGAGCTTTCGCCGAAGTCGGTTAAGTTTAAGTTGTCATTGACATAAGCAACAATTTGACTAAGATCTATTAAAGCTTATAAAGACATTACTTTTGTTTGACGAATAAATTAGTAGTTTTAACGTCGATGCCAATCAACTACATTTGGTTTTAAGTTTATGATTTTACGATGCGCCCAATGATATTTTAAGTAAAGATGCGTCATATGCTCACAAAACAATTGAAAAACATGTTCCAAACATGTTGACATTTGCGCGCAAGTTTGGACCTCATTCGAGAGCGACAGAGGCCAAAGAGGCTACAGGCTTTTCTGCGCTTAATTTCCGACGTGCTGATAATATTTCTACCTCTTTTATATGTAATATCATTGGATGCGCCATTCAAAGTTTAATTGAAATTAGCCTGATTGATGCAAATCGGCATTTAATTTAAAAACTAAATGAAAAAAAAAAACCAGCTTGTATTCCCTAGTTTTGTTACATTGTCTCGTCTAGTTAGCTTTTAATTTGCTTCGTATGTCACGGATTTGTATTGTAAAAAAAATTGATGACGCCGATTACCAAATTTGGTACAAAATCTGTTATTATTATTACTATGTTATCTGTAAATTACAGATGTAAATTTAAAATATAAAGTTAAGGTAGGTTTATCCGAGATAGACTGATTTGTAGGGTAATTTTTGTACCTGACCAGAGTCCTTATTGTCTAACGCGCTCTGCTTCATTTTAGCATTCGCTATCTTTTTCTCGCACGATCTTGTACCGTTTGACAGCAAAAGATGGCGAATGTGAAACGAAGCCGAGTGCGTCAGACATAAAGACTAGTAAACATTAGTCTTATTGTCTTAAAGTTCCCATAAATTCATTCAAATGCCATAGTTTGCCACAATTGTACTATCTAATCCAGTTTTCATGTGACCGAATGATACGATACCAAGTTCATTTTCCATAATCGGGGTTGCTATAATGTTCATTTGCCAGATCGTTTAGATAATATTACAGTATTTTTTCCTAAAGCAAATCAGGTTAATCCTAAGTTGAAATGTATAATGTGCCCGAGTTCACGGAGCTCCGCAAGCGGTGCTCCTATTCCTTGGTAGTTTGGTATTTACATACATTTATCTACCCTTGGTTGGTTTCAGTATTTGAGGGCTTGGGCTGTAGTTCCCTCGCGGGCACAGATCCGGAACTTCACACAAAGCATTGAATTGCTTCGTAGTTGTGTGTAGGTTTCCCCACGATGTTTTTGTTTTCCTTTACCGAAAAGAATGAAAGCTATATGAGGTACCAAATATTTTCGCTACTTACGTGATCTTGTTCAATGTAATCAAGAGCATTGTTAAATGTAATAAAGAATTAACAAACTCTAATTTATAAATTACCTACACGTCGGTAATCTCGTAGAATTTAGGTAGCATTTGACATAATATTTTTTTAATTTACCTTTTTCATACAAACGAAAAGCGTAAAAACATAATGCGTATTTTCAGGAAACATAATGGTGAGTCGACATAATTTGTAATTGTATAGTGAACATAAAGTAGTTCGGTCTGCCGCCGTCGCATGGAAAACCTCGCAGTAGAAGATTTAGCATAGCAGTATTTGTAGGAGGTAGATGAAACTGTGATTTAATTTTACATGGCACTTTAGATTACCAACCTTATGATGATGATATGTGGTGCTGTGTTGTTTATAACCCAATTTTTTATCTTATTATTATAAAAAAAATTACATGTAATTAGGTACAGAAATCTATTCTATCCTTTAATATAATAAAATGGATAGATAACATAAAGTAGTTGTAACATCATAAATTTAATATCTAAACTGCATAGCATACATTTTATATAACAACTAAAACCATACAGCTCAAATAGTAAATTATTGTCTATTCCAGGAAGTAAGCAATTACTGGCCGAGTAATAGATTTAAAAAAAACTGGCCAAGAGCGTGTCGGACACGCCCAGGATAGGGTTCCTAAGCCATTATGAAAAAGTCCCGGCAATTTAAAAAGGTATTTTCATCACATCTATTCGAAACCAGCGTAAGCAGAAGCCTACTCCTAAGCACGCTTTGTGCAAACATAAATAAGTTGGTCAACTATTACACGTAAACCTGTAAAGACTACTTATCTCTGATAGACCTTTTAAATTTACTCTATGCACTACTGCTCTGATTTTTTCCACATTTCTAAATACAACAGTTTCTCTGGTAGAATGGGAGGGGGGGGGGGGGGGGCTCCAAGAAAAATGAGCACGTCAAACAAAGCTAAATATTTCGCAAACGAATCCCTTAATCGAAAAATTTTCTTCCAACACCCCCAAAAAGATCTATCCAACGAAAACAAAAAAAACACATCCCCACTATGTGTAGGGGAGGTACCCCAATAATTTTTTTTTATTCTACCTGTTTGTCGGCCTAATTAATATGTATATCTATGCAAAATTACAGCTTTCTAGTACCAATAGTCTCGGAGCTAAGCTACGACAGACAGACAGACGGACATGACGAAACTATATAGGTTCCGTTTTTGCTATTTTGGCTACGGAACCCTAAAAAAGACGAGCTTGCGAGTCCATAAGCCAGCAATTGCAGTTGGAAATTTAGAAAAAGATAATGAAAAATGTACTAAAATAGGCTAGCGTGGTCTACAGACCTCAGAACCAGTGATGGTAGTTAAACGTAGTTTAAAAAAATGCTTATCGATCGGCAGTCGTTAATATTTTTTTGTAAATATAGTTATAACTATGTATTATATTTTATCTTGAAGAAGTTACTTAAAAACTTGTCGAATGTTACGAGATTACTGATGAGTAATTACTAATTATGAATCTTAGTAAAAAGTATAAACATTCGAATTTGTGAATTTCCAAAGGTATTCCAATCGAACACTATAATACTCAATTGAAAGGGAACAAATCAAGTCATATTAATTGCGTTACAGCTACGATTTCATAAATTTTCAAAATGTTACTGAAATCGCTAGTAGTAAATCTTGAATTTTTACACTTGCCTTTGTTTGATCATTTAAGAGATTTAACATCCCACCGCATTTTAGATTCTATTCGAGAAATATTGTCATTACATGTTCATGTCATTAACATTATATTTTAAGGTAGTCCAGAACAAAGTATCAATAAATGCATACTTAATGTTGGCACTTCATTGGGCCGTATTTGCCAAATGTTTTTCATTCCATCTCTGTCCTTTACGTGAAAGGAAAGAGGCGGCGAGAATATATTATCTGTCAAATACGGCCTAGTGACGTGCCCACATACTAACTATCAAGCTAGCTTTTAATGGGGGTTATTGCGAGTCAAAAATCCGCTAGAATCGTTAGTGTTTAGTGAGGTATACCTGTCATTGTCCAGCAATGAGAGAATTTAGAGAGATGGACCTCACTCGATTCTATTCGATTCCTAGCGGATTGTTGACTCGCGATAGAAAGAAAGAAAGAAAAATATTTTATAGCATTGGATTGGATCGTTTTTATTGTGCCAAGCCATGATGTGATTCTTAGATATTTTTATTAGTGTTAGATTTATGGTTTTTATGAATGTGGTGCTAATTGTTGTTGAAGTATCTTTAGAAGTACCTGTACTTAAGACACGATACAAACATGATTATTTTTCTACTCTTGTGAGGTAAACGACCCAATGATTGACACGTTAACTCCAATAATTGACATCGTGCTTGTCACCTTTATTGCTACGTATTAAGATTGAAGGTGCCAACTATTGGCACAGTGTCGGGTATAGGGACATTAATTGCTATTGCGTATGATACAGTCAGCTACAAAGAAACGGCACCCCTCGGCGTGGTTAACTTTTCTTTGCAGCAGACTACAATGGGATCCACGACGATGATGATGACGAGATGATGAGGTCTCCATAATGACAAATGTGTATGTAACACCTCATTTCGGAACCGACAAACTAAAAACTGTTCAAACACGTCATACATTATGCTGCTCTCAGGCCCCTGTTTCACCAACGTTACAAGTGTCCGTTTTCAATGACAATTCGGTGTCAGTTGCTGACTTGAAGAGCTTTTGTTTTAGCGCGCTTCATATTGGCAAAGAAATGTAGTTCGAATTGTCATTCTAGACTGACAATTGTAATGTTGGTGAAATATGGGCCAGGAGTCATTGGCAATAATGGTTGCTTTGGTTGCTAACCTAAAGCGATCGGTTGCCATCTTTATTGCACACAAGCTATTACAATAGTTGCGTGTGGACACTTCTCTATCGAAAGTGAGATGATGAGCATCTTAAGAGATTCTTGTAATAGCAGAAATGCATTGCCAAATAAAGTCGCAGAGGGATAAATAGTGAAAAATAATGCAGTGGCAATGACTTAATCACTTATGTTAATATTATGATATAATTAAAATTTTGTTACATTATCAGTTTCGTTCAATAAATAGGTACACCTATCTTTATTTTTTTCATTTTAAGAATGCCTAGATTTGTCTTCCCAGAGATTTGGATAAGCCGTTAATTAGTTTTAGCTTGGATTTAATGTCATTGTAAATTGCTTTTATTAATATGGAGAATTTTGTCGAACAACCATTTGAAAGAAAGAAAAATATTTATTCAACGTACACAATTCACAAATGTAAATAAAACCATTAATAGAAGAGAACATCAGACACTGAGTCAGAGTCTTTGTATGGGTCGGATTATGTAGCGCTGATCGAAATAACTTTCATTTACTTACATTATTTAATGAACAATAAGCACCAATGTTTTTTTGGGTAAGTCCAACAATTCCCACTTTGGAAAAGAGATCAATCGACGAATCCATCTCGGCTGGGCACTATCTTTGCTTCGTTACATGTCACAAAGAAGTCATTTTAAACCAGCGTGTGTTGCCAGTGATGAAATATGGAAGCAAAGCATGTCTTGTGCGTTCCTGTCGTAATATAACCGCAAAACGCCTCTTAGCTCGTCCTCGCTTTAAGAAGTTAAACGTTTAGTTAGCTGTGATTGATTGAGCTCACTTTTTGTTATCATAGTTTTTAATTTTTTTTCTTACCTTTTTCTTCTGTTTTTGTTTCTATGTCCAGCAGTGGACTGTTATAGGCTGATGATGATCATGGCCTTTTTTTCACCTTTAAAGCGACGGGCACCGGAGTAGAGGCAGACCAAAAGGAGATGGTTTGACGATTTGGAGAGATTTTTAGAGAGAGCTGCGTTTTGATTGGATAATTAAATTAGTTCGTCCATGTCCCTGCTAAATGTCAGTGATACGTGTACTCGCCCTTTGTCGGTTCTTGGGCAGTTACAGTTCCTTTGTAGGTCGATTCAGATTCGATACTTTGGTAAACTTCGAACATGTCGCTCATCTGCTCCAAGAACTTAAGTTCAATCGTATCTCTATTAAACTAGTACTACATTTAATATTTATGTATCATATTTTCTATTAATAAGTGTCCTTATTGAGTTTTATGTTAATTAACGCAATTAAAATGAATAAATAACTATTTTGTTAACTTGTTGTTTTTTTTATAGGTACAAGTAGAAATGCTATATTGAATCAGATACCTTATAATAATCCTCCTTACCGATTCCGGCTACGGCGACCGCTTCACCTCCGATTGTGTGCCCTCATGTGGCTAGCCTAGCCAATCTTCCTCAAGAAGGTCCGTGCGCACAGCGAGCACGTGAGGAGACCATTGCTGTAGTTGTAGTTGATAGCCGCTGGTGGCTGGTGCGCCTATCAGATACCTTAAGGGACTTCTAAACGGGCAACGTTTTTCTGCAACATGTGGCCGGCAACTATTGCTGTCTGACTCTTATTATGAAAGCTAGACAAAGACTCCTATAGTTACCGGCGTAATATGGTATTGCAGCAAAACATATAGCCCGTTTAGAAACCCCATTAGAGTTACCATTGTGCAAATGTTCAGTTTACGCAAATTTCACGTAAAAACACGGTGTAAGTAGTGCATCTCTATTTCGATAAGCAAATATTTTGGCGAAGTGTAGTGCGACCAAGTGAAAAAACCCCTGTCTTAGGTCGTTGTTTTTTATTTCCTTTCCAAATTTCAAATTTTAGTTCCAAATGCCTTTAGACCTAATCAGCTTTTTTAAAATAAAAGAAATAATTATTCAAATTACAAAATCGAATAAGCTCGCCTTTTTCCGACGTCGAAATCACAGCAATCCGAACTTCTCTGAAAATCGATCGAATTTGTCTAATCGCCGGCACGAATATTTCGCCCTAATTAGAAGCAATCGAGTTTTCGCTCGCGGCGTTACTTGACAGCAGACGCGAAGCGCACGCGCAAGACAACACGGGAATTAGACAACCACCTACTAAGCTACGACAGCATTTAGCAACAACACTGAAAATATTGGGTAACTTCGCTTACATTACTGCGTTGCAAAGCAAGTCTGAGTAAGTGCTGTATATTTGAAGGGCAATGGAATAGCTGCAATGTTCACGTTCTTTTGGTGGTAGAATTGGCAAAGTGGTCCATGGTTGATCATGATCACAGTGTCGTAATTTGACTACGGTAGGAATGCATTTTGTTAATTTTAAAAATAAAATTGCCTATTTAAATAAGTTTTGAGAATTAGATCAATAGCTATAGCTTGACGTGATGATTCAAGGGTGAATGCCGTGATTACTGGCGAATGTTAATGACATATCTATGTAAGCATACCTATACGAATGCACCTACCAAGGGCAAGGCAAGGCACGGGCAAGGCTATTTACTACCCCACATAACGAGATACTTGATAGAGTTCTTTTGGTATCAATATCAGTAGGTATTGAACTGAAAAACAATCGTTGTCGAGTTTGTATGACGTTTGGAACAGCGCCCGCCCGTGAGCGTATTTGGAACTAAAATTTTGTATGAGGTTTCTCGATCTCGATAATCGTACGTTACGAAGCATTCGTAAAGTCGTGCTCGACCCTCAGCCACACATGGTTTTTCAGTCTACGTTAAGTCTCTAACTAGCATCGATACCTATATTATAATCATCCGGAAGACATTCACTGCTGGAATAGGCCTTCCCCAAGGACCTCCACGACGATCGGTCTTGTGCTACCCACAGCCAATGGCTTCCCGTGATTTTTATGAGATTGGTAAGTACATATGTTAACATGAAAACAAATTGAGCTGATTTTGAAATTATAGAAGTCTCCACGTTGAAGCCTGAAGATATATCCGTAAGTAAGCTATGTACCTACTTGAGTAGGGATCCGTTGTTTTTAGCAGCTAATAAAAACTTTAAAAAAATTGTTAGGTGATTCAGAGCAATTCTGGCTGTCATAGAGTCATAGTCGATGGGGTGTGAACTTTACTTTGGAAGCCCATGCTTTGAGGCTTGTCTAAGGAACACCAGGCTAACCCGTGGTTAACTTGTCGTATTTGTGTCGTCTGACGTTATGTTAACACCGGGTTAGTGTCTAACTCAGGTCGGTGAAAGTCGGCCTAAGAGGGATTGTGTAAGTTGCTACTTCTAACTTGTTCGGTTTTACTACCTAGTGTAAATTCGGGGTAAGGCCTTTGAGTGGCCCATTTATAATAGGCCTGTACCTACCTATATACCTACCTATATACAACATGTAGAGTCGTCTTTAATAGGTTTCAGGAGTGGAAATAAAAGTAAGCTAAGTAACACGACCATCACATACAAATAAATGATAGTAAAGATAGCAAATAGGTAAGCGTAATTTCTTGACCCGGACAGCGCCTTGTCAATATAAACATTAATTACTAAGAGAGTAGCTATGTAGGTTAATTCTCCACTTAGCTAGGCGAACCGTGTTTACGCATGACCAAGTACGAAACAAACGTGATTTGAAATCCGCGATAGTGTCGGCATTAACCGTAACGGATCGAATACCTATCAACCATTACACAAACTTACGGCTTGTTATGTTCAAAAGCGTGCTTACAGTAAGTAACAAGCATTATGCTTGTGTTACATCGATAACGAAGTTCTAGCAGTTCTCCGTGGGCCGACATAATCTACGCGGGCTGTGGCTCCGAACAATCTGAAATGAAACGCCGACGTGTGTGGGTGTGCTACGTTTCGAGCGAAGCGGCAGTCCATCAGGAGGGAGCGGGACGCACGCATACCGAGTGAGCGGTGGGCACGAATACGCAACCCGTGGGAAATGCACAGTAGTGGTCAGATCAGAGCGCGCGCGCGCCTGCCCAATGCACGTATTATTGTATTCGTTGCTCTACCGCCACAAACGACTTATGACTTTGGAAAACGAGACGCGTTTTTCATTTTAAGCTCCGGTTATAAGACTCAATTTCAAACTGAGGCTTAGAGGTTTTGTATGTAAATTTCTGGTAAAAACGTATGTAGGTAGTTACGCGTGGAGTATAATGCGGTGATTTTTTTACCGATCGATTGAGGTTTGCGGCGAGCGGCCGGGATGCAAATGCGTGTTTACGAAGTTCGCCGGCACACCCCTAGTCGGCTTCGTTATGTTTTATGTTTTAATAAACTCATTATGGTCGGAATTGTGAGCAAATAGCGAAAGGATTCGGTTTATTGAACGTTGCTCTTATGTTAGGCTGTTGCCTGTAGCTTTTTAGTTAAGTAGAGAGGTTAAATTGATTGCTAAAATTAAGAGCAGCTTGTAGAGACGTTTTTCCTTCTCCCATAAATTTATTCTACGTCCTAATGTTTCAGTCCTTTAAATTCATAGGTAAAAAAATGCGTTAAAATGTATCATTTATCCACTCTTCGACTTTTAGGCTCCATTACCCACCGAAGGCTGGTTTCCAATAACAATGGTCAATAATTCGTATCGTCAACCCACGCAGGACTTACGGCTGACCTTTAATTAAATAAAAAATGTAAATATCTTCACTTCGGCATGAATTATTTTTAAGGATATTATTAACCTAACCAGATGGCGATAGCAGCGACCAATTGAAGCAACGAGGTAGGTAAGTCTGTGTTAGATATACTTATTCCCTAACAAACTTTCTTACATGATTGGTGAAAATTATAATTTTCGTATTTTTTTTTCAAGAATGAAGATAAATATAACACTATGAGCCAGGGAGAGCCTGATAATATTGTCAAGTGAAATGCTAAAGACGGCGATAAAGACACCTAGCATGAAAATGCTATGAATGGGGTGTAAATAGGTACCTACTTAGTTTCGTATCGTGTAGGTATGATTGGTAAGGGAAATAAGATAACGCGCAAAAGACTAAACGGAAAATCAAGAAAATTTTGTAAGTTAAAACTAGCTTCCAGAGCACATAAGTTAAAGAATCAGCATGAGATGTGGGATTCATAAGACGTAACAAAAAAAATACTTAGTTTATTGAAAACTTTCATTTTCTGTTGCGAAATTAAAATTATAAAATGAATTGTGTATGAACGTCTTGTAATGTTAGGATAGCTGTGCTGAGATCCCCATCCCTACCTTCTAAAGAAAACTCATCTGTCTTTTTTACTATATTTACATTAATTAAAAAGTTAAGTCACGAATGGAAATACTTTTGAATTCAATCCGCAGAGTAAACGGGTAATTATTTTGACACTCAATTATTTTGAAATGTCAGTTTTTGTACGACTGCGACAGCTAGCTGTTTCCCATACAAAATGAACACGATCGTGATTGCGACCGAGTTAGACAACAAGCATGCTGGATTCAGTGCCCTAAGCACGACTTGTCGAATCCTGCGTTACGTTACGGTTATCGTATCGAGATCGAGAAATCTCATACAAAATTTTAGTTCCAAATACGCTCACGGGCGGGCGCTGTTCCAAACGTCATACAAACTTGTTATAGTTTACTATTCGATTTTACGTGACGCAGGATTCGACAAGTCGTGCTTAGGGCACAGACGCCAAGTAAAATTTTTCCGTAACGTTATCTAAGTTAAGCCATAAACAATACTTTCAGTCCCATTCAACCTCACACCCATACTCGGCCGGCTTGAAACAACGGAGGGTTGGTCACATCGGATACATATCTTAATTAGGCCTCACAAGGCGTCGATCGGTTTCTTTTTTTAACCGTCCGTCTTGGGCGACCGTGACGAATACCTATGTACGTATACAGTTTTTCAAAACCCTTTTACAAAGGTACTTTAAATCTTATTGAGTTGTAAATAAAGGCTCAAATTTCGGGACCGAGAGGAAAGCTAGCTGGCAGTTAAAAAAGATTCGGCCATAATTTAGAAGATCCATTGACAAGCTCGTTTGTTTTTTTCACCGTAGAGTGTTTAATGAATTGGTTTCCATTGGCTGAGTTGTAATGAAAGAGTATGAATGAACTCGTTAAGTGACATGACGTTTTTAAAGGCCTTTATGTGCGGTGACCTCCTATAAAAACGGAGATAGGTTTATTTTATAATTAGGAAAGTGATGATACCTACCAGACGATTAATTGCTTTGCTATTTGAATGTGTAATGGCTTGGCGCAGCTTGAATTGACAAGTTTAATTTTCTAAACTTATTACAATTGACATTTAAAGGTGAGAAGGTAAGAGTTTATGTCATAATCTTTTTCTGATGGGTATGTCTATTTTATTAGTAGGCAGATGCGCATTATTAACCTCACGTCTTACACGGAAACATGACACCTTCATCTAATTAAAAGACCACAAATCAACCACTTCAGAAGCTCTACTTCTATTAATTCTGCATCAACCACAAACGTCATCTACTTATCCTATTAATCCCAGACCCCGGTTACCTTTAACCAACCTTATTATCTAACAGCACAGTCTTGAATTGTGTGGCTAGTTTTATTAGTGATTTAGTTGGAGCCAGGGCACGACGGTAGTAAATAAGGCAAGCGTGAGATACCCTGCAGAGTTGGCATCAGCAAAATGCACCCGACGTTGCTTAGTTTTTCACTTTGCCATAGTTCGGATGTCTGGCGCTTGCCGAATGTTTTACAAGGTTCAGAGAATCCGATGTTGTTTTATTTTGGCACGGCAGTGTTTTGTTTGCAATGTTGCATGAAATATTGTGTCATAAATGCAATATTTGTGCCGTACCTTGTTGGAAGAAGTCTTAGGAGACAGGTTTTGATCTCGTTTTGATGTGTTTTGTAGAGATTAAAAATGTCGGTTTTGCAATCAGGTGACACTGTGAGTGATATAATTATTTGGCAGAAGTTAATTAATTTAGGTGAGTAGGCGATGCCTGCCTTTATTACTATTCAGTTTCTAAGTCGGTTCTGCCTCTCCTCACTTGCCTGAAAGATGCAATGCAACTGAATAAGTCCGGAATGGAGAGTAGACGTCGAAGCAGTAGGATTTAAGGAATCTCTCGAGGCCCGCAAACTGTAAACTAATTGAAGGTTAATCCGAGAGATTCTAGGGTATTAGGACCTCCTTTGCATACTGATGTCGTTTATAGGCTAAAAATCGGAGCACAGGTTTTTCGCAACTCTCATATTCTTGGCGTAAAACGCTCACCACAATACATTTTTGTTTTCTTTTATCATCTCACTTTTAGGGCTTAAAATTTTATCACTGTTTAGAGACAGTATTTATACTGTACTTTAAATATCGACTGAAATTTCACTCTCACTTCCTTCCATCAATTAACAAAATTACTGCTACTATTGAATCAACTGAATCGTGATCTACTGTGGAACCTTTTCGTGGAAAATGTCAAAGTGACATCGCATTGCCTGACAAGGAAAATCATTATGACACTTACTGTGAGAACGTTCTACGGTGGATAAGGAATCAAGTGGCTCGATTGTAGGTACGTAACTACACCGATCATCAAAACAGTTCCCACTTGGTTGAAAATAAACAAAATCCGTCCAAGGGATTTGTCGATCGGATTTAAACGGAGTAGTACCTCTTGTTTCAGCCGCGGGCGCAGCGGCGTGGGAACGGCGCTCGCGCCGCGTCACTCGTTGATTTAGCCTGTAATGCGTAGTTTCATTGGCTTAGGTACCTACGACGGTCGCTTACACGTTTAAATTGTACCTATAAACGGTTAGGTTTAGGTAGGTATGTATACTTGTAAGATACTGTAATTTTTAGGGTTCCGCACCTCAAAAAAGGGAACCCTTATAGGATCACTCTGTTGTTTGTCTATCTGTCCATCTGTCTGTCAAGACACTTTTTCTCTGGAACGCGTGGAGATAGCAAGCTGAAATTAATGTCAAATACTCAAGCCTACAGTCCCTTGAAGCTGTGAAAAAATCAAAGTTCTAAGTCCACGCAATCGTGTCTCCATACAAATGGCCGTGGAATCAAAACCTATACCTATTCAATTTTGTGAGCAGATTCGATACCTACATTAAGCAGTAATAGTTTATTTATTCGGTTTTTGGATATTAAAAAAAACAACTAAAAATGTTCAAAAATGAGCTCGCGAGATATATAACTCACAAAGCCACTAGTTGAGCTAAACTTTTAACTTTATGTTATGACTTTTAAAATGGCTCGCAGTCGGCGCGGCAAAGGTAATTGTTCCGTTTCAGTTACCGCCCTTGTAGTTACGGTGTAATGTATTCGCGGTTCTTTTGACGCAGGACCTTACGCCGGGATCTGAGGCCCGAGCACGATTATTAGAATCCTACTTAACGTAATCGACAGTATTATCGAGAAATTTTTTATAACGTTTGAAACAGCGCCCCCCCTGAGCATATTTGGTATTAAAAATTTCTCAATGGCGATACGATAACGTTTCAAAGTTAACTATACATTAAAATACTTCAGAGGTAATTTTTGGAGATATTTCGGTTTGGGTCGCTTTCATTATTCGAATTATTTCACAGTCTCTTTCTACGATATGGAATAAAAAATATTTTAAGCACTCTACGGTAAGGTACTCTACCTACTTACTTCAACTAACTTCGCATCAGACATGATTAAAATTAAAAACCCATTCTAAAATTAATGTCTGTTTCGAAAGAGACTCTACATAACATTCACCACATACACCTCAGACAAATATTTTCAGCACCACCCATTCTCTTAGTAACTGGACGCCGCTCTTAAGCCCAACAACGTACTTAAGGATTCACTTAAACACTACCGATTCCTGTCGGAAGAGTCCAATAAGTACGTAGACAAAGTTATAAGCGAGGGCATTCCACCCCAAGTCGTTGGTGGAGATGAATGGTTGGCTTGTACGTGTTACAGCCTGTACAATGCTGTGCCCGTACAATGTCCCTGTCCTCCTATTATTAGAGGCGGCTGCTTTTATGTGGACGTCACGGGGTTAAGCTGAAGACACACTAATGATTGGAACTAAATTTAGGCAAGTTTAAGAACAGGGGTGGAAGGGGAGGGCTTTTCGTGATGATGGGAAAAGCTATAAAAATCTGGTACAATTTGTAGAAACTGCTGGATTGGCGACTGTAGGTTAAGTATAGTCAAGCGTATATTTTAACACCTTTAGTCAGATTTTATATAAAGGTAAGCAGACTCTACCATGCCCCGTTGGGCTCCCTAGAATTTGTCTTTATGTGTTTACCTGACCAAATGTCGTCAAATACTTAGTCAACCAATTTTTTATAAGTATGTTTTCTCCGATCTCTTCTACAGTGTAACATAAACTTTAGGAGTATTTATAAAGTCGGTATAAATAAACGTGTGCATACGTCATGCAACGTCGGCGACGTACAGCAACGTCAATGGACGCCGCTATAGCCCTGTATTACAGCTTGTGACCATATCACAGCCATATAGCGTAATATAGCCATGTATGAGGCTATATGATGAGCATAACGCTCTTCGATATACGCCTTCATAATTTAAGTCGCGCGAAGAAGACATTCATGTGAAGGAGGGAAGGAATTGTACCTTATAAACCTAAGTGCTAAAGTTTTATGATTTTGCTGAAGCACGTTTTCAATTCTATGTTTGTCACATCAATCATTAATCTACTGTTTAAATTTAATTCCACAGTAAAAGTATTCTAGCAGTTTCGTTGCGGTTCTATTGCTCGCATCCTTCGGATAGCAAATATTTTTATGCCTTTCGATTGAAAATTTTGGAAGAGATTTAATTTGCCAATCATGTGTATACGTTACAATATATATATTATACATTATACATTATATTATATATATTGTAACGTATACTTTTTAATATAATTAAGTATGTGTCATTTACAGAAATCTCTATGTTTGAAAAGACCTAAGGACCGAATCTGTTGTCAAGTACTCGTATAAGGAATGTCTGCAATGTTTAGGTTACAATTATAAGAATATCTACTATTTCGGACGTTTGGCTGGGATTAGGTTGTTTTGTTAAGCTAATTGTTTAATTCGGCGCTTCTTTCATCAACCATGCATATATCATTGACTGTCAGAAAACGTCATTCGGGCGTCATGACCGCCCGCGGTCGTCAAAGCATCCGACGACCGACGGTGGTCCCACACCGCAACATTATTTGCGGAGTGTCACCACCAACGACGAGCCACAATAACGACTGTAAAATCGCTGCAAACAATTAAAAAGTCTTAAAACTTAAAATAACTCGACACCTTAAACATCCCAAAGTAAAGCCCAAAATGGACAGGGAGAGTCGTTGAGGTTGTTTCACAAGTTGGTTGCTCTCTAAAGCAATAAAGGCAAGCTATCGTTTTTCCGCAGCGTTCTGAGAATGGAATTGATTTTTGATTTGGGAGACGTCTTGTTTGTCACCGTGCAAACGGCGTCAAACATTGTTGTCAAATAAAGACTTCCTGTGAGGTAAGTTCTTGTTATCTTACATCCGCTGGTTCGGAAAACATCTGAGACAAAAGTTAGCTTTACTTTTACAGGTGGTACGACGATACTGAGTAATTTTGAGCAATATAGGGAGATATCAAAAGTAACAAAAACGGTAGGCGCTGGAGAGCAATAATGGTAGAAGTAACATTAATAAGAAGATATTTATTTATTAATTTAAAAACGAGTCGAAGTAGAGGCCGATTTTGTGAAGGCTGTGTACAAAGCGCATAATTATGTATTTCGCTAAGTCAGTAGTTTTACACCAAATTTACTCTCTACCGTTAATATTTCGTATAATTTGAACAGTGTATCCACAATTTACTAAACTTGACCTCAGTTATACAGGCTTGAAATTATTTAATCCAATAAGTGACACTTTTCAACGGACCTTTTCAACGGACCTTTTCAACGAGCAATTTTCATTTTCAAAGACAACTTTACTCACAAAAATTTTGAAACAAAAACCTTATCCCCATGGGGTAGGGTAGGGTAATGTCGGTATTAAAGTTTTTACCAATATGGTATACTTTGGTCGTTTGGCATCAGATCTCAGATTACAGATCTGAGTTAAGATGTGCTGTTTAAGTGAGCTCCATAGTATCGCTTTACGTCTTAATGGTCTGACTCATTACTGCACGCAGCGTATTAGCATGTGTGAAGAACAAACAAATTAAATCAATTTGTGAAGTTATTTGCTTTGATGCAAACGAGGCACGCTTTTTTCTTACAAGCAAATAAAAAAGCAAGCAAGCAAATTTGCAGAAAAGTTTTTCCTTTACTCACTTGCTTACCAGAAAAGTAAAATAATCTTTGAAATAACTGCAAACGCAATGCATCGAGCACAGGTAATGAAAAAAATGATAATGATAATGATAATCGCTGCTCTCACGAATTTATAGATGCACGTTCTGTTTTCTGTTTTTAAGGGGTGCTATATGTTTGACGTGTGTATCTCTGTGTGTGAGGCATCGTAGGTCCTAAACGGATGAACCTACTTGAACGGCTTTTTAAGTCGAAAGTTTCATCGACATGGTTCATAACTAAGTTTCATCAAAATCGGTCAGCCGTTTTTGAGAAATTTTACTTTTAAAATTAAAATGTCGGGATTTTTTTAACTATACACTAAGCCCCTCAATGTATTTTAATAAATTTTACATCGGGAAACATTTATACAAACCAAGGAAAAACCTGAAGTTTTTGCGCCTGCCTTTTTATTTCAAATGCCAAAATCTTCTACAAAAAGCATCGTCCTTACCCGTTTCCAATGTTATGACTTATTTGTCTCGGCTCTGCAGATTTATCGATCGAGAAATAATATCGATTCGATCTGCATAAATACATTCATTATAGAACATGTAAATTGATTTTTTTGTGCACACACCTTGGCTGTTGCTTGAGATAAGGTGAAATCAGATGTGTGCTTTAAGTCTATTGTTGACGTAGGTTATAAGAAACTTGTATTAAGTGGCTATTTGAAGTCAGACACGATGAGCTCAGAGCTCGTAGACTTTACGTAGAAATTACGAGAAAATTCTATCCCATCCCTTTCATACCAGTAATTAAACTTTTTCGCTTGTAGACGTTTTTTCGGTCTCTGAAGAGAGTAAGCATTCATTGCATCTGTTTTGGACGATATTTTATAATCTAAGGCTCAAGAATGATACTTACTTGTATTGTACTGTTGACTGTTAACACCAAGTGAAACCAAGGAGCGTTGCGTTAGCGCCTGCACATGCAGCACGCGCGCCATTTTGTCACTTGTCGCGCAGTGCGTCCCTTTCATAGTGATGGAATCAGTGAAGGATGCACTGAGCGACAAGCGACAAAATGGCGCGCGTGCTAGCCGCCCTGAAAAATCAGCGACTATTAAACCGGCATTAACTGACAGCGTCAGTCACGCACTTAATTGTTACAGGAGCTCTAACGATCTAAAAAAAGTATTATTCTACCGGTACCTACGTACCTATACATATAGCAGAAGGGTACCCAATCATTTGAGTTTTCCTGTCTAAAAATCAGGACAGAAAAATTCAAATTCTACCTGAAGTTATTTGCTAGTATTACCTAAGAGCCACTGTGGAAGACGATCGGGTAAGCAAGCTTAGAATACCATGGGTCGATTGAAATATGCTTGCAGCACGTTTACTACATGACGCTATGGCACAAAGACTACTTGACACCAGTTGAGCGAAACAAAAGCAGAAAGGGAACCAGATGCCGCCAGATTACAGTAAGGTATAGGTACAGGTGACCCATTGGATTCCTGACCCACCATAGAACGTTCTCACAGTAAGTGTCATAATGATTTTCCTTTTCAGGCAATGCGATGTCACCATGACATTTTCTACGAAAAGCTTTCGCAGTGGGTCACGATTCGATAGTACATGTTCTAATATAGCCTAAGCCAGATGATTTCTTTATTACGTAGAGTCCTATTTCATTTTCTTTATCCAAAGCGTCTGTAAATAAAACCAGTGTTACAATATCAAACTAGAGCTACCAACATTCTTCGTGTGCCCGCTTCTTTAAACGTCTCATCGCCGTAAATTATAGCTTCGTTGGTCGCTATTTGCATTTTTATTGTCCCCTGCATTCGGAATGGACAAAGGTTGTAATTTTATCAGCCGACCGCAAAATTGAATTATATGTGGTTTGTAAAACAATTATGCGGCGACCGTTTGGTCACAGGCTTTTTTCGAGCTCAATATGATTGGGTGAGGTTGTCAAGTGATAATTTGGGGTCCTATTTTAGTAATGGCGGACACCTTTTTTAATATTAAACGAGAAAAGAGAAGTCTTTGAATTCTAGTAACTTTGCTCACTAAACGTAAGTACTGGGTCCTAAACTTGTTCGATATTAATGGCTGTCTCTGATTGTGGTACTCACTCGTTTAGGTTAGCTTTAAGAGCCAGATTCGTTTACTTAGGGAACTTAATATCTACTTTTAACAATTGGTTACCTATTAAATCAACATCATTACTATATTTCTAAATACCTAAGTTAAAAATTAAACAGACCCAGTAAGATATCACAAACAAGTTGAGAGCGCTCGTGAAGCTTAAACAATTATTTTAGGCATATTACATTAAATGCAATCGGTATTATGATAAACATAGCTCCATTTCATCTTTTAAGACGGCGGTGTTCTAGTCTAGATCGTGATCATACCGATGCGCGGGACATCTTAATTGTGAGATCTAGGAAATTTCTTGCAAAGCAGTCAGAGTGATTCATTTTCGAACGAAATAACAAAGGCACGACCACTGTCAGACCGTGATTGTCGGTAACCTACATAATTGAGAATGAGTAGACAGTCACAAAACACACGTGAACAAGTGACATGGAAAATTTATGAAATTTCAATAAATTTCGACGCAAAATAAACACTGGTGAAATTAAAGTTTAATTCTATGTACTAGATACTCGCCAGAACTAAGTCCGGTAATAGGCACTGAATGATTAACTTCAGGTGAAATGCAACTCGGTATTACCAAGTACATGGCCAAAACCAAATGCCTATACATAAGTAGATATAGTTGGTAAAATCTGCCACTTTTTTAAAACGTCAAAACGATCGGTTATTACCTTGTAGTCTGTATTGAAATCAACTACACATAACGTCATACTTTTCAGTGATAAAACTGCCTCCTTTTTATTTCTTTTTGTTAAATTAGGATTCGTCTTAATTGCAATTATAAGTGAGGCATCGGTTTTTTTACAAGTTGGTAGCTATTTTCGGGAGCTTGATTAACATCAGTCATGAACCAAAATTAGCTTTTAGTGTTAAAAGAAAGATTGTATGGTTTTGGGGTGTGGTATTGGAGGTAGATAGAATAGTCCGTACTTCTCTTTACCGCTTAAATTAAAGCATGACTTGAATTAACAGGAAAACTACTGAATGACAATTAGTACGTTCACATACGAAATTTTTATTAAACCTATCATAGTTCACAACATTCCACTGTTTTAATATGGTGGCAATTTATTAGCCCTGTCGCATTTTAATATCTATTAAACATATTAATGAATTTAAAATATTTCACCAAGCTAATAAAAAGGCGTTATGATTTAAAGTCCACATTTGACTACCTGAGATGGCGGGGAATGTTTGGAATTCAGTGGCACTTTTCTGATTAATATTTATCAATCGCAATCACGTGTTTAAATCAATTTTAACAATCACAAGGTCGTCTGATAAATTTAATATTAATGCGCGCCTAGTCCTTGACTGACTCGAGAAAAAAATCATAATACGAGTAGCTTTACTTTTTGTGTAAATATTTTAAACTGTTTAATTTAAATAACTTATCGTATTAATAATGTATGTTGGTGAAAAATCAGCATACAGCTCGCTTAGTGGAAAGAATTTTACGATCTACAACTCTTCTTTTAGGAAAATTTGGACACCCTTTGATGTACCATAATTATAACTAACTCTCTTAGGTGATGATGATGACGTTATTAACAAGATCTGTCTGCAACAGCAACTAAACACCGTGTCAATAAAAATAAAAGGTAACTTTTTAGCTTACTGTTCCAACGTCAACTAAGCGTCTTATCCCCAAACTCTTCTACGCGCCTGCGCCGACAATCCGAGCTAAACACAAGATAATAGGATGAAGAATTTAAGCCACGACTGTACTGCCTTCTTGAAAGTTCTCACAACATCATGAGAATGCTCTTTACAATCGATATTCAAAAAAAGAACGGCATCGATGTCTCTGTTGTCAACGGACAATTCTTTCTGAGATCAACTGAGCCGACCGCATTAAGAACCCAATCCTATACGTACGCTTGTAGAGTGTCGTTTGGCTTGTGTAAGGTAGGTATTTTATTGTTCCGTTTTGGTATGAATTGCGTCACCGTCCAAAAAGATTGAAAGACAAAGCACGAAGCGATCTTCGTATTGTGGGGCTAATGACAAACCAAAACAGTATTTTTAGTTCTAGTCCGGGTCACTTTATAAGGTACAGATCGGATTTGAGATACGGTACGCTTTTATGGTGCCGGTAGCGTCGACAACGAGTCGATGCGAACGATTGCCGATTAATCGTAAGGGAATCGATTGTTTACGATTCTCCGGTGCGATATCTAAGTGCGGTTTTAATGGAATGCGAATTCTTAAGCTTGTCAGTTTGTCTCTCGTGTGTTATTTAGTAGAGTATTTGGCGAAATTCTATAAAATATAATACCTGTTTATAAAAGTAAGTAGGTGTAAGCAAGCTTTTTTCGTTATTGACAAGGAGATAATTAAAACTCCCTTTAAGATCTATTGGTTTTTTTACATGATAAAAAATATGTACTAGGATAGGGTACCTATTTTACAAGTAAGTAGGTAGATACTTAATTAATAAAAGCAAATCAATTGGCAAGGAAGTAGTCTTACATGTAAAATTATTTATGACGTTATCAACAATCTTAGAATGGTAGAGCAGAGTTGAAACTTTTTTAACTTCGTTTTCATCCTCACTGTGTCTCCAAACAACCGTGACAGGATAGTTCGCAAACCTTTTATTTATTTAATGCAACGTACCGAACATTAAAGAGCTTTCAAACTAGGTTTAAGCTAACGGCCCGACACGCGACCGTTAAATACTTCCATACAATACAAAATGTCACAAAGCTCCGTCACGGCCATCTAACATACAGCCAATGTATAGACAATACCAACAACACGACAATGACCGAAAACATCAAAACACATTAACTGTCAATTGTTTCTGAAATTGGAACGCTTTATTCCGAACTACGGGGAGCTATAGTCCCATTTATTGACTGCGAAGTGTCATAGACAATGGATTCGAAAACCGAATGTTTGCTCACAATGCGGACAAAAACAAGTCTATGGCGTTTTTCTTTTGTAGATGGCGTGAATGGCGACCACACTGGCTGGTGATGTGCGTTGCTAATTTTCCAATTTTGAATCCTGTCGAACTTGCGACGCGTTTGGAGCCGCAAATTTAAACCTAATTGGTTTTGAGGTAGAGTCTAAATTAGAGGAGCTATGAAAATGAAAATAAGCCTTTTTGACTAGTGATTTTTCTATTGTACTAGGTTGTATTTTTGGTTGAGGATGAGTTCAGGAATTCGAAACACGAATTATACCTAGGTGGAATAAGAGAAACTCTCAAACCTATGGTAATTAATTTCGAAAATGCTGGAAGTAGGTGTATGTAATACAATAATCAATTGTTTTTTTTATATAAATGGACCATTTATCTACTCAATGTAGGTAAGTACCTATTTAAAATATGTTTCTTAGTTTTATTATGAAATTGTTCAAGGATTCTCAAGAGCGTTTACGCACGCGTCGATGCCATTTCGTAGAACTAAAAGGTGTCCTAATTTTTTTAAACATAAAAAAAACTCGGTCAGTAAAATATTGATGTCGAATATTTAAAAGAGCATGTTTTTTAATTGGAAAGAAAAATAACGCCAAAAAAACTGTTAGTCCATTTTTGTAGTGTTTCACTAATTTGTAAAAAGATATCAATTTTGCAACAAATCAATAAAACATTTTTTAATTGCAATACACCGAATTCACAGCAATAAACCAATTAACTAGAACTTTCTAATACGATCTCAATTTTTTGAAAGAAAAATAAATTCTGTCTCTCTATAAATAAAGAAATGTACAGAACGCGTATGACTGTACAATCTGTACATGCACTGTGTAAAGAGCGTGTAAATAAAAAAAGAGAAGGCGGCGCGTAGCACGGTAGCGGCGCACATAACCGCACCGACAAGTATTTACGACATTATTATTTATACATGCAATGCTAACACGCAGAGCTATATAACAACGAGTGCGAAGGCGTAATCCGGTAGCGATCTGCCGTCCCGCTCGCCCCCGCCCCGGGCGCGCGACTAAGCGAGACGAACAACCACAAATTTATTGAGACGAAAAAAAAATGCCGCTACTGCACTCCGCATCGACAGAAAACTAGATACATTTTTCGACGACAGAAGAGCGCTTACGGGGTTGCGTGGGTGTTAGAGCGGGACGGGTGTAGGTTTGATGGTGCGCGGTGAGCTAAACGGTCGGTTCTGTGGGCGCTGCCGGTGTTGCGCGCGCAGGCCGCGCTGGCGCAGGATCGACGCGGCCGCGGCGCGCTTAGCCTGCGTGACCTTTACTTGGTGAACTTAGGAAGCATCGTCTGTGAAACGAGCCCCCCCCCCGCCCGCAGCAGCCGCGCCGAGCAGCCTTGGAGTGAAAGGGATGGGCGTCGGTCCGCTGCTGCGTCGTCGAAGGTATTCGTAGAATGCGTGATCTGTATCGGGAGGGGAGCGGGGCGCGTTCGGAAGCGGTGGCAGCTCCCAACGACTCCTGGGTTATTCTTCCCCAGGCCACTGCTGCTCGAGCTACGTACCAAGTCAGTTTTTTCTCGCCACACACTCGTTAAGTCCGAGCCAACACGAGAAGTCGCCACTAATAAATTACAGTTTTTTACTGCCCTCGATCAGTCCGCGCCGCGCTCTCGACTTATTTATACGTAAAATAAACATTAATCAGCAGTAATCGTAGTTGTCAGCGCCGCACGCAGTGAGTACTTGCACATCATTTTATTTTATCGTCTAATCGCATTTCTTAATCGTCGTTGCCGCGAAACGATTTCACGATCTCATAAGTCGACGAATAAGCAGTGCGATTGCGACTTTTAATTCGTTTACGAGTTTGTGTTTGAAATGTTTGACGTGTTGATTCATTATGTTAAAGTTTTACGTGATTTTATTGTTTTTCTAATTACAAAACTCTTCATCAATATCATGTGACAAAAACTTATTTGAAAGTATTTATAATTTTATACCGGTCACTTTTTTCTCAACTCAATCAAAGCTCATTTACGATATTTTTCGAGTGTTTCCTGTAAGTCGCCTTAATCAACAATATTTATGCATTGGATTATAAAACATAAATAACAAATGACCTGCTCCTTTGATGTGAAAACACACATTATTTGAATATCGGAGCCACATTATTATGCAAACGGCCCTTAGCGCCTCTCTGCGCTAGTTCCACAAAAAAGACCAGAAATGTCCTTTAATACTTTTTTACACCATTCACTGCCCAATGTGACCATTTTATAACGATTTATGGTTTATTTAACAATAAAAGAGGAATAGTTTGTTGGGAAAAGTGGCGTTTTTGGGAGTTTGGGAATACTTTGGTAACTCCATGGGTGTTGGTTGGACAGGATGCGTGGACGCATCGTCCATCGTTTCACGTACTTACTTTTTGTCATTTTTGTAACCAAAGCCAAGGTTACACTTTTCGAAATATCCGTTAAGTAGGTAGAAGATGCCAAATTTACATACACGTAAAACAACTGATGCTAACGTGCAATTCAATTGTGGATGTCGAGAGGAGAGGCATTTGCCCAGCAGTGGGACACTAAAATGGCCTAGTAAAAAAAAGAAAAATTACAAAAAAGACTAAAACTTTGATCAACGAGGTCGTTTCATCCAAAATGCCAATGAGCAAAAGTAGATAATTACAGCCATTACTGACACTGCATCTATTTTGCATAATTACATCTACTTTCAAATCACGATTCATATTAAAACAAAAAGGACGCGGAAAAATCTTTACAACTAAAATAAATTAACTCTTTATACGCCTGGCTTGATAATTAAAGTTCATAAATAACTTGCGGATGAAATAAAGCCGCTGCTTAAATTTAAACTTTATCCTTCTACAGGATGGATTCTATACGTTATACGTTGATACTTGTATAGTACAATCCTTTGTACGCAGTCATAATAAATTATGAGTCTAAAATTTAACTTTGTTCTGTAGGATAGGACCTACCTAAATGGCTGTATTTCGGTTGCCGTTAAAACAAAATATACTTACTTAATGACAAAATAAGTAATCTTTGCAATATAAGAATTACTAACGGATTGAATCAGTTTTTTTTATTTCAAATAATTTGTTAGGTACGACAAACAAACAAACCAAAATAAACAAATGAAACGATATTTTAGTCCAAGATTTAGCCTGCCAGAAAAAAATACTTTCAATCTTATTTTGACATCATAATATTTTTCGTAGAATGTTATATTCCCTACAAAAGAACTTCTTAAAAAACCAAACCTCAAAATCAATCCCTCAATCACATTTCACGATTAAAAGTTTTTTAATCAGCATCAAGAACGTACGAATAGCTAGATGTATACATACTGTATACACGCAATAATAAAATGATTCCATCAGCGGCGGCTAATTCCGTCTTGCGCAAACATCGTAAAGCCCGAGGCTTGACCGAATTTACATCCCTAATTACAAACAAAGTGGGTTTTGTAGGCTCAGAGCCGACGTCGCTTATAAAATGTAGAAAGATACAGACATAATTCGATTGGTTCATATTACTCGAACTCGTGCAAATTGCGATATGAAAACAGGCTTATCTTTGTACAATTTCTAATAAATATATAGTAATAATTAAATTAAATACACAACACAAAAAGTTTTCTGTTATATTTTTAATACAAGCTTTTTCCCGACTGTAAGTACTTTTTGTTGACTGTACTTGTATCATCATTCAATTTACACACCCCTACCAAATATCAAGTCAATCCGACCACCAGAGCTGGGTCAAATTTACACACCCCTACCAAATTTCAAGTCAATCCGACCACCAGAGCTGGGTCAAATTTAACTTACAAGATTTGACCCGAACATACTATACAAACATTGCAAGTTAAATAAAAGCTTGTAAAAACTAATAAATAAATTAGTAGAAATAACAAAAAGCTTATAAAAGTGATTTCTCCAAATAAAGTAATTTTTTATATGTTGGATGGTTATCATTTATCGTCATCCAGTGCATTTACGTCCCACTGTTCAGCATAGACTTCTTTTCATTCTGAATTAGTGAAACGACGTGTAAAAGAGCATTCAACTGCCTATTTCCTGAATAAAATTTTGAATTTGAATTTAGTAAAAATTTTATGAGCCACACATATCTAGGTACTCAAATTACTGTCCAAAAAATAATCAAAAACCCTCAAAGAACTTGCTCCTCAGCCTAATTTGTATACAGATCTGTATAAGACGCCTTGCTCTTCGCCTATACGCGTATCACAGTGGCACGCGCCACGCCGCCCGCGCGTCTTCCAATTGAGGTCTGATTGCGATTCCAACAAATTATACCTCGTATAATACCTTTTATACCTAACTATACAGCGTATAATACCTTATACATTATGTTTGTTACGTAATCTTGAGGTTTAGTAGGTGGCACATCTTTGATAAGGCTCCGGGTACCTATTGAGTTCAGGAAGCAGTATATACGAAATAGGTAGGTAGGTCCACATATGTTTAAATTGTGGTAATGTAGGCGTGATGAAATTACTTTATTTAGAATGATTTTTGTTCGATAGGTATAGTTTACTACAGGGCAGTTATATTGTAACTATTTTTAATATTGCATCAATCAAGAAAAAAATTGCATAAGTATGTAAACCTTTGTGCGTTAAACGATAAAAGTTTTTATGGATGCCAAGATATGTATAAACCTATACCTGCATTAGAAACTATGTACCTAATATCTAAAATCTATTGTTTACCAACTCAATCTTTCTTTACGAAGTTGCGTTGCTTTTTTTTATAGAAGTCTAATCAATCGAAAATTAATAGTCTTCCTTTTGCAAATCGAAACCCTTTGACAGTTTTTTACATCCAAATTTTAAATTCCGAACACATTTTGAATCCCAACGGGGCGCCGTGCGCTTTCTTTTGAAAGTGCCGTCTCGCTGCGACGCTGTCACAAGCGTTGCCCTGCTAACTTAAAAGAGCGTATCTCCATAGGAAAATTAAGGCAGTTAGGCACTTTTTATGTTAGCGGGGCAGGACGGGCTGTGTCGCAGCGGTCGCAGGCAAGCGGCACGTATTAACACATCCCAAGTTTACGAGCCAGGGCATAACGTCCCGGGCAATGATAATTTATTGTTGTATACGTTTTTGTTGTACCGCGAAAGTTGCATGCTGTAGTAGAATTTACAGTACACGTCAGGGAGAAATGGTAGAGTCCAGTAGAGCCACAGATGGCGAAATAAGTCTATACTTATAAAACATAGGATGTGTTGGTTACTTTTAACATGAGTCTACCGTGAAACTTGATCATAGTAAAATAAACTAATCACTCAAGTATAAAGTCTTTATTGAATATAAGTCAGTGATCCGTTTATTTCATTAGGATAATGTTGGTACCTAGTTTAGAATCGCGGTTGTTGTAAGCAAATTAAGAGAAGATAACATGTATAATATTGCAAAGAAAATTGGTGTACCTGCTACTTTATCTTACTTACTACCGTAGAAACTCTGATATCATTTTTCAAGTGTGAATTTAGGACTTTTATACACATCTGTAGCGTCACAACTTACGTTCCAAACCTACCTTAGACCAATGACAGAAAAAGGCGCCATCGCTAGAAAAACTTGTCTCTTTTCACACAGTCAATATATTCCTAAATCTTTGACACACTTATTTACCAAGCCGACAGGTAACCATTCAAACTTCAAAAGTCAATAAGCTATACCTTATTTGTACATAACAAACGTCCTTTTAAACGCGCCTAATTTGTCATCTAGAGAACGCGGGCGCAGCGCAGGAAACATTTGTTTGTGCTAGATAAAAGACAAAGCTTGGTCGAGTTTCGGCTAAGCTTATCTCTTGGTACTCTTGACGTGATAGATAAACGAATTCCTTTCTGGGATGTGTTAAATATCAACAAATAGAGCGCTGAAGTTTGAGCGCCATTGCCTTTTAGGGTTGACAAATATTGGTTGCGGCTCTTGCCCCGATCATGTGTGACCACTGTGTTGAATAAAGCTAAGGACAGGTACCTAGCACTCAGTAACTATTTTATTAGGTACGCATAATTCTGAATCTGCAGAATTCACTTTTTTTAAACCAGATTTTAATCTCACAATGTAGAGCACTCCAATACAAATGCAAATACATTTTATTTCGTTATCACAGGTAGGTATAAGGTACAAGAGGGCACTATAATATTTAAAATGATACAGCTATGATTTGCCAATGGCAATGTGGTTAGTTAAAATTGGCCAGTCAAAATATACAAATTAAATTGAAATAATATAGTTAGACATTACAAAAAAAAATCAAGATGTTATAAACTTATGTCAGCATCATTAAAATAATCCTTAATATTATAATAACATTTATTTAGTAGAATTTTTGTCAAAAGGTTCTTAAATCTAGGTACATCTCAATTCTTTAGGGTCGTGGGCAGTTTATTAAACAGCTTTGGAGCCATTACAACCACGCTTTTTTTCATTAGAGCAATGTTACATTGCGCGGTATATAGGACAGGGCTACGGGATCTAAGGTTGATATGTTGTAATGGCTTCTTCATTTTAAATAAGTCGAGGTTACATTTTACAATACACTCAATAGGCTATAAGTTACCACTCAGTTACATTTACAAATATTTATGTAACTTGCATTTTTATATCACTTAAAAAAAAGAAGTACCTTTACGAAAATTATACTTAAGGATAATTACATAGTTCCAAAAACTTTCAAATCATGATTACTCAAAAAGTTGCTAAGATTACTAGACATGTGTGTTCTTTCCGTGTACTCTTCAAATGTACACCTACGAGTACTACTGTTGACATTTTCTTCACATTGTAGCTCTTTATATGACAACCGGATAAATTTAAAGCCTAAAAAATATGCGTGTGTTCAATTTAAAATCCAATTTTGTATAAAACACTTCGGTTTTTACGATATCTCTTCTCTGTTGTGGTTTTCAATTAAAAATACCAACTTGGTCTTCCAAATCGATGAATTTGGTATGTTGTTCGGTTACCTATATATTTACCAGCATCAGCTTTATATTAATAACTCAAAATTATATTCAGTATTTCCATTGACCGTCCACGAGTATAATTACCGTGAACAGTCTATTTTACCGCATTCAGCATTTAGTAGACTGTACTTTTTTGTTGACTGTACTAAACTTGTAGTGTCATTCAACTTACATATCCGTACCTAATTTCAAGAATGAATATAGTGCTCAATGTGGCTCAAATTCAACTTGCAAATTTTGAAACAGATAACTTACGTAGGATTAACATACATACGAAAGCTTGTAAAAAAAAACCAATTATAAGATGAGAAATTATTGCTCTCGAGTTATAAATAACATGTGTAACAAAGGTTTTAAAGCCAATAGCCCCAATTAGCTCAAACTTATCATTTGCGTAATTTTACACGTAAATCAAAGCATTGTTTTGTATTGTATCTTCAGTTGTTAAAACATTCGTACGATAAGCAACAAAGCACTAGACCAGACTCAAAGGCACTCGTTTGTTCCTAGTAGGGTGTTCTGATAGCCGATAACCTTATCTATATGTTTGCACGGGTCATGAAACTGTTTTTGTTGTTCCACAAAGATTTGCCGACAAAGCGACTGATAACATTATGGTGGAGTACGAGGTAGTGCTTTAGTTTTTTAGATGCTGAGTTAAGGTAATGTGGCTTGGAATTGGTAAACATTCTGGGTTAAGGTGCGAACCCTATTGAGAATTGTAATCAAAGAAACAAAAGGAATACGCAATGTTCATTTGTAACAATATTTTTGGGAATTGTTTAGGTAGGTACTTACAACAAAATTCAATGAATCAAAAAACTTAGGTATTATAGACAGCTCGAAGCAATAACTTTTAAAATAGGCAGTGATGCCTACATAAAAAAATGATGTGCATTCCATAATTGCAAGAATTTTTGTGGTAATGAAGTAATCAGTTTTGGAATTACTTACCTTTGCCTAGCCTAAGAATAGTACTAGATACGAGTAATTGATAGGAAATTGTTTTGGTGCAAAAAACATTCTCTCGAACTCACTAAAAATAGCGAAAAGTGATAAAAATAACAAAAACGAGCTGAGATTTAAATACATGGAAAAAATTCGTCCATTTCCTCTATGTCAATCGTGGTGTAGGGGAATGGCACACGACCCTGAGTGTCGAGGATCCGGGTTCGATTCCCGGGATTTTTCTGTTTTTTTTCTGTGTATTCATGTTTCAGTGAGTTTATTAAAAGATATAATTAATGTTCTTTCTCTTTGGGATTCTCCATTTACGGAATTACTAACGGTGCGGTGGAGATAAATGCGAAGAAATCTGGAGGTACCTAATTAGGTAAATTGCCTATTTAACCACCAACTCAAACAGGGGGGTGTTATAAGTTTGACCTGTTATATTGGGTGTATCTATCTGAGGCATCGTAGCTCCTAAATGATGAACGGATTAAAACGCAGATTTTTAAATCAAAAGCTAGTTTTATTTACTTACATGCGGACACGGGCTTACAAGTAAGCCCGGCTAGAAACAACTGGCTGTACGCGATGTATGAGTACGAATATTCGAAACCTGCGTCACGTAAAATCGAATAGAAAACGTTATCGAGTTTGCATGACGTTTGGAACAGTGCCCGCCTGTGAGCATATTTGGAACTAAAATTTAGTATGAGGTTTTTCGATCTCGATACGATAACCGTAACGTTACGCAGCATTCGTAAAGTCGTGCTCGACCCTCTGTACGCATCAGAAACACGAAATTTCATAGGGTCCTCCTGTCGCTACATCTTCATTGTTCAAAGTAACACCAGACACTAAAATATATATTTCGGTTTAGTTCGCAATTTTATTTGTGTCCAATTCTTCTATTTACCTAAATAATCCCAAAGCTTTAAAACAAACTCGCCATTTTTTGCTGCTCTCACTTAGCACAATTTCATTCACAATTCATCCACTCATTGATCTGTTTGCTGAGGTCAGTTCACACCGGCTGTTTGCTCAAGACTCGGCCAAAACCAACAGTTTGTGAAAACATAGCGCCAGGTGAAATACCTGCTGTTTTTTGTCCGTAGGAAGTAATTTTGAAGGTTTCGAGGCTTTGGCTGGTTAAAGAATGAGGTTAGGCGGCTACACGGTTGCCAATTTCTCACTTATGGCTCAGTTCATCTTAAATCAATTTATTTGGAAACTGACGCATATAGACAGCAACATAGCTTCGTGCGTCTTCTGTGCTAACTATTCAGAATATATAATTAGGTCTTAATCACTTGGATAGAGAGTCTGTTCCTCGTGCTCAGTACACTAAAACGCAAGGACACCTAGTATTGGAAATCATCAAATTTGACTTCTTATGTTTATCGTCTACTGTCGTAAATTGGTGACAAAAGCCAATCGTGGCTACATTATCGTAATGTCTCTATTGCCTCAATTTTTTCTTAGTAAGAGTGTCGATCTGTTGTTGTGCATCAATTATTATATCGACAGAAATACTAATACCTACCAGTTTTTAACTCTACAAGTTACAAGTACGCGCAAGAGTGGAACGGATGCAACAGTCACGTATTATGGGCGGAACGCGTGACTCAGTGGCAAACTTTAAGGGTCGTAGGATGTTAAAACCGGTTCAGTATTCAGGCTGATTTTGTGGGGTATCTAAACAATTAAATACATTGAAGAAGTCAATACTTCAAAGATGTTAAGGACAGTTTTTGTCATGGTGTAAGGCGAGAGGCATACTTTTTAATTTGTTTTTCTTATCTTTGTAGTAGGCATTCAAGTAGATGCGTGTCTGAAACATGACTGATTTCTCTCATAAAGTACAGTTTGGTATTTAAAAAAAAAGTAATAATTTTGTCAGCAAATAAAATAAAAATCCCACTTATAATAAAATTGATTTCATACAACATTTAGGCTTTTATGGTTTTAATAACTCCATTCTGTCTACTGCGTTACCCGTTATTATGTTTTAACGGCATATATAGAGTTTTAGTAGGTTGTAGCACGGCGTCCCACGAACGAAGCCCTCCGGGCGGTAGAAAGTACCGCCCACGCTGGCTGGCCACGAAAATATACACTAGGCGTTAGTTCATAACATTTTTAATAGAAAAAAATAGTTCTAAATCACTTAAAAAAAACAATGACAAAAACGATGACTTAAAAAAAAGTAGCAATACCCTTCGAGAAAAACGCCATGCGTAGGCTAACCAAGGGTTTAGTTAAAGTTACCTCGCCTGATCAATATTAGAACCCGGCCCTAGAACATTCTAGATTCTATACCAAAACGTGTGATAGGTTCATAAGCGTATGACATCACAACAAGCCTTCTAAGGCTGTAAGTAAAAACGAAAAAAAAAACACCTAAAGTTCTAATACGGCCAGTAGCATTTCCAATTTCAAAAACCACATCCCAAATTCTCGCCTAAAGCATTCCTTCCATTTACCGTCCCTTTGATTGGCCGCGACTTAAACCAGTAGCGGGCTCCCTCACTTACATAGCCGGTATATAAGCTCCGAGCTACCGGAGGCCCGCCCTCCGAGGGAGGAATTTATTCTTTAAAAAAATTTGGGAGAAAGGAATTGGTTTTAGAGCGGTTCGAATATTTTGGAGCTGGTTAGTTTGGTGACTGCTTAAGAGTAATTAAGAGATATTATATTGTTTTTTCAACAAACTTTTGATATAGGATATAGGTAGTTAAAGAAAGTGTACCTAGTATTTTCGTGTCATCAAATAACGGGGCGATTGGTTGAAAGTTGAGCTATGAGCCCGGCAAACAAACAAAGTTAGTTGCGTTGATTATACATAAAAATAAGACGACTAAAGGTAAATTTTACGCAAGAAAAAGGCATTTTAATTTAAAGTCAATGCTGCAAGTTGATTTATTCCAATTGCTTTCAAGCTTTTCCGTGCAAGATCAGTTAGATATTATATCTTAACATCAAACTATAATTTCACATAAAAATCTTCTTAGCATGAGACACTTGCGTGCCTTTGCACGATACTGAAAAACTTTGCATTAAATGTAACCATGTATTCTAGTAGCGCAAAACCCTTTCAACCCAAACGAACTCTGAATAATCCGGAAACTTTATCAAGCCCACTGGCTGGAATCAGCGCTCGCGCAGCGCCGGGGGCTATTCGAGCCAGGGCCTAATATATCAGCCGGGCAGATACAAGGCTAGAACAGAGAACACTGTGGAGACGGGTTGTGTCTAAAAATAATTGGTTACACCTAAATTCCTTTTGCAAAGGCAGATGTCAAAATGGGAAATAAAGAGAAAATAACGTTGGAATAGGCATTTTTTAAATTTGAATAAAGCGTCTAGTCTGTAAAAATATACCTACACCTTATGTACTTAAACAAACTTACAATTTAATACTATTTAGTGTAACTACTGCTACATTAGCTAACATGTATACAATTCAGCGTCAGTAATTACTTAATCCATCAGTTAATTACAGTTTAGACAATCAAAACACAGTTGCTTAAATTTGCATAACAAATTAATTTAAGTCAATAGGTACGGGAATGTATAATTTAACATATGACTAGTTCTACCGTTCAGACAAATCAGCTTTAATTTTACTCTAATCTGGCTCAAAGCTTAGCTTGGAGTTATTTGTCAAGCAGTTTATTATATTAATTACGACTATGTTAGGTACACTTAGACATGAATTTTCTGCAACTGCATTCTCTTAATTAAAAAAATAAATGACAGTTTTTAATTTAAATCTTTATTGGATTCAAAGTAGGTAGCTAAGATATACATGCATATTCAAAGGAACATTGTAACAGGCAACAAGTAGTTAAAATGCTGCAATGAAATATATTTTTCAAATTTTCAAGTATAGAACAGCGACTCCACTCCCGCCCCTGTTCGGAGCGCATCGCATACCGTTCCTGTGGGAACGCGCGAGACATAAACTGTTTCGTTATTTCTGCTCACTCACTCATTTGTATATTATAATTTGGTTTCGGTTTAGCGAGACCCAGCGAACTTGAATTTAAATTGTTATTATTACCGTCATTATGTACTGCGCCTATGTAGTTTCCTCAGACGATTTCGATTAAATCACGTAGCCACTAAGTTATTGACCTATGCACTGTAAAATGGTCCTTAATACAAGTTCTGATGCATAAAGTTTGTGTATTCGAAAATAAAATAATGGAACTTGGCAGTTTATCTGGTAAAATCTCAAGGGAATGTTTCCTTTAGTTAGTAAGGCCGGCAAATGCCATGGATTGAGGTTTTTATTTAGAAAATAAGTGGAAAATTGTAATTGGTCAAATAAATAAAACCTAGCTAAAGAAGCTCAGCTAGATAAAGAAGACGCCAATTCACTCGAGATGCCATATCAAAATAGTACCTACGAGTGTGATCATTTTATTGCCATATCTGTACAAATCGTCTCATAAATTATTAAGGTACCAGTAGACTTGTAATTAAGTATATATTTATATCTGAATTAAGTCATGTAGAAGTCTGCTATTATACAAAAACACAACATATATAGAGCACGAAGCAGGTAGAGCTCAGGGTCAAAAGAGTGAGTTTGTAGTATTAAAGGGAGACAGTAGGTGTATCAATTTAAAATTGCGCTGTTTCGTAGGTATTAAGCCCTCTTGATTTGAGCTCAAAACATTTGTTAATAGTTCGCAACTACATGATAGGCCATTTTTTTACAGATAATCAAGAATAGTCTCTCCATTTAAGTTCACCAAAACAAATTAAAATTTATAAGTAGGTACATAATTAGGTAGACCAGGTTAATTTTTAACCGACTTCAAAACAAGGAGGAATATCTCAGTTCGTCGGAATATTTTAGTGACTTCTAGCATTTATAGAGCAACTTCTTTTGTACAATATAGACAAGAGGAGTACATATACTTTAACTTTTTTTAATCTCTAACACAAAATTGTACCAGAATGATTCAGCTCATACTTCACATTCTATCAACACATTCCAACCTTATAACTTTACAAACACGACGTGATATTCTTTCCCTGTCACTCCAACATCAAGTCTTCTAAGATGGAAAGAAACAGAAATGCCATTGTTCGTTTGAATGATACACATAAATACATATCTTGCTGTTGAAACGATCGGCTTTAAACACTTCATTGTGCGTTAAAAAGTGTCAACAGTTTTGATATAAACTTGGCTGCAATTTTGTCGTTTCTTGTTTTTGCAATTCTCAATTATCTTGTTTTTGCAATTCAAACTTGCAAGTAGGAATTTATGTTGCAGCAAGTTGTATCACATCACCAGCCTTTTTTACGCCCCACTGCTGGGCACAGGCCTCCTCTCAGAATGAGAGGGCTTGGGCTATAGTTCCCACGCGGGCCCAGTGCGGATTGGGAACTTCACACACATCATTGAATTGCTTCGCAGGTGTGTGCAGATTTCCTCGCGATGTTTTCCTTCACCGAAAAGCTCATGATAAATTACAAATGTAATTCCGCACACAAATTCCGAAAAACTCAGAGATGCGAGCCGGGATTTGAACCCACGACACTCTGCTTGAGAGACCATAGGTCAAACCACTAGGCTATCACGGCTAAGTTGTATGATAGTAAAATATGATCTACATAATTTAAAATAAGTACTTAAATCAAATATTACTATGGATTTTCTTATGAAAGCGCTCATTTATGTGTATACTTAAGTACCTATGAAATGTCGATTTTATTATTCAAGATGTTTGGGAGTCTAGAGATGTTAATTGGCTTTTTTATTCTACTACTAACCAAATTAGATTACGCATTCATTAATCTCGATTAAACAGACCAATACAATCAAACCATCCGTTAGCCGAGCTAATATTAACAAAGGTATCGGAGCATTCTTAAACGCCGACAAATTCCTAGAAAGCCGAAAGCCGAAAGCCGAAAGCCGAATGGACTCACGCTGACTCGGCTATTTCTCGGCACAATAGCCTGAATGCGCATTAATAGACCGAATTTGATGCAACTATAAAGGCAATAGCACAATAACCTGATAAATACCGGAGTTTGGCTATTCACGTCAAGTTCCTTTGGCTTTAAATGGGATTGTGTCCGATGTCAATTTAACAAAACGTCTTATTAATAGGTTTCGTAAATAGTTGGAAACTGGAAGAAAGTTAATATGATGATTATTCTAAGTAGGTATGTGTGACTTAATTTTTAATCGAGATATTATTGCGCTAAGAGAAAACTTTGGATGAGATGGCACCTCCAATCTTAATACGTAGCAATAAAGAATACAAGCAGGGTGTCAATTATTAGAATTAACGTGTCGATCATTTGGGACGTTTCCCTTTGTAATAAGAAACTTAATAATTTTATGAATTAGGTAGGTACTAAGTATTATTATTTAGGTACTAGGTATTATTATTTAGGTATTTTATTACTCACTGGTATGAACAGTCAACATCATTGCGGTAAAGGCTTGATCAGTTTTTATTTGTTCTGACTTTGATTTTGCATTATTCGAGGGGTGAAAGGCTATTTGTTTTAAGCGACATTTTGTGAACTTTACAGGAGAGCCGTTTAAAGTTTCAAATTTTCTAAAAAAAATTAAAAAAAAAAGTACTTGTCATATTTCAATGACATTAACTTCTCTAGTCATCAAAAAATTCGTGGGAAATTATGATTTATCATTTATTTATTAAATTACCAGAGGTTCTTAGATTCTTGTCGCTTCATACATAACTTCCTATATCGACTTTATTCCAGAGTAAGGAAAAATGATTGAAGCGCCAACAATCTCATCAATCAACAGAAGGCAAAATGGTTTAAGTGACTTTACAGTGCATATATAGAGGAAAGCAATAAGATTTAACCGACGTTGATCAAGAATAATGAGGATATTCTATTTTGTTTTAACTGCCATTTGGTATAAATTTAAGTCATTTGGTATAAGGCAAGTTGACTGACGTAACGATCAGCTTTCATTACTAGCTGTTTGATGTCCCATGCCTAAAGAATATTTTATAACGGTTGGTTGTTAATACAAAAAAAGACAAACATTTTGTAAGTTTAAAAGTAATAGAAACAATGATCTTATTATTTGAAGCAATTAAATAACCAAATAAGTTTAAATAACCTTTTATTTAGGTTAATGATTACTACCTTAGGTAAAAGAAGTAGTATTATTCTTAAATTAACGAATGAATGTATTTAAAATAGCAAAAAGTGCCTTTCCTCAAAATACTAGAAATCCTGGGAGGTTTGTAAACGGACGCGCTCCAAGGACATCCTTCGAGAAATTTGTATGAAAAAGTAGTCTAAGCTCCATATAAAGTGCTAACAGTTGCAGCGTAGAGAATTCAACCGAGCTGCTTTGAGGAATTTACATCACGTGTCAGAAATATACCCTAAAATTCTAATGTTGCAAGCGCCACAAAAGAGCTCAGATTTGCATGAAACCTAGCTCATCTGACGCAGAAAAAAATTCCTGATTCCGAATATATATATAAATCAATATCGCCAAAAGTGTCGCTTAAAACAAATAGCCTTTCACCCCCCGATATTTTTATAAAATGTCATTTCCTTTTTACTTTATGACACATATTGAATATCGGGTATATATGAGTTTCGGGTGCAAATGGCGATTCTTATGTCACACAAAGAGATGTCATTCTGAGTGCTCACGTAGTGTATCAAAGATTAGGTTTTTTTTTAATACGACGAGGAAGGCGAACGAGTAAGTGGGTCACCTGATGGTAAGTGATCACCAGTGCCCATAGACACCCGCAACCCCGGAGGGTTTGCGGATGCGTTGTCAACCTAGAGAGCTAAGATGAAATGCCTCTTGTGCCCGTAATTACACCGGCTGTCTTACTCTCCACACCGGAACACAACAGTGCAAGCACTGCTGCTTAGCGGCAGGATTAGCGAGTAAGATGGTGGTAGCGATCCGGACGGACCTTGCACAAAGTCTTACCACCCGCTAAATAAATTGTGTCAAATAAAATTTTACCTATTGCTAGCCTGTAATATCTAATCTGTAGAATTGTATTTAGTCTTTTTAGTGCCAGTACAGCTGTTTCTCAGCCAGCGAAATTACTTCTGACCTTTACAACTTTAATAAGTAATCGTTAACAATTAACTGTACACAGTATTTCCTATGGCAATTAATAAATTGGGCGTCTGTTCTACTACAAGTTGTAAACATGGGATCCACTGCCTGAGGTACTAAAATGACGATTTAGGACCGCAACCAGGTGGTCGAGACACTAATTTAATTTCCAAGTTAAACAAAGAAATAAGCACTGCAACACATCACTACGCATCGAAGCTGTAAATCAAAATTTACGATTCGTAAATAAAACGAAGGACCACGGTCCAGCTAGCAGAGCAGAGAGAGCGAAGCGAAATGTGTTATCGCTGCAGGGTTTTGTAGAGTAGCATTTCCTCCAGGCTCCGTCAGTCTACCCAGCTACCAAAAATCTTTGTAGTTCTAGAAACTCGATACGCATTTCTTTTCTATGACTGTTAGATATTGTTTTGTTTATCATTTTAAGATTTGCTACTTTAAATTTTAGCCGCTTTAAAGTATTAAGTATGATAGAACATACCGTTCTTAATTGTTGGTATGGTTCCCCTTTCCTATGTATTAAAAAAAAGAAAGTTTAATCCTCCCTCGCTTGCACTGGACGGCAGACCTTACCCATCAGAAATTTACAACTCGAAATCTCCCACAAACATACTTAAAGGCATACCTTGGTATTCATACATTTTGAATAGAGCAAAATTAGCTCTAAATTAACGATCTACTTTGCTTTTTATTATACTCTGAGATAAATTTTAATTGCGACCCTTAAAACCTGAGAACAACCGGTAACGTTTATGACTGGCATTTGATCTTCAGTTCAATAGTTCAATGGTTGTTGGTCATTAAACGTAAAGACTCAATACGTTCCATAGATTACACGTTTTAACAACTAACTACAATTACCTATGCGCGCGAGTTCTTTTGTCGGCTAGCCTACTATTGCCTCGTTAATAAGAAAGTCACACACAATGTTAATAACTGAAGGAGCGATGGATGCTGAGTTTATGGTTACGATCATTGAATCCAAAAACTTTACTATGTTGCTAACAAATGGTTTTGTAGTCTGGCTGTGAATTGTATTGATTTGTGGAATTTTGCGTAATTATCTTTGAAATAGTAGTTTTTGTACGTAATTATGACTTGAGTATACGAATGTGCGATATTCGATACATTGTTATTAACGTGTTGTTTTGAACAATTAAGTTTGTCTTATAGAAGAGACGCGTTGATTTCTAGTACTACCGGTAGGTATATGAAATTATAATACAACCGGATTGGCTTTATCGCATATCCTTATTAAGTATTTCTTTATTGTTCTCAGTCAACAGCCAAGAAACGTTTAATTTCCTCATAACTTGCAAAACATCACAACAGTAAAATTATAAAGTAAATTCAAAATTAGCCGATGATGTGTAGCTTTACTTAGTACAATGTATTAAAATGATCAAGGTTTTTTTACACCTGATTATAAAGCGCCGGTAGCGGATCTTAAAAAAGATGATTAATACCGACATTCTTCTTAATCAAGATAAAATTAATAGAGGTTTTACTAATCATCAAGTTAGTGACTCAAAACTTTCGCAACAATTTTTTTAACCACAAATGTCTTACTAGATACATATACTTACTTAGGACGAAGTCTCGCGATTTGCGTATCTTTAATAAACTTATATTACGTAAAATCTAGATTAATTGTAAGATCTAAAGCCAGAATTTCACACTCATCTTCAACACCATTAATATATCCTCTTAATAAATTTAATGAGAAAAACCTTAATAGAAATATATCGCTCAATTTAAAACTAAGCAAAAATAACAATAATAAAACAAGCCCACAATAAATTAAAAAAAAACATTGGCTGAAAATTTATAAAATGAGATAAATTGGTTGTTTTTATTTATTAAAAGCCTAATTTAGCTTCTTCATCTTGGTTTCTGTATTTTGGTTGTCTGTAAGAGATCGCTTTTAAGCGATAAGACCGCCTATTGTCTACCATACCTGTTTTCTGTAATCTCTTTGTACTATTTTGTGGTTTTCAATAAAGAATATTTGTATTGTATTGTTGTATTGTAAAAGATGTGTTTTTACTCACTGCTAGTATGAAGTCGTGGAAGCTAATGAGCAATGTTCTGTGAAATGTCAATAGGTCAGACATTGTCTTGTTGTTGTGAATCATCGAGTATTGAGATGAGGCCGGTCAAGACACGATGACGATGACTCATTACTTACATCCGTCTCATCGAGCTGTTATAGATTTCGTCACAATATTGCCTACGGGGATGAAATTAAAGTCAATATTACTCAATGGCGATGAAAAAGTAGTTTTTATAAAACTAACTATAAGTAATAAACGGATCTGTTAGACTGTTACGTATGTCAGTCGAGTATTGCCCGGCATGCATTGCATGTTTTGGACTAATCCGTAGTCCTTCCTCGGGAGCACATAGTTCAGTGGTATAGCGAAACAAACACTCGTTCGCTTCGTTTTGCTTAGGTACACTTGCCTACCACTCACGGTAGTTTCATGAGTAGTCCGCTATATTTCGCTTTTAAAGTATTTTCACGAGGGTTTTTTCTTAAGATTGGCGCAAGTATTTTACCTACATTATAATTTTCAGCTTGTATAATGTTTGAGAAAGTCACACCTGTTTGCACTTTTTTTGTTACAAATAAACGAACTTAAGTATGAATGGTTTCAAAAAGCGTGATTAATGAAGTTCACCTTCAACAAACTGCAGTTAATTTCAAAGTTTCACAATAAATATGCAATTATTAGATTCAATTTCTACCACAGCATCTTAACATGGTAACACTGCACGGTTTATTTTACAAACATAAAGTTTCAAGTAGGACTTGTTTCACGGTATGGTACTTAAAGTGTAATTCGTGAGCGAATCAGATGCTTATCACAACGCAGAGCGTCTTGAATTCCCCACTGTCATAAAAGGAGTTGCTAAGCTTTTTGATGAGAGATTGCCGAATTTTCATCTGCTATGTCGAAGTGAAACCGACCACTGTTTTAGAATACTTAGATAATTATCACCAGTTACGGATTACCCATAAGCAATGAAGCAATTGCTGGCATCACGTCTCGGGGCACCATAATATTTGAATTGAAATTGTGTCGACATAATTAAGGGGACAAAAGAGACTGATTTGGATGTAGCTGTCTTCACTCGAAAGCTAGACTAATGGAAGTGGTTCTTAGCTAAGGTTTTGCAGTTTTTGAGATATTGAATTTTGAGGAAAAATTGGTATTTTTAAATGTGTATAACGTATGTACACTTACAACTGCATGATTATTCATCAAAATAAATAAATAAAAGAATTACAATCTCGATGATGTGGCCACTATCGCTTTGACTAAGTACGTATTTGACGTTGGATAATTGCAGCGGTTTTAAGCAAGGTTCACAGCATTATGAATCAAGCTTTAGCTGTAGATAGGTATAATCCCAACGTTCGTTAGGAAGGCGAAAGTTAGAGAGGAAAATGATAAATCTTTACTGCTTAAATTTTCCTATAGTATACAATATAATATTCTCAGTTAATTAGCCAGTTTATGATCGGTCCTACAAAAGAATTAACGTATAAATACGCTCATTACGACTTGGGCGCAGTAAGTTGCGTAGATAAATAGAAAATAATATAGGTACCTATCTACATAAGCTAGTAGTATTATTATGCAAGTTACCATTGCAAGGTTATTCATAGTGGAACAATTATTGACGTCGGTTCAATTACGTAAACTTGAATAACAAAAACAAAATAACAAAACGCGTTAACTATCCCGTTATTTATGAATTTTGTATTGTGTTTAGTTCTGCTGTGCCCATGAATCTATCTTTAACGAATCTATCGTAGGACTCTTTTTAAAAAATGTTGTTATTCCTACCTTTTTAGATATCGCTCCGCTACTAAAAAATACTTCCCTTACCAGCCCTAAAACCGCCGAAATAAATACTCTAGAAAGCGCTCGCCCAAGGGCGCGGTCATGACATGACAGAAGCCAAAAATCACCAATTACCGAAGTACCGGTGTGCGCGTGAGTGGAACGCACGGTAGCCGCGAGGCGACCGCGGCTTTCCCACGTGGATACGGGTAATGGGAAAATATGATGTTTTCTGTTGTGCTTGTGACACGTTTACTTTATGACTAAGAATTTTAACTCTCCAGATCTAAAATTGGTATTATTTTGCACCTCGCTTTCAAGTGCTTTCTCAATTTGTTGATATATTTATTAGGTAGGTACCTACTTCAGTACTTTCAAAAGTAAAAACTGAATTTTGATATTTATCAGAAAAGTTGCAGTAATTAAAGAAGAAGAGATTGTTAATCGGTAAATAGGTACAAACATAAACTAAACATGTTTCTAACACGAATACCGATGAATTGGTATAATAACTCTTCAAACGTCAAATAACAAAAACTGTTATGCAAACTAATAAAACAAATGAGCTTTAAACTTGCAAAGCGACCAGTTTGCATGCGTCATAAAAATTCACCTGCACCAAAACATTAACCTAAACAGTCTAAAGCTGGCTCGGAGCGTTTCATCAATGTGCTGCGCCCGCGCCTACCGTGCGGCTTCTTCATTCACTCGGGCGCACGTGGAGGGGGCTCGCCTTCCGTGTAACGTTATCAGAAGTTTCTGCACCCTCGAGAAGCGCAGTTGCTAATAGCCCCCGCTCCCGAACGCACGTCTCCTTGACACTTCTTGACAACTAACTCCGTGTTGCTTCGTGAGTTTTAAATCTTAATTAGTTTAATAGGATATCATAGAAAGCGTTTTTGGTTAATTCAGAGGTGAATGTGATCGTAAATCAGTGAAAGTGTTAATACATAGTTTGCTTGTAAAACGATTAAATCATCCGTCTTGAAGGTGCGTATTTGATGCTTAGATTAATTAACGTTAGATGAAATGATTTGTTGGGCGTAATTAACATTGATTAAGCGTAAAAGTGAGTTGATTGAGTGTTTAGAATTCATTAATATTACATAACCGTATATGTTCTTGATATTAAATCAAACATTTAATCAGACACTCACTTCTTTTTCCTTGTCCATTCTATGCATCTACTTACAGCCATCACTAAAGCCTCACATACCTACACTATCATCACCTATGTACCTACGTCTTGAGCAAACAGTCGTAATGTAATCAGTCACGTCTTTATTTCAAACTGAACCGCATTCGCTTAGCCGTTAAGTATAAGTTGTTATATCCATGTCGTTTGATAAGTTATCATTGTCGCAGGCGTTCAAGCCCCGCCCGTCGCTCACGCAAGATAGCCCAGACAAAATGTTCGCAGTGATGCAAATCGACGAAGACCACACACGAGACTTCAGGCGTAAACTGCGCCCTAAGTGCGAGTTCGTCTGCAAGTACTGTCAGCGCAGGTTCACGAAATCCTATAACCTGATGATCCACGAGCGCACCCACAAAAGCCCGGAGCTGACTTTCAGCTGTGAGGTTTGCGGGAAGTCCTTCAAGCGGCAGGATAATCTGCGTCAGCATAGGTAAGTGGTGGCTATTTTGTTTTGGACGGTGGTTAACGGTTTAGATGAACAGTTGGATTTGGTGAAGGATTATTTTTAAAGTGTTGTTTTTAATTTTGTAAAGATTTAAATTTCACTTTAAAGTAGGATGTTTTTAAAATCAGTGGAGAATTGTGTTTTCGATCGCAACAACAAGTCTAAATCTAACCTATTAATTTATGGCACAGAAAATAATTACTCGTACAAATAATTAAAATTGTTTCGCTGATACGTTTGAATAAAAGCCGACGGGTGCATTGTGCGTTATACTGTGCGTCGACTTAAGTAATTTCAGTCAGTCATCGACTTAAGATTTTTTTTGCCAAAACATAAAATAACTAGCATTCGTCCGCGTCTACTCTCCCGTGGAACTCCCTATTCCGTAGCATTTTCGCAAAACCCCATTAACCATATAAGTCCTAACTAATATTATAATTGCGAAAGTAACTCTGTCTCTCTGTCTGTCTGTTTGTTACCTCTTCACGGGAAAACGGCCACACCAGTCTCGATGAAATTTGGTAAGAAGATAGTTTGAATATTGAGGAATAAATAACATAGCCTACTTCTTATTCGGGAAAATTGTATAGTTCCCGCGGGATAGCGATAACCGAAATCTACGCTTACGAAGTCGCGGGCAACAGCTAGTCCCTTATAAATTAAAGAGATGCCTCAAGTGTGTACTGAAAATCAGCGCTGTGTCAGTGAGGTACTCCCACGGGAGCTCGGGCCAGCAAACTCTGAGTGCATCCTTTTTGCCACACAAATTGACAGAGTTCATTAGTTCAAACCACTAAGCTATCACGGCTTACGTTTTAAACGCTCTGACAATAGCCCACTGTGATATAAACACTAGACGGGCTTAAAGTACAGTCAGCAGCAACAGTAGCTAAGCAACCGATGCATTTACAATGATCTAAGCACGACTGTGTTGTTATATATAGTGTATATAAGAGCTTGTGTAGATCATTGTGACTGCTTTGGTTGCTTAGCTACTTCTGCTGCTGACTGTACCTCCTAGCGGTTGGACTCAGGTGCTACAAGGTCGCGGTTGGCTGCCGTGTCGTATTAGGGTCTCTGTGATCAGTTCCGCCCCACTGAGCAATCTGATGGACTACTTACTGTTACATGGTTTCAATAACGTAATAGACAAGTGCTTGGCTCTTAGGTTGCATCTTCCTTTGGCCGGCAATGTAACATTTTCTTAAAAGCATCTCATCGCATTTTTCGATCTGCAACGGAAGAGTATTTGAGGGTAATAGTACATTACTGCAGAGGCCGAGAAGAAAGGGGTTCCCGGACAAAGCGGTTAGACGGCCGAGTAACACGAGGCCGGCTACAGTACGAGTCCGGCAACCCCTGTTCCGGCCGAAGTTTGTATAATGCTTTTCTCTAACATTGTAAGAGAATAAAAAAAAATAAAAACAATTGCTACTCTTACCTACGTTTAATAAATACCTGGTTCTTCTGTGGTTGATTGATACTACCCATCATCATCTTCGATAGGCGGCATCCCGCGTCTTGTCTCCATTCTGCGTTCGCCTCCTGCTCAAGACTCAAGTCTCTTTCTCTCTGTGACTCCTTTTTAGGCACAAGATATTACGTATAGTTAACGTATGTTATTACTATTGCAATTAAGATATACTTAGCAGTACATTAATTGATGAATGTGGCTTTCAAAAAGAATATTGTGCATACACATAGCTTTTACTGCAAAATATAGCGTTCTGTTCTTTTCTACATGATTCAAAGGGCCCCAAAATTAAAACACGGTTATCACATTAAGCATAAAACGTTCATAAAGAACGTCGTCAACCTCCGAAACGGTACATTTATCATGAGATAAACTAAAAATATACGCAAACATAAGAGATACGGAGCCCGTGGGCTCAATTTAGGATTTATGATATTTTAACCTAACCTTACCTTTTTCTTCTGGGAAATCTGCTACCACGTAACCTACTGCTATATAAGCTGTGGCAATAATTACAGAAATGATAGAAGTACTTGTTAAGTAGTCACAGAGGCATCTATGAAATTGATCTTTCAAACAGTCTTGAGCATAGTCAAATAAAGCCTTAGGCCTTTTTTATTTACGTTTCTTGAATTTGCTGAATTGAGCATGAAAAGTGAAGAAAATATTCGCGATGATATGTAAGCATTTTTTTGATATGGGTACTAGTAATACAGTACTTTGATCTAGTTCCTTTTATTGTGAGAGACTTGCTGTGTTATCAAAAAAAAACCTTGTGGCATTTGACACCGCAATTGGTCCCAACCACCTAGTCAAAAAATTAAGCAAAGCTTGTGTTGTGGGTACCTAGACAACAGATAAACATACCTATGACATAGAAATAAATACATAAAACATTCAAGACTCGAGAGCAAACATTCGTCATACCCCGACATCTACCCCGACAGGGGATCGAACCCGGGACCTCGAGCTTCGTAATCAGTCTCTAACCACTGGATCATCCGGTCGTCAAATCATGTCAATGTATCAGGCTTAAAAGTTAAAAAAGTCTTTGTTTATTGTCTATAAGGAAACTAAGACTATCTGTCAATGCGGGTTCAATAAACTTCTCAATCCCTAAGCCGCGTTCACACCGGCGCTCTTGTGTCACTCAGATTGCGAACCGGCGGTTGTCAACCGCAATTAACATACAATGTGCTGGTAGCGACGAGTTATAGTGACGGGGTCGCGACCCTCACCTATGCAAATATCATCTTAGAGACAATGACGTTACGAAACTTTCTCTGCTAAATAACACGGCGTATCCGCAGGAGCAGACGAGTCGTGAATGTAATCCTCTGCGTGCCTTTATGCAAGCTCGTTTCTGGTTTAGATAAGGCAAATGTCAGCGTTACACATTTCGCCTTGCGAGAGAATGGTTGCACTTAAGCACTGAACTATTTAGTCTGTGAACTACTTATATTTATGCAATGCAACATCGTCAGCGTTAAACGCTTGTAAAACATTTTTTTTTATCCATAATCTGTCAGTTTTATCTAGAGTTTTATTTATAATAGTGCCTTCCCAATTAGTCGGGGAAGCTGTCAGATACTTAGATAGAAAACAAAATCACTTGACAATTAGGTAAGTGATAACGTAAACTAGTGTATTCGTTTTTTAAAATCTTATTGTAACATTCATGCTCGCCTAGAAAGTACAGTCAACAGTGAAAACAAAGCGTTTCGTGCGACCCATCGCACCGCATCGCATCCGCTACCGAGATCGTCGATAGATCGCTCACGCTCGGGTCGTGAGTCGTGACGTGCTCGTGTGTTAACGGTTCTTAATAGGGCCTAATGCTTCCGAAACTGTGCGAACGGACGGTAGCCCGCAAGAGCCCGGCACACGTGACTGCCGCGGTATAATTTGCAGTTTATGCGCCGACCGTACAAGGAACAATGTGTACTGCGCCTAACCGTTCCGCGATCAAATTGCCGCAATTTTGTAGGGCTACGTACTTTATAAAGTGCTAGAATTTTGTAAAAGGGCAAAAGAAATCTCGTCAGTCGTTTGAGGCTACGGTATCTACAGCATCGTAGATAAACTACGTACTTAGTGAAGTTAACATTTTCTTACATTCACTTATTAGCATTATACGACCCAACGTTCTTTCTAAATTTTTCCCAAGATTTTCTAATCGTAACCTCTAAATCGAAAATTAGTGAAAGACTTAATTAAGACTTGAAAGTTAAGCCGGAACTTTTAAATCGGGCCAAATAAAGGACGGCGTCACTTGACGGAAAATAATCACCAATCACACACACCATCAACAAGGCACTTTTAACCCCCGACGCAAAAAAGAGGGGTGTTATAAGTTTGACCTGTAGGAGTCGTGCTCGAGCCTGTGTGTATTTGTCTGTGGCATCGTAGCTCCTACACGGATTTAAGCGCGGCTTTCTTTAATCGAAAGCAAGTTTAATCAAGATGGTTTTTAGCTAAGTTTCATAACAATCGGTTCAGCCGTTTTTGAGATATTGAACTTTGAAACGAAAATGTCGGGGTTTTTTCAACTTTTCTAATTATAGATTGCTCCGGGATTCTCGGCTCCGGGAGGGAGGGGGTGAATATTTGGGGACGCTGATCTTTAAATTGTAATGTTTTTTCATAAATAAAACGTTATTCCCTTTGTCGGAAGCGAAACCCTAAAACGTACGCGATGCCACACGTAATGATACGTGGCCGTGTGAAACTCTCGCCGTGAGCGCCCTAGGCCGGCACCGCTACCGATGGCTGATTGTTTGTTGAAATAATTACATATGAGGCACTTCCTTAAACGCATAGTAAGGTGAAAGCGTGAAAGGGTTAGTGAAATTTTTGTGAACTGTATATTATTTTAGAGCCTGAATGTAAATACGGGATCCACAATAAACATTGCGAAAAAAGGAACGTAAATTGTTTATTTATTTATGCGAATGAAGATCAAGATCGTTGGCGACTGCCATTGATACAATATACGTCAGCAGCTAGGACTATTGCTACTGACTTGACTATATTATAGGTTGTCAGATAATGAACCGTAAATATTTCAGTAAGTGATTGAAAAGTCTATATAGATGCACTTTAGTGGAGTGAAAAAAAAAACTCTTTCCCATACATTCATTGCCTCTGCTGGTTGACAGTTGAGTTGATTTTTGTTTTTTACTTCAAAAGAAAACTTCTTATGACTGTCCCGTTTTTCGTCTTGACTCGAAATACCTATCCACAGTCCATATTCTGACACTATGCTTAAACAGCCAAACCCCCTAAAAATGGCTGATGTAGGAATAGAGATCCTGGGTCCATGGGGTCCCGGTGCACACGCTTCATTTAGAGATCTAAAAAAGCGCCTGGTTGGCTCTATTGGCGCCCAACGGGCTGGCAGCTATTTCTACCAGGGAATCACTATCGCTGTTCAACGGGGGAACGCAGCCAGCCTTTGGGCACCATGACACCATGCCCGCGGGTCATATTTAGATCTAGGTTAGTTTTAAGTATTTGTATGACGACCGAATAGCCTAGTGACCCTGACTATGAAGCTTGAGGCCCCGGGTTCGAATCCCGATCGGGGCAGATGTTTGTATGATGAATACGAATATTTGTTCTCGGGTCTTGGATGTTTCACATGTATATAAGTATGCATTTATCTATATAAGTATGTTTATCCGTTGTCTAGTACCCATAGCACAGGCTTTGCCTAGTTTGGGACTAGGTCAATTGGTGTCAATATTTATTTATTTATATTTATTTATTTATATTTATTTATAGCTAGTTTTTAATTTGAATTGTATTTCATAGTGAAACAAACGGATCACTCACCCCCACCTTCATCCTCCCCCTTCACTCTTCCTTCCTTCCCTCTTTACCTTCCTTTCTTCCTTCTTCCTTCATCATGAATTGTTTTTACCGTGTTCTCCAAAACATTTCGTAATAACCTACAAGAATAAAAAAAACCAGTGACATTTTAAAATCTTTTAGTACCAGGGTAAACCCCATAATATATTCAGAAAGGCATTAAACCTATTTCAAAATAGGCTTTAATTGCGGTTCAAAAGCGAGAGTGCGATGTCCTACAAAGTTAGCGCAGTGGGGCATCGCTTATCGCATCGCCATAGGTCGATCCGTTCCAATCAGGAATGGATTTATTTAATTGGCTGACTTAAGCCGTAGTGATGCAAATTAAATGTAACAGCTTGTAACAGACCAGGCCCAGATCTTTTTAAGAATTCATGGCCGTAATTATTTATGAAAATATCAAAAGTCGCGACTGCAGATTTTCTTCATTTGTTGATAGAATACACAAGAAGTCGGTTTTTGTTTAATCAAACTCTTTTTTTCTGCAGATCCCTTAGAGCCACTAAAATGTAACTGTAAAAATGTAATGTACTCTACATTAAAATGTAATGTATATTTACATTTTGTCGTACTTTCATAAAATCTGCAACTGCTTTCAGGTATTTATTTAAAGTAAAAATAATTATCTTTTAATTACGTAGGTATACTTCAATCTAAATTGTTGGAAGAAGCACCGCGGAACACAATTGGTGTGCGCTTGCGCCTTGAGGTGGCAAGTGCTAATTAGTATCGAACAATGCTCGCTACAAAGGCTGTTTAGATCCAATTAAATAATTAAAAAAGCGACTTTAATTTTTTTAAGAAAAATCTTTATAGGTACTATGTTAACTTTCATGAATGATTTTAAAAGATAACTAAGCAATTAAAAATACTGAAATAATGTTTTAGGTGAAGCAAGGCCATAAAATTTATCTTTGAATTTAAAACCACAGTGAAGGCATCATCATCCTTAAGAGTTATACTCTTGTGTCTTCCAATCATCACTCCCGCAAACAAACTCCTTGACCTCAGGAGGTCAGGATACGACACGAGACCTGCTCTTTCCTTATCTGTGGTCTATGTGTCTGTGCCATATGTTAGTCAATTCAATATAATATTTAATATCATGTAAAATGCATTAAAAAAAAATCAAGCTCCAGTTAAATCACTCTGTATAAGAAAACAAAACGCTCAGTTCCCACAGTCACATACAGGGTGCTCACGAAGTAACCCAGCGTTTCGCGCGGAAGTGGATAAATGCTGTCACCTTACGCCCTTTACACCATTGTGGCGTATCGACCGATCTCAACACTTCGATGCGGAATCGTGTTGAGAGAACAATTTGTGGAAATTAAATTAGATCTTGGAAATTCGATGAATTTTTTATTCGGTCAACTGTCAATTATTCAACGGTTAACTTGGTTTCTCGCATTTAAGTTTACAGACAAAAGCATGACCACTGAACTTAATAAAATTAATCATCATTGTTTGACAAAAACTTAAGTTGGATTAATATTTAAATAAAAAGTTCTGACATCATGAAGATTAAGCCGAGCTGACACAGTAAAGTTTTAATAGCATCATCACGATTACACATAATTACTAGTGACATGTTCACGTCACTCAAAAAAAACCTAAATAGAAAAAGTAAAATTGAACAACATTTTCGAATAGGAATTTCGCGGTCCGAGAACACCGTAGCGCTCAAGTTTGTTGCCAAATTTTACGACTTATTTTAACGGACAATTTTCACGGGTATGAATTGAGTATTTAGCCACGGTTAAAGGGTATAATAATAATAGGAATAACTCGCGGGCACGTTCAACATTAATCCCTTTTTAAAACGTTAAAACTGCTCATTGTTGTTGCGAACGGAAACAGAGAAGACATTAATGCATTCAGGTTCTCATTTTTTAACAGGCGTAAAGGACATAATCTCGTTTGAGGTTTTGCCTTATTCATTGGAGTAATACTCAGAAAAAGATGTCAGAAACAGTATACTGAGATTTTCATTTGTTTATAATTTTTCATTTGTTAATTTTAAGATTCACAGCACTGGTAAACTAACTTGACGATAATGGTTGCACACATTCCTTTTTGCACCACGGTCTAACCACTTCTATCTTGATTGACGTGTTAAGGAAGAGTTGCAATTTTAACATGAACTTTTAATTGTAATTGTTTTTAACATGTTTTTCTCAATTGTTGTAGATGTAGTCAATGCTTGTGGCGGTGAAGGTGAGGAGTAAGCACGATCCAACAACAGCGGTCTCTCTTACACGATAGAGTAAGGATCACTTTATGTACTCTGACTACAGTAAAGTCTATGACTACAGCAAAGTACTGTATTGTGTAGTCTGTGATGTCTAGCTAGTTCTTCACAAAAAAGTCAGATTGTCAGTTTCATTATCTATGAAAAAAAAAAAACTAGTGAAGAGGACCGCACATTTAAGTAAATGTTTTAATTGGTCGTGCTAATTTACAAATGCCCAAGCATTTGAATCTTTTGTAAAAAAAAAATAACGTAATTTGTGAACTGTCCTTTTCATATCAACTGAAACAGGTTTTATGGAAATGATTTTCAATTACATTTTACTAGACTAACATTGGTTTTTATTTTTAACCTTAAGTAACTATTTAACATTGTTAAAATTTCTAAAAAACGCTCTCTCAGCTTCAATTTAGAAATAGTTATTAATATGAAATATACTTATGAGTATCTTACTTTTTGTTACAGAGATTTTCATTACAACTCTAACAAGGAGACCGCTTGTCTAAGATGGTGACAATCGCGAGTCGTGTGACCACTCAATACGTATTCATCGGGATAAATCTCTACGTAACAGTATTCGTGCTTCACCATTAACACCGCCAGGATGGGGTTTTTGCAATGACTGAATTTATCACAAAATTGTAGTAATTTCAAAAACAAAAATTCTGTTTTTTTGTGGCGCAGTATAATCTAAATTAAGAACATTCTGGTGATCTGTACATAGTATTTATTAGAGTAAGTGACGGTAGCATTTAAACGGCTTAATTGCTTAGCTAGCTTATGTTTAATGTAAAATAATATTTATATGATATTTAAAATATTGTTATGGTTTTAAGCTACTAATACGTGGAACGTACATAATAAAAATGTTAAGTTCAAATAATGATGTATTTTCTATTGGAGCAGAATTATTTTAATATACATTTACATAAATGATGTAATTTCCATGATTTCTTATTTATTAGAATGTAGTGACGTTCCATTTGCTGCTTAATGTATATTTTGAGGGTTGTTCCTAAAACGTAGAATGTTAGTAAGGATTAGGATTTTTCATCCTAAAGATAGCACATAAGGAAGATCTACGGAAATTATAGTATTATGTAGTAAAGTTTCAACGTGTCGATTCAACTCTAAACCTAATATGAAATGTACGTTGTTTTTTCTACCTACTTGAAACCCACGGGTCTGTTGTGAAAGGACCACGTCTTATTTCTGTAAAATGTCAACTTTAACGTTAATTTTCCATCGTAATTTTGCATAACACATGGTCTCCCTTGTGTCATGAAATGTTATAAGCTCTAGTCTTGTAATATTTTCATCTCTTCTTGTTAAACTTCGATATGAATTGGAAAGTTATGAACTTTCCTGTGAATATAACTTCAATTAAATAATATTTGAACGAGATATTTAAATTGGCTTCCATTATTAACTTTACCTTCATTTCGATGCTTTTGCGAAATAGACGCGGTAAGGTTTTAAAAATAATACTATTAATGTCTTTATACACAGTATATAAATATTTTTATATATGAAGTGTCACACAAGACACTATCTGATACATAAGTTAGAATCATCTTTTAAAATTAACAATTTTATGATTAATAATTATTGAAATATTAGAAGGGATGGTAAATAATGAAATAATCCATGTGCCAATAATGGACAGGTCGTCTGTCGCGTAGCCATATTTTTTATAGTTTAGTTGTATAAAATAATATTTTTCGAACTACGTAATTTTGTATTCCATTTCATTGTGTAAATCAATGATAATAAAGATTCAGTAATTAAAAGTGTCGTTTTCCTTGTTCCCTGCTTAAAGTTCAGTCGTACTCAGAGACGTCTATCAATATATAACTTTTTTTAATGTCAGTAATGTATAAAAGAACTCTCGAATGCAAGTTTCTCTAAAATTAATACATGTATTATTTTCATCGATTCAAGGAGTAGAAATATTTGAAAACAGAAGCAACGTCGTCCACAAAGGCCACGCTTCTTGACTGAGTAAGTCTGGACCAAGTCTGAATAGTTGTTAATATAAATAATGATACCGGCCTGTTCCTGAATGTTAAAAACAGAAGTAACGTCGTCCACAAAGGCCACGCTTCTTGACTGAGTAAGTCTGGACCAAGTCTGAATAGTTGTTAATATAAATAATGATACCGGCCTGTTCCTGAATGTTAAAAACAGAAGTAACGTCGTCCACAAAGGCCACGCTTCTTGACTGAGTAAGTCTGGACCAAGTCTGAATAGTTGTTAATATAAATAATGATACCGGCCTGCTCCTGAAAGTTAAAAACACCTTGACATTTATCTTTTATGAATTTTCGCTTACTGCAACTTTACCCATTGTGTAAGTACATGAGAGTTATATGTACAGTAGGAATTATTTGAAGTATCGAAACGTTTTCTTGGAGAACCGACACTAAATCCCAGTACAATATCTAATTGCTGCCACAGTTCCAAGGAGTTAAAAGTTATAGACATTAATTTTGGCCACAACTTATCAGTGTCTTTCAAAAAATGAGCTAGGTAAATTTTCCAATACCCAATCGTAAGGATCAATACTTAGTTGGCATCTTAGCAATGCATAGTTAAACGTTACGCGTAATGACAACTTAATAATGATTCAAGTGGGAAAGGGAAAAGGCTCTCACTTAATCTTAATAGTAATAGTAGTAATAATAGGTATACCATGCAGTGCTCGTCGACGTCACCACCCTTCATGAAGGCCGAGAAGGACATAAACTCAGCAAGTAACCTTGACTTGGCTCATGAGGAAACCGCCATCAAAGATGTTGACTTGACGATCATTGCGCCTATAGTCGTGTCTGCGAATGGTCTTATAGCAAAGAATCTTGACCAGCACCTAAGGAGGCTCTCGCTTGACGGTTGGCTCAAGGGTCAGCTACAGGAGGCGGTACTCCTTGACACAGCGCGCATTGTCAGGAGGTTCCTCGCTCTGCGGCCCTATCCACCGGTAGCTTGGGCCTTACACCGCTACCCGGTCACCCTATAATGTGTGTATATTTTGTATTTAGTAAAGTTGCGTTATGGTTTCTAGTACTACTTCAGTCGTAAAAAGTGAGGACTTAGGAGGCTAATACCTAAATAATCATAATTAATGATATAGAGCACGAGCATTATAATGCCAGTGACATCAAACGATGACTTCATTCCGAAGGTGGTAGAGATTCACCAGCATTACGGAACTTTTAAATCATCACCGTGATTATTTCCTGTCGACACCTGCGGATGAACAGAATCAATAAATTGTAGGCGCATTTATTAATAAGCCGATTGGCATTTTGTATTACTTGTTTCTACGACACCTGACTCAATAAAGTATGTTTGACATTTGGCCAAGGAACTGGTTTGTCGAAAAGATCTCCGTTACTTGAAGACATGAGGGGAAATGCATGCTTGTGCCTGCTAACACGTTAAAAGTACATACAAAAAATTACATACAAAAACATACAAAAAATTTCAATTACCTCATAAGTCCAAGCAAAACACTTCAATCACAAGTCCGTGCTCCACATATGGGTCACTAAACAACGACCAGGTACGAATTCGGATTAGTACAATATCTCTCTGAATTCTACTTCACGGACTTGTGAAGCTAGTAGTTTGTCGTGACCCGTATTTGGGGCACTGGACTGTGAAGGTGTTAAGTTTTTTTTATTACACAATAAACATTGAAAACAAGCAAGAGGGTCACCTGATGGTAAGTTATCACCCAAGGCATTGCAAAGTTGCCAATCTTGAGAGCTAAGATGAAATAAATGCCAAGGGGCTCAAGGGTGCTCGTAATTTCTCTGTTCACACAGAAACACACCAGCGCAAGCACTGCTGCTAAGCGGTAGAATTAGCATACAAGAGTGTTAAGGTATAAGTAGTTAGTAAAGGAATTTGCAACAGTTAGTTACCTACATATAGGTACTCAAAGACACAATTAATATTCATTGATTAAATAGCACTTTTCGTAGTTAATAATCAGGAAAAATACGATGAGTGATTAATGGTGTCGGTGAGTTTAGTCAATAGTCTACCAACAAAGTTATCTGGAAGTATTTTCATCTTACTCTGTCTATTGCACTGGACTAGATGCGTACCTATTCTCATAATTACCAGTTAGGTAGGTACGTTGTAATAGTTAGCTTAAATTACGACGAAACATCCACCTGACAAATAGACACATCAATTAGGTACGATTTGCTTATCATACAAAATCAGGGACTTTTAAAAGGTTTTTGATAAGACCCCAAAGTTGTTAACGCTTCATTTTAGCGTTTACCTGATCCTCTTTTTTTCGCATACAAATCAAAAACACGTCACATATTTCTCAACCGATAAACAAATCAACAATCATTGATCTCATAAGCACATAAATTCCGAACAGGTGTATACTCGTAGTTCGCGGATAACTGGTTCGCACGTAACGCGGCGGCAGACGGCGGGGCTCCGATTAGTCATCGGCTGGTCTGGCGAACTTATCATTGGGGTAAAGCCGAGTTTAGATCTGCAGGAAAAATCATGCAAGTTGCAATACAATGCGAGGCCGTAAAGCAAACGAGTCTGGGGTGGGCGAACGAACGCCGGAATGTAATAGCCCCTGCAGACTCGCAGCGGAAAGTTACTATGAGAAGGTTTGCCGAGAGTTTTCAAGAACCTATAGAACTGTCCACGATCACGGTGTGGTTACTTATCTTCTCGTCGCCCTTGAAATTCCTTTGAAGCGGGCAAACAAGCGATATCGATTAGAGTACCGAGAAGACAAGAAACTCGTTACATTCTCGGTTTTTGAGGGTGCCCGGGCCCGGGTCTTATCACCAGCTTGTTTGGATCGCCGTTAAATTTTTAAAGAAATCAGTAAGTAGCGTGATGTTGGACAGTCTAACACGTTCCGTTTTTCCAAAATTGCAAATGCAAAAAGGCTTGACATCACAGCAAGCATAATTTTAAGAATTCCTAAAAGCGTCATGAGAATGGCATCTTACTCTCGACGAACCTAACTTACAACTTGCGAGTCACAGGACGCCATTAAAAGTATTATGTTGCTTACTTTCATTAAAAATGAACATACAGTTATTCCCAAAAAATCATAAAACCTATACAAAACATAAAACATACATTAGCGGTTGCCACATCCGTGTTTACGACGTCCTAAAGCCCAGCGTTTGAAAGTACCAGGGCCCCAGCACCAAGCAAGAGACGTGATTCACCGAGTCGTTTCGCGACCTATCAGTCATCTCAGATCGTATCTACGCCGGGTCGCCCAACGGAAGCCCGCTTCGGCGAGAAAGCAAATTTTTATAATGTAACTCACATCAGCTTCGGGTTCCCACGACACAGTTTTGTCACAATGACTAAAGGGTTTTGCAAGTCTAGATTCTCGTTGGTCACGGATGTTGCGGCAGTCGGATGTTAGCTGGCCATATTGAGCTTTGTGACTGCGCAAAATATCTACTTACCTGTGATTCATATTCTTCTATGTATTATAGAGGAAACCTTACAAGTTTCTTGTGAAAAACACTACTTACATACTTAGTTCAAATAAGAAGAGGACGTTGGTTAGAGGTTAGCAAGTGGAGCAGGTTAATAAAATATTTTACGACAATTTTACAATCAGTGCTCAGACTGACTTGCAATTTGGCAAGATTGGTAAAGACAATACGGCAAGTAATAAAACACTGTCAACAGAACACAATCTATCCAAGCTAAACGAAATGGGGGAAAACTGTTTAAAAACCAACACATGTGTTTAAATTGTAACGAATCAAATATAATTTCGAACATGCACAACTCGTGCCTAGACTACCCAGGTTGCTGAAACAAAACAACCAATCCACGATCTCCCCGCAGCGCGCTAATTCACTCGCGGCGCGGGCGCACTAAACGCGGAAGGCGCTTTGTGCACGTGAGTGTTATTGTGGTATTGTGACGAATGTTTTGGTTAAATTATAGGAAAATTACTTTTATGACGTGTTATTCTGAGAGCTTGTCTACTACATTACGATGCACGTTTTCGTTTAGGCAGCTATTACGTCCGATGTTTTGTTTGTCTTACTAAAATATGTGTGACCTTATCGACTGTTGTGGCAGCCGGTCAGGCGCGGCTTTGTTAGAGAAAACGTTGATTGAGTGCTGTCCGTATCGTCTCTTGGCAGACTTTTCACTGTGAACAAAGTAGCTTGATGACAAAAGATTAACATAATTATGTACCTACACACCCGTAATACTACATCAGGAAATGTCTTCGAAATGCAGTACTCCCGTATCCATGTGACATTAGGTAAACAGGCAGACAAATAATCATAGATTGAAGTAGCTGTCTGTACCACCATCGCCATATAACACCACAGCGCTGGTCAATGGCAAGCGTAGGTGTTCTAGCGCTAATGAGTACAGTTCACACACATTGTCTCCTGACTTAAACAAATGTCCTCACCGTTCGTAATCGTGCTGCATGAGCCCAGCCAGTGTTAATCGTTACTTATTAAAAGATAATTAGTTTTAAGAAATTGCCGTTTGTATAACGTAAAAAAGGCCGTGCATAATTGACTACCAACGCTTTAGACCGCAACGTTCGACACACCACAGACAGCCGAATCAATGGTGCGATGAAAAAAACAAAGGAATTAATTAACAAAAACTCCAAATCGTTGAAAATTATAATGTTCCAGCAATTTCCTTTATTGATACTCGAACCTAACAAATAATTATATTAATAGCCACACAGACGGACTAGACAGCGGTGGTTTTTCCTTTCAAAGAATGAATGGTCCACATTAATGAACCGATTTCGTTTTGAGAATGATTTGCGTGCGATTCGGTCGTTAAATGCGTTTGAACAGGTCGGACTGGTCGGGAAATGGTTCATTCATAACTTAATATCATACACAGAATTCATTCAATTTAATTTAATAAGAAATAATGCCTTCGAAACATTCATTCATCTTCTTGTGGTTTCTCTAAATCAATGGAGGTATGGAGTTTGTGAATGAAAATCACCACTTGGAAAATTGATACAGCAACACATCGTTTTGGTTGAAATTTATGTTAACTGAATGAAAGTGAAGATGGTTCAAACCACTAGTAACCTAAGCTAGTAAGATGAGATTTATAGGGCAAGTTACTGTGAAATATGTTTATGTTAGGAACTACTTTCTGATTTAGTTTATCTAAGAACAATGAGGGTTATATGACAGAAATTAATACCGCTTTATATGACATCTGTTTCGTAAGACATTCGTGTTCGTTTGACATTTCTGTCAAGTTTGTGATAAGCCTTATAATTTAATTAACCAATCTACTTTACGAATATTTTGGTCTTTAAAATATCATTGGAGATCGAGATGATGACTATTAGCGAAAACCCTAATAGCGTGCGGCTAATAGGGTTTTTCACCTCTAAAAAATTAATAAATAAATTATGGGATTCCATTTAACATTAAAGTTATTCGACCTGATGGCCATCCCTTCAGTAATCGCATATACACTATACACCAGAAGAAAAATAATTAAAAAAATCGTGGGTTTTTTGTTCGGGCGACTAACTGAAATCTAGAGCAGACTTTCAAAGTCTGACTTAGACTACTATGGCTTAATTTTCTATGTATAGTAGCTAACCTACTTTATGACAGTCATGTGCAAGCGGTACTTGATTCCCTGCACAATGCAATACCGTTTGAGTGCGCAGAAATTGTATGGACACTAAATCAGTAATTGAGCAATCAAAGTAGGCCGCACATTTTGCTTCTAATAGTACATGGAGGTACTAAAGGCACTATATTAATGTAGAAGATGACGACAGACAGATGTTGTCCAGAAAATTATCCTAAAATCATACAAATACTGCTGGACATCGGTTTTCGTGATGGCAATGAGTGGTCTATATTAATTGCAACTTATTTAATTACACAGTTATTATTTGAATTAAATTGGTAAACATGTTCCTATTCAAAATGTTATTACTTTCTGTTTTACAGGCTTCACTTCAGTAATATAAAATCTATTATGTTAGTGTTAGTAGTCCACTTTCCTTGTTCGGATCAGCTTGATCGAACGCAGATCCAAAGACAATAGAATAGTTAATTGACTGTTAAAATAGTTAATTTCTGTTATGCTCGCAATAAACTTAGATACTATACTTAAGTAATTGATCTCATGTAGTTACTAAGCTGAGTTTATCTGTATCTTAATAATAGTATTTGTTAAAAAAATTGCATGCGGATGAGGCAGAACGCAGTGTTGGTTATGTACCTATGTAACTTATGACCTGTATTCGCACAATAAAAATATTTCATTTCATTTCATAGAATATTGGACTACAATTATCGAAGTAGTTTTATTACTTAAAAAATAATTTAACAACATTTGCTCTAAATACTTAGTCCTAACTTCGTGGAAGGGTGACACATGACAGATGAGGTCAAATCCTCGTACCGTAACGCAATGCATGCGGTCGTGGTCGCGACGAGAAATCGACTTTCGGAGAAACTTTGATCTCGGTGACAATGTCGTGTTATAAGGCGTACTGTCATAAGAAGACTAGAAGAAGCAGAACTCCTGTGTCTTAGCGCTACTTTTATATTAGGTACTATGTAGGTACAGCAACTTTTAAAAGGAAACATGGTTAACTACTGTTTGCCAATGGCGAATTGTAAGACTGTCTTTATCATCATCATCATGTCATTATTTCTTCATGACTGTCTTTATGCTTAGAAAGTAAGAAAAATCAATAGCTAATACTTACGAAATGTCCCGGTAATTTCCACACATTACAACTATCAATAAATATTCCTTCGCCATAAATAACGTCGGTACGTCTACAATGCCCGATACAACCATAGCGTTAGTGTACATCGTGTAGAACACGGCATGGCGATCAGAGCCTCCCATTCAGGAAAAAAGGTAAACAGGGCTGTGAGCCCATGTGCAGAACAATATGAAAGGTTAAAAGATAGTGGCTGAAAATAAAAATAAAATAACTAATAATAAGGTTACTGGCCGAATGGAAAGATGTCTTGAAAAGAAAAAGAATTCCCTCATGTATGTATAGTGCCTTACGATTGGTTTGGTGTGTATGCTGCCACAAACACCACAATATAAAAAAGGTAAGTCGGTACTGTAACTAAACTCTTACTCCTGTGATGTCAAGCCAAGAACTTCGTATCTGCCTGAAGAAAGATGACCATGTTGTTGGATTTGCGATATTCCTAACTGTTGTTGTCTTCGATATAAATTGTGGGTACAAATTCTAATGGTATATTGGAAGTAGCGTAAACTTTATTCAACAAAACTTTAGAACAGGAAAGGATCTTAACACGCGATTTACCCTCTGTCAAAAAACTTACACTAACTCTGTGCAAAATACACAGGGTCTGGTGATTGTGTGTGTGTTTTGGCATTTGTGTGACAGTTTTGTTTTGGTATGAGTTTGTCGGAACGTAACACATTTCTACATGAGCGTATTAGACGTGTCGTGTGCTACAGCTACGTACACGTGTGTACCTCGTCCACCTCGAAAAGTGTAGTGCATTATGATAGATAACTAAAGGCGCATCCCGTCTGTCTGCTTTATAAAAAAAAAAACACACAGCTTTTCTCAAAAATTGTATACATCCTCCGTGAAATTTCTGATGCTCAACCAACATGTGTCGAGATCCATTCAGCATTGCGATTCCCCTTGGCATTAGCAATCAGCCCTGCACGCAAATGCGCTTCGGTGCCGGTGTAACCAGAGCGGTTATTTCCATTGAATAAATCGCAGTTTGGCGCGAGGAGGGCGGGGGCAGCGGTCGACGCGTGCCATCGACGCATCGGGTGCCAGGCGTGCTCAACTGAAACAATATAATGCAATATAAATGATCTAGATTTTAGATTTATTTATTTACTCAACATTAAAATTACATTATATATATAACACATGTCAAAATATAACAATTTTTGTTGAGATTGTCAAAAAAATCAAAAACCAAACAAAAATAATAAGTCATAAAACAATGAATAATAATACAATGTCAAAAATAGTTAAATGAATGCAATATTAATATACAGGTGGGGTTTTAAAATAACTAGTTGCAAAAAGATCATCGGCGTGATGAGTGATGTTCGGCTGGTGTGAATAATTCGTTGTTGGTTAGGTAGGTACATGATGATAGAGTAGGTATATTATGTTTTTAGACGGTTTGAATTCGTGAAATAAGCAACTCGTTTATCGTGCTTTAAATAATTGTATTAGGAGAATCCTCTGATAAAATTCATGGTATTTACATACTGCAAACTGAAAATTTAAAAAATATTTTATAAGCGGATCATAAACCATTCAGTGTTTAAAAGTGAATCAATTGTTTGTTTAGGCGCGAGCCTACCCAAACAAAAACTTACGTATTTAGACAAATAGAAAGTTGTTATTCGAGAGCACCCACATCAATACTGGCCATTATAAATGACAGTGTATCTACAAAATTTGACGCACGTGTTAACAATTAAAGCTTGTAGTTTAACTAATCATCGCTCTTAACAATTATAACGTACGTGGTCACGGCTATTACCAGCCGGATAACGGATCGACGGACAAATCTCAAATTATAGTTTAGACACGGTGGTTTCGCACCCACACATTTCCGCGTCTAACCGCCTTAATGATCCGATATTATGTTACAATATTGTGACTGGCCGGTCCCGTTGTCAATTCATAGACAGTCGTTTAATTGGCTTGAAAGGAACAGCGCGACTTTAAGAATTTGTGGGCGTAATTGAACTTCCAGTGTCGATTTTTATTGCTTCAAATCAATTGTTTTTTTTGTGGAGTCCGAAGGTTGAGGATGTGTGCCGGCTTGCGAAAGATATTGAACGATCCCGTGATGTTATGTCACGAACGCGGGGCGGCGCGAGCGCCGAGCGACCCGCGTGGGCGGCGGCGCGATAGGGACGGGAAACGCTGGAGGTTATCGGTTATCGATAAATTATTGCAGTGATTATATCGATGTCTTGTATTACCTAAATATAAAGAAATAGTTAACAGTATTTGTGCTAGCTAAAATTAGCAGAAAAATCTTACAGAAAAAAACATATTTAGGTAAGCGTTTATCGACTTTATCAATAAAAGTACGTTTAGTTCGTTTCTTACCAAGGTTATAAGGTTATAATGGACAGGTTTATAATAAAGTTAAAGTTGAAAAATATTGTTAAGTTTGGAAGTGAAACGAAGTCAAGAAGTATTACTTAATTGAATAATAAGTGTATTGAATTGAATAATTATTAATATACTTAAATTATATTCATTATCGCCAAGAAATTATAATTAGTTAAGCCTGCGGTGAGAGAAAATGACAGCGGAAAATTATATCATAATCTATCAGTTTAGACCCGACATAAGTTTTGCTAGCTGCTTACTGCCATCTGGTGGTGAATTGGTGATCCAGTTATAACCTGGAGACCGAAGTTAATTTCTTACAATTTTAAGTATTTTTCACTAGCTGTTGCCCGCGACTTCGTCTGCGTTGAATTCAGTTATTGTCATCCCGCGGAATCTATAAAAAACTCCGGGAATAAAGATAGACTATGTCTTGAACCAAATCCGTCGAACCGATTAGGATTCTTTAAGAAGCTTTGGTTTTAAGCGTAACGGCCACCTTGACCCAAATATCTATCTTTAGCATTTCTGGAGCACAGTCAATGCAATCCCTATCTCTGTTAAAAAAGAATCGTGAAAAAGTATCGATATCGATACAATAAAGGCACGTCTCTACATCGCAGGCGCAATCTCACAAACCCGTAGCGGCTGTGGCGACAGACAACATAAGGTCACAAACCGTCCCATAAGAGCAGGCCTTTAAATATACAGGGTGGTACATTTAGATGGGTCAGTAAGCGAACTCAGAAACTATAAGACATAGAAATATTTGTTCTAAGGAACCATGCCATCGATTTTAGAGACAAGAAAAACTGTATTCATAATCATCAGCCTATTTACGTCCCACTGCCTGGGCCTCGTCTCAGAATGAGAGGATTGGGCTACAAACAGTTCCCACGCGGAGCTAGTGCGGATGGGAACTTCAGACACATCATTGAATAGCTTTGCAGGAGTGTGCAGGTTTCCTCGCGATGTTTCCTGGCAACGAAAAGCTAGTGATAAATTACATTCCGAAAAACTAAGAGGTGAGTGCCAGGACTCGAACCCACGACCCTCTGCTTTAGAGACCATAGGCCAAACCACTAGGTTAGCACTAGGTACCATAAAAAAACATGAGAAAGTACTTGGGTACCGATTTTACCGATCCATTTTTGGGTGAAATTATTAAAGAATATAAAATGGATAAAATACCTACACTTAATTTCAGATACAAACTATCTACCGTTCACTGCTTACCTACGACTACAAGCTATACGCAATCGATACCTGCCTATCAAAATAATTTTTTTTTTCGAAATGTCAAACACTTACCAATTACGGAACGGAAGTTTTTTGCGATGCACTTTTTCTTGTTACTAAAATCGATGATTATGGTTCTTTAGAACATATTTTTCTATGTAGTAAAGTTTCTACGTTATTTCACTTGATCTATCACCAATTTTATTGGCCCACCCTGTATAGTCCTGCACGTTAAATGTCTAATGCTATTTCATTTACAGCCTTACATTAAAGCCATGCAATCTCAGGATTTGCTTTTAAATTCGTCTTTGTCATTTCACTGATTTTAGCTACAACATAAATCAAAATGGCTGGAGGAATTTAAGCTATACGTGAGTTATGAATTTTCATGAGTAATTAATGAGAATAAACAGAATTAAATAAAGCTAGCTCTTGTTAGGATAGGAGGAGTTACTAAGTATGGAAGACCAACGTATAGACAGGTAGGTATACATACATAAATAAGTAAATAAATAAATATCATGGGACAAGTGACACCAATTGACCTAGTCCCAAATTAAGCAGAGCTTGTGTTATGGGTACTAGACAATGGATAAACATACTTATATAGATAAATACATACTTAAGTACATATTAAACATCCAAGACCTAAGAACAAACATTCGTATTCATCATACAAACATCTGCCCCGACCGGGATTACACGGGATACATATGTAGAACAATTGTAAAAATTATATCCAAGGTAAGGAGAACTTAAATTTTCAGAAAGGCATGCTATCTGAGCGCCTATTTTTATTTAAAAAACTAATAAACGTCGTACCGCCATAAGTCGTTCCATACAAAGTGAGAAAATGAACATCCTTCATCTTCATAATTCTGTAACGTGATTTTTTCCCCTCTTTTAATAGTTATTCTGCTATTCGAAGCGGAGACAAATCCAACAAATCAACGATGATGAAAATCGGTCCAGCTGTTCTCGACTTAATTATCATTATCATAAACATCATCAACCTTATCGTCTCTTACAGACTGTATACGCAGTGTTCAGATGTAGTCGTTTCGCATCGTTTTTGATGGCTGTGCAAGCCAATACGGGAGTGGCATCTTGACTTATAAATGGTGTAACTATAGCCGAGTAACCTGCAAGAAAACTCGTGCAAGTTGCAATACATTGCAGCATTCGATCGCCCACTTCAGAATAGTTCGCTTTACGGCCGCGCATTGTATTGCAACTTGATTTTTCTTGCAGCTCTAAATTCGGTTTTACAATTTATTATAGATGTATTTCCTAAAGTTCAATATGACCTATTGATTAAAAATACATTACTTTCCATCCTGAATCATATCCGTAAACTAAATTGATGTCTGTCTGTTTCCCCTTCGCCTTGGGATGGGACGTTACTCAGGAAGTCCTCATGAACTCATCGACATTTTGTACGAGCTGAAACATTACTATGGCGTCATTCAATTCCGGATGATAGGCGTAGAAAATTGTGTTTTACGTCTTTTTTAGGGTTCCGTACGTCAACAGGAAGGAACTGAATCGTTATAGGATTACTTGTGTGTCTGTTTGTCCGTCCGTCTGTCACAAAATACAGAAAATAGTTCTTCATCTATAGATTACGGCAAAACCTATAAGAAGTCTATGGTATTTAAAGTAACATCGGATTTTTCTTAATATTTGTGCGTAGGTATGAACTTTATTTGCAGTTGCAATGTTAAAACCAATTTGCTTCGAATATACTAGCCCGTTTAGAATAATCTACGTACGGAACCTTCTCCGCGACGACGGGGGTTAGCTCTGTGTGAGCACGATGAACATGATGAACAGAACATGATGATGATGATGAGGTACTGAATAATGTTATTCAGTACCTCATCATCATCATCATGTCAGCCGAAAGACGTCCACTGCTGGACATAGGCCTCCCCCAAGGCTCTCCACTCAGACCGGTCTTGTGCTTTCCGCATCCACCGCGATCCCGCAATCCTTACTAGGTCGTCGCTCCATCTTGTTGGTGGCCTACCAACAGCTCGTCTCCCGGTCCAGTACCTATTGCCTAGATATTTCGTACTATAAGTAAATGCAATAGGTTCCCTCGCGCAATTTTTTATCTTCTTAGTTCTTAGTTTTTTAAAGTAGGTACCTCTAATCCAAAGGACATACAATTTTGAAACATTATTAAATTTACTCTCAATCTTCAATTGGTTTTTCTATCCGCATAGATTCACAGCTATATCAGCGTTGAAGTGTCAAATCCGTTGTTATTCAGTACCGAAAAGTGACACCAGCAGAGGCGACGAATGAGGCTGCATTAGATAATAACACTATTGATTTCACAACCGACCTGTTACCTGCAAAAACAGGACAAAAAAGCAAAATCAACACAGACCCATAGAACTTTGTTGTAGTAGGCCAGCGAATTGTAGGCAATCGAGCCATTGGCGGCCATCTTCAAAACTTGCAAGTATTTGTTCCGGCGCCTAAATAATATTATTGGGCAAACACAAGGTTCTTTGAGGCGCCGCACAGGAAGTCAAGATCCTAATACTTTATTTGTTCCTTAACTATTCTATTGTCGTAGATTTTTAAGTTATGTAATTTTACTGAGAAAGGTACTAATTGCTTGGAAGGTTTTTGGTTATGCAATAAAATAATCATTAACTTTACTATGTGTTAAATATTACAATGTTTGCGGACGTCAGAGTTACGTTATCGTCGTTCCTTGTCATTAGGGCAACTGCTTCAAATTAAAAACAAGATGCTTCTTGATCTAGAAGAAGATCTTGTGTCGAAACAAGAAGAATACCTACTGATAGTTTTTTACTCTTAGGAGTCTTAGGCAAGCCACAGCGGCCTATGACAGGCTATACCACTCAAAAATATACGTTATAAAAACTAAATGATATGTAGATATGTAAAAGTCTACCAATTTTATTTCTTCATATTTAGGTCTATTGGTAAAAGTGTAAGCATGAAGTAACCCACACAGCACAAAAGCTACGCGTTTTACTTAAAACAATTAAGTACCAAAGCAATAAAATAAAACAATTTTCACGGTCCAAGCGAACCGAGTTGGTACAGACAATCCCAGAAAGATGTATTAGTTTTCCGTGCATGTCCCTACATTGTGTCCTGGACACACGTTTAAGTTTTAAATACATGTTTGTTCGCCGAGTATCCCATGAAGTTAGGGCTGGACAAGAGCTGTTTCGACTTAATTAATGACCGACCATATGTTTTGTTTGATTGACTCACGAAAAATATTACGACACTAATCATTATTCTACGGAGATGTTACCGTCGTTGTGTAATGTTAGTACCCGTTGTAGGCTTGCATGACTTTACCGCTGTATCATGCAATGCAACTGGCCCTATAATTTGGTGTTAAAAACGACCGTTGTGACATCCATTGAAAAAAAAAAACAAAGTAGGCAGTTTCCGAGAAATGATATTACTCTTTGAATAATAGGTACCTAATCGTAATCGCAATTCCCAGTTAAATTTAATGAACAATTACTTCAAAGATAAATAAATAAATTCATATTTAATAGCACACGTAATGCATCTATAATGTTAGCTATTTTTAACATAAAGCATAATAATCTGTACTCGAAACAAAAGTCCAGCCGTCATCCGCGTTGTGTCGTACACTCGGTACCCGCTAAACTAAAGTCATACAAAATATTATATTGTGTTAAAGTTATTGCAAGAAACACGGCACAATTTTAGAGTTAAAACAGTAAGTACGAGGGCTGTTTGATAAGTACCCGTTTTCTAAATATATTAATATCACTTGCCGCAAATAAGTATACCACCTTTTTAAGCCATTTTTCAGAGGCGGGATAATTAAAAAAAAATGGCATTCTTTTGTTTTTTTTCTCATTTGACAACGATTCAGTGAAGGCGTGAACTTAAAATTGTTAAAATGGAGAAAGAACTCGGTCGGTCAAGAAATCGGTCTGTAATTAGATTCTTATTTTTGGAAGGAAAAACATGTGATGAAATAAAGTAAGAATGCAAGCGGTTTACCATGAATGTGCTCCTTCTATGACAACCGTCAGATATTGGTATAACGAGTTTAAGCGGGGGAGAACATCCGTCTTTGATGAGGATCGCCCAGGCCGGCCAGTTGAGGTGACTACAGACGATATGGTTAAGAAAATTGAAAATATCGTTTTAGCCGACCGCCGAATTAAACTTCGAGAAATCGTTGATGCTGTAAACGTTTCAATCGAGAGGGTACAACACATATTAGAAGAAAAATTGGGTATGAAGAAAGTATCGGCGAGGTGGGTGCCGCGTTTACTCACGGAGGAGCAAAAACGGAACCGACTGACTACTTCGGAGCAGTGTTTGGCCGTGTTCAAACGTAACCCGAAGGAGTTTCTGCGTCGTTTCGTGACCGTGGACGAAACGTGGGTCCACCAATACACCCCGGAAATGAAAGAGCAGTCGAAGCAGTGTATTTTACCGGGTGAACTTGCTCCAAAGAAAGCAAGAACCGTCCCATCGGCTGGAAAGGTCATGGCGACCGTTTTTTGGGATTCGCAGGGTATTATACATATTGACTATTTAGAAAAGGGAAAAACAATAACAGGGCAGTACTATGCCAATTTATTGGATGAATTTAACGCCGTGTTGAAGGACAAACGACCCCATTTAAAAAAGAAAAAAGTACTGTTTCATCACGACAACGCCCCGGCTCATTCGTCCAGAGTTGTGACGGCTAAATTAGCACAGTTACGCTACGAACTATTGTCTCACCCCCCGTATTCTCCAGATTTGGCCCCATGCGATTTATTTTTGTTTCCCAACCTAAAAAAATGGCTCGGTGGCAAGCGATTTGGATCAAATGACGAAGTCATTGCCGCCACAGAGGCCCATTTTAATGACTTTTCAAAATCATACTTTTTGGGTGGTTTATTGAAGCTTGAGTATAGGTGGAACAAATGTATAGAGTTAAAAGGTGACTACGTAGAAAAATAAATGCATATATACAAAAAAAAATGTTTTTTTTTTCATAAACGGGTACTTATCAAACAGCCCTCGTATGTGTACTTAATCACGTTAATATTTAATCGTAAACGTATACACGTATTGATTGCTGTCTGTCTAAAGTAAATTACATTCGTGTCATCAATAATAACAAACAAATATTTTAAGCCAATAAAAGAAATATACCACCTTTCCTCCCAACCCTAATCCCATCTCGCCTATGCATATCGTGTATAGATATAAAGCTAGCTTTCACCAGGTCATAGCGTGTTGATAAAGCGGGTTTGTGTGGCCGCCTGCATAGGGCGCCTGTAATGAATGTACCCTTCGGCTCTTCGGCGTACGCGCCGCCCCCCATTGTTTTCGGGGACAGATTACAATAATTCCGCCGCAAATCAAAAGCATTTGGGAATCGAACGATCGGCTTCGTTCAGGTTATTAAATCAATTCATGTAGCTCACCTGACATGTTTTGGTAGTTGATTGTTCAGTTTTTTTTTGTTCAAATTGCGGAGGAAAATCAAATGTATGCAAATCGTGGTTTGATGAGCGCGTCAGCTAGCTGTCGCAAAAAATATACAAGATATGGCAATTTGCATTGACATTGTATTCGCATGTTGAACTTTGGTCACGGTAGATGTTAGTTAAATTACTGAATCGTTATGACTTTTGGATATACAGCGTATGTATATGTCTAAGTAGTGATGTCGTGAGTATGTTATAAAATCAAACATGTATTAATTTAAGACTTGTTCTAGTGCATAATTTTTGTGTCAATGGAATAAAGATAATATATGACTAGGCACAAAAATATTTAACAATTTAAACAGATAACAACTTAATTTTAAATAAACTTCAAACTCATTATTTTATTGTACTAAAGTAAGTTTTTCCTAATTAGTACTTACCTGCTCGTTACCTGCCAGTTATTGAGCTTGTAAGCTTTACTGAACGAAACGCAGAAAGATAACAGTTCTTATCAAACACGAAAAGATTATCACCTAATTACCTACTTAAAAATAGGGACATTACTTTAATACTCAAAAACAGCTAATGTTTCCTAATCTTCTACTAAATAAATACGTCACATTTACTTGAAAACTAATAACAATTAACTACCTTACCTGCGACGTGTAAAGATAGCTACGTCTATGCGACAAATGTATGTTTTCATGCAACTGTATCACCCAACTGAATTGAAAAAAAAAACTTCATTAACAGTAGTATTTAAGTTAAGATCTTGACTATAAACCAAAAATAGAATAATCATGCAAGTATCAAAATATGGACCATCTATACGATAAGGTGCCTACTATAACGCACGTACTATGTAGATTCGAGTAAGTATCTGATGCATTGCTCGCAACATGCATATTTCAAGAACAATGATAAAGATATAAAACCATCATAAGATAACGTATAGCTGCGGGTGCCTTTATTTTTTCAAGACATCAATATCACTATGTCACCTGCAAAAAAAGGTTCTAAGAATTCAATTCGGCTATGAATCCGTCTCGGTTTTTAAAAGCTTTCATTGTCATTTGAAATGGTCTCACTCAACTTATATCTTATAATATACAAGCATAATGTATTCTAAATGTGGTTCAAATTGCGTTGTCGCTTTTTGAATCGCGTAACGCTAGTAGCATCTGCAAACAACGCGTATATTTTGTCTAAGATGTGTTTTAGCCGGGTGTTTTAGGATGCTTTTTCGATTGTATTCTGTTAGTGCATAGGGCGTTTTGTAGCAGCAAATGGACGGGGAAGACCACTAGCAGTATGTCTAAACCGACAAATTATGTTCAAGGCTAATAGGTGTTTTAGCAGCGTGGTTTAGAATTTGTTTTAGGCTGTATCCAGGAGGTGTATAGGGCGTTTTGGAGTGGTAACATGGAGAGGTAAGACCGGTAGCGGTCGGACAATAAGTGATCACTCATCTGGTTAGATAGCAGGCGGGATGATTACACGTTCACAATGTGCCTTAGGATATATTTGAATACAGCATTGTGTGGGGGAAACTTTATACGTTTCTGCTTTATTTTTGAATGCGTTTTGTGTAGTCTAGATCATTTGTAAGTTTAAAATACGATTCTACTTTACATTGTGTGTATACGGCTATTGTTAGTTAATATTAAGTATTCTCTAAGATGAGTACGTCTTTCCTCCTTTGGTAAAAAAATGCTATTTGACTTAATTACATTCTGTTTGTGTGTTAAAATTGAAGTGTCCAAAATTACCTACAAGGCGACTACTTCATGACATAAATACGAAAATAATGTCTAATCCTTTTAAGGTAGGTATAGAGCATTTTACTTAATGGCACTCTCTCACCTAACATTATACATATTTTAATTGTTATAATAACAAACGTAATAACACAAATTTGTCAAAATCATAATACCTTTAGGTACGGGACAGTTTCGTAAGACGAGGCCAAATTGCAAAAGCTTGTCGTCAATATATTAACGTCTCGTACAGTTTTTTGTTACAAAAAAGAAAAATGAACATTTTGGCTCAAAACATTAGGATGACGCACGGACAAACTACCTGTTTTGCATATTTAATAGTTAGCCGCTCTTATAATACCTATCCAAACTTTTACTGTCCGTATATTTATAGATCGTGAAATCTAATACCTACTTAAAATTCGCAATCGTCAATATGTAGTTACCTACTATGTATCTTCATCTTACTCACGTGCCTCTCCATTATTGAGGATCGGCAGTCTGTTTTCTGAATCTTTATTTGTCCAGGGCTAAGGCTAGCCCAGCTGTTCAGGCGAACAGCTGTTTCACGGTCTAGATACCGGTCCTGTGTGAAAACAAAGAGGTTTTTACCAAATTGTTTTGATTATTCTAAGTAATTAGGTAGAAAATTTGCTGAAAAGTTAATGCTAGCCTTAGTTATGATAAAACATGCGATTCGTGACCAAATTACCTATTTATAAATAAAGTAAAATTTTAAAGTTTAAGTAAGTAAAAAAAAACATTTTGACTGTTTTTCATGAAGGCAAAAATAAAGGTGTCTGATAAAAATAGAATGTTACAAAATTATTTAATAAGTACCTGTGTTTATACGATTGAAAGACAGCTCGTTAATATTAAATTCATTAACAGAGATACTGTTTCTAAAGTGCTTAATAAAAAAAAACAAGGTATGCTTTTGTTTCACGGAAACAAAAAGCTGTCAGCAAAGAAAGAAAGTTTAGAAACACAATTAATTCGACCACAGTCTCTTAGCCTATCTATTACAATCGGCCAGTTTTATCAAATGTACAGGCAATGTTTGGTATTAATCACATTTAATAGACTCGTCTTCGCTTACTATTTGGTTACAATACATCACACCCACACATAGAAAGTTTTTGATTCAGTGAATTGAGACTTAAGATGTAACGTTTCATTTAATTTGAGAAATAAGTAACGTGAGCTATGATGAATGGCGTTAGATTAAAGAAAATACAGGCAGCATATTCAATTAGAGACATATATGTGGATATGTGTCATAATTATGTGTATAATTTTGTAGGGAGGTACTTACAATTATTGCGTCTTGCCTATGGTACATACTACTGGTAGATACTACTTTATGTATTTTTTCGAACAGATGGCGTTATTAAAATCGATGTGTCACGGAATGTCAAAGATTTGGGTTCGATTCCCGGGGTTAGTCACATTTTTCTGGTTTTCAGTTGTATTCTTGTTTCAGTGAGTATTTAATTTAAAGTATAACAATGGTAACATTAAGATCTGGTATTTACTTAGGATAGGCGAAGGATGAAAGCTTGATAATGGAAGAAGCTTAAATACATTGTGGTGATACTTATTTATACAACCTTATACATGCAGTACTTAGTCGGGGGTACTTAATAGGGCCAATTTTACGTGAAACAGTTGAAGATGGAGCGAGATTAAAATTCAGTACAAAAATAAGCATGTAAGGCAGTTAATAATAAACCTTTGAAATGTACTGCTATACTGAAAGTCTGTTTTTGTAAGTAAGTAAACACTTTATTGTACAAAAAAAAACAGCCACAACAAACAGCATTTTTGTATAGCCTTCTCCACATACTTCAACTAAATTACTTATGTAGGTCCAGAAACATAGCTGGTTGCCAGTAGAAATAGACATAAGAGCTTGTGCAGATCATTGTGAGCGCTTCGGTTGCTTAGCAACTATTGATGCTGACTGTATCATACTGATTGATACTGATTGTGGCTGTATCATGATATTAAAAAATTCCAAGCAGTTAAGCACCTAGTACAAAACGACATCTTAGGCAGCATTCTTTTGGTGTAAATATTTCGCCATTGTTTATTTATTTTCGTTACCGAAATGTCCAATTACACAAACCTAGCCGTCGCACCAGCTCGCCACAACCCCAAACTTTTTGCCTTCCACCGCCATTATTCCTTCCGAACATCCCAAAAATTTGTCAACGTACCAAAAATGCGTGCCAACATGTTAACCGTTCCGCCTTGTTTTAACACTTCGCCTGGTCATCCGTATATCACGCCGTTATCTCGGGCCCGCTGTCCACTTGATGCATGGCGCTGGTGCCTCGGTTGATTAACAAAATTAATTTGTCACTACAGGGTTGAATTAATTTCAATGTTTTAATCGGATGGGTGGCATAGTTTGTGGTAACTGTTTTTGGTAGACGAAGGCTTTTGTTTGTTGGTTGGCTTAAGCCAATTGGTTTTGATGAAGACTTTGTCATGAGTCATGCGTGTTTAAAATAGAATGAAACTATTTTGTCGCTATCATTACGAGTATGTCGTTTAATTTCTGTTTTTAAAGTGTCAATAAGTATATAGATTTTTATAGTTATCACAGATTATGTGTTAAGTTTATAAATTTAACTCTTCAACGTTTCGAGTTAAGTGGTTAAGGTTTTTATTTATTATAGCGCAATTTTAGACCTAACCTAACAAAGATTGATACAGAGATGGTTGAATAATGGATGTATGCCTAGTCTTCCGTAACACCAATTAGGTACTTACTTGTTACTGAAAAAAAAACTTGTCCTAAAAAACCAAGTACTCTACCTGCTTAGGTAGTCAAAACTCTTTTTAGAATTTCACAATTTACGAACTGTGATGAAAGTGTTCACTAATTATTTAATTATTTTATTCAAAAAACGCCAGCCTAATCTCCGGCTTCCAATAATGTTAGTCATTTAGATAAAACGGTGTCCCAACATGGGATATAGGGGCTATTCGGACCTTATCGGCGTGTGACCACCTAGGTGTCAGTATTAATGGACCAGATACCTTAGTCGTTGTGGTTTTATTTACTTTTTTTTTTTAATTATTTGGCGTGCGTTTTGCCCGGACATTGGATCATCTTTTGAATGATTTAAAACTGACCTGTATACAGGAGATCAATCCAAATGGGTCAGTAGGGGGAAGTCCGAAACTATAAGAGATAGGGATTTTTTTAAGTCTCATAATTAACCGGGACTAGAACCTGGTTAAAATTCTGTAAGTTATCGCTTTCGTATAGTTCTACTTGTCGTGTCGGATTTTTTTTACTTAGAAGAAATAGATTCACCTAATATCTTGACTAAGCACGTACTAAATAGCAGGCGGAAATATAAAAAAAAAAACATTTATTTTTAAACCAGCCCAGTCGTTATAAAAAATGCAACCCCTCTCGTCAATTTGTTTGATACCTACCGATATCGACCCTAAAACTAGTTAATTATACTATCACAGTCAATAATGATTATTGTCCTTATAAAATCATCAATGGAACCGATAGGAACACAAAGGGTTCCGTCCAAAAGGGACTTTGAACAAAGCCAATTTACTTTAATAAAGCATAATTAAAAAACAAATTTTATTGACGGCCTCCTTCACGCGTTTGTATCTATTTTAATTAATCAAATAGTTTGTGAAGAAGCAATGGGAAGGTTTGATTCCTATTGATTGGTTCCGGAGGCTTCTAAGGGTTGCAAGTGCCATAAATAGGCCATAAAGGCTCCGAAGCTATTGGCGGGTTGGGTTTACAAAACGAATCTATTCACGAATGTAATCAATTTCATAGGTTAAGGAAAAAGAAGGAAAGAAAACGAAAAGGGTAATGTAAAATAGTACATTGTGCATGAAGGGCGGTAAGAAGGGTATTACTAACGAAAGTCTATTAGAAGGCCGACGTCGAAGGCGGAGGGCTTTTAATGACTTTAGTTTGTAATACCCTTACTGCCCGTGATACACACAATGTTTTTCATCACATTTGCGAGGAAATAAATACATACAACAAAAGGCAAAAAATCTATTTATTAAAACTTTGGTCTTCACATACAGAAGACATATTTTACTAAGTACAGGCAGTACAATATAAACCCAGGCAGTACAGTATAAATATAAACTCAGCAGTCGGCAACAAATAATAGTTTTGAGATTGTCAACTTTTTTCAATGGAGACTTCAGACTTCCAGTACTTCCACAGATAATGATAAAAAACGCGTTTAGAAACTGGAAAGACGAAAGCCCATCCAAACAGCCAGTTTTTATCGTTTTCAAAATAAAATTCACTGAAATAGTTGCATAGTAAACTCAAATAGTTTTAAAACACAATAATAACGTTTAAATTAAGTAATACTTATTTGTAGAAAACGTAAAAAACCATGTTTGATTTAAAACCTTCTTAGTGTGGAATGACATATTATACCTACTTACCTACGAGTGAACGCCATATTTTTTAAAACTCAACTCATTACTCCCTTGGGAAAATTACAAATTACCTATTACTCCCGTAGGAATAATTTAGGCCGTTGTCCTTCAGTATGCCTGCGTACAATACGACGCTTTACGAGCAAGTGTGATGAAAAAATAATTGTACAACTTAGGTACGTAATATTAATTGTGGTATTGGTTTTACCCTTCTTATTTTTGAAGCTCCATCACAATAGATGTAAGAAATACTTTTTTTTAACTCTAATTAATCGAAAAGGTTTTCCGCAATATACAGGAAGCGTCTTAATGAATCGTCCAGAATTCAGGTTGAGTAAGTCCAAAAGCGAACATCCTTGTAAAGTTTTTATTTGGAATAAATTTGGAAAAAATTAAAAAGAAATTCCCCATACATTTATTGCCTCTGGCGGTTGACAATAAATACGCATGGGAGAATGATTTTTTTATGATCCAACGATGGTCGAAATAAAAATATTTATTATTATTATTATTATTTATTATTATTAAAAAAAAAATACAGATGCGCTCGCTTAGATTTACTCAAACCCTGGCTGAATTCTTGATGGTGCATTAAAACGCACCCTGTAGAATAGTCGCACAAATGAAATAAAATAATTAGGTTAAATTATTTTGCCCCTATCGGTGGCGTAGATACAGGTTGATGTTTTTTATAAATTAAAAAGTGCCACCTGCCACTTGTCACGTTACGCCCAGAGAACAACCGTACCTTTTCCCTATAATTGACTATAATAGCACTGGTTGCAGCGTGACACCATTCCTATTATTATGTGGCCAAACTTGCCTATCCACTATATGTAATTATAATTTTGTCCGTCTGTCAAAACGTCCTTCAGTGGCATAAGATGAACTGACAACCCTTCAAACAACCTGCTATTACGGCTTCACTTGAAACTATAAAGAAATCGTACCGCTTGATTGGAGTAATTAAGTGTTATGAATATTTTTAAATATGTATTGTTTATTGTGGCAATGTAGACTGAAGTTATTCTCTGTGCATTCTTTATTTTTATTGCTACCTATAAGTATATATTGCCCGCGACTTCTTTGCGTAGAAATCGACTATCTCTAAGCCGCTGGAACCATACAATTTTCCTTTGTTTTAATCTAGGGTAAGTATCTATAAGTTATCTTCATTTTAAAATGGAACCAAATCCGTAAAGCCGTTTCAGCGTGAAGAAGTACCAAACATGACATACACACAATAGGTAATAGTACATACACACTCATTCACAAACTTTCCCGTTTATAATATTTGTAGGATTAAAACCAAGTTAGCTGTAAGAGATCTCTTTTTCAGGATAAGTTCGCCTTTGTACTTTCTTGTATTGAAGTATTTGTAATTTTAAAATTTTATTTGTATGTGCGATAAAGAGTTTACATAGATACATACATTTTTTAATTGATTCAAAAATTACTTATTATGTTCATGCTTTAAAAATATATTTGCAGCAATTTAATTAAAGTACCCACTCCACCAGAACCAGAAAAAAAACCGAAATGTGTGTAAAAAACATACATACAGTGGAACGTAGAACCTCCTCCTTTTTTGAAGTCGGTTAAAAAGAGACCATAGAGAGCGCTATATACTCATGTTATACCCAATCCTTTTATATTCATTTGCCTTAAATGAATGAACTTGACTAGCACTTTATTACTATTTACTACAGTAACTTACTTACTACTTAGTACTTGCGCAATTTTTTTTCATCATCATCATCATCATCATCAGCCTATTTACGTCCCACTGCTGGGCACAGGTCTCCTCTCAGAATGAGAGGGCTTGGGCTATATAGTTCCCACGCGGGCCCAGTGCGGATTCGGAACTTCACACACACCATTGAATTGCTTCGCAGGAGTGTGCAGGTTTCCTCACGATGTTTTTCCTTCACCGAAAAGCTCATGAGAAATTACAAACGTACAATTCTTTTTTTATTTAAATGTAATTCCGCAATAGTTAATTTGCTTAAAAAAAGCTACAGGAGCAAATCTTTTGTAATCAGTACGGCTACAAGTAAAACCCATTAAGGGCTGGCAATAATTGCCCGGTTTTTTTTGTTCAACCCTAGCTGACTTATGGGCCCACTAAGTAGGTTCGTCACTTTGACAAGGCTGACGTTTTTCATTTGAGGCGCCTGCGAACTGTATACAGGACGGTTGGTTTTAAGAAAAATTATAGGCATTTACCTAATATTTATATTTTTGTGCGTGATTGGCGCGGACTTCGTAAGTAACGTACTTAGGTAATGTTGAACTTATCTCGTTAAAAATACAAATGTTAAGGTCACAGTCAGTGATAGTCAAAATATTCATTCGTCCTCTATTTTTAATTTAAATCAAAGGAAATAAAGGGCTTGATTGTAATGAAATAAAAACGGATCACTCACGTATATAACGTCACGTCCTTAGTTTTCGAATTCAAGCTTCTACTAAAGGCTCGTTTGTAATACTTTACTTATCGTCCTCAATACATAAACATAATGTACTATTACGTCTTGGGCACCTTCTGAATCCATGCTTGCGCAAAAAAATCACCTCGTAGACACTCCGTCAGTACATTATCGGTGCGATCTTGCATCTCGCATTACGTACAGACAGGAGCACAAATGGCCTCGCCTAATGACCGCCGCTTAACTTAATCTGCGATCGATGCGCCCGCGCCGTAATGACGCCAATAATTGCACTGTTAAATTAAATATCGAAATAATTGCGCTAAGTTGAGACAAATTGGGTACAATTTAAAAATAAATAATGCGTTAAACTGGAAAGACCGTCATCGTCATTGATATCATAATATTATCTAGAGGCCCGAGCACAAATATCCTGCGTAACGTAACGTTATCGTATCGGAATCGAGAAACTTCGTACAAAATTTCAGTTCCAACTTCCCGCCCAAGGGCGGGCGCTGTTCCAAACTTCGTATAAATTTCTCGATAACGTTACTACTCGATTACCTATCGTTTCGAAGGATTCGAATATTTCTACTCGGGCGTTAGCCTGTTTACGTCCCACTGCCCTCAGGTCTCCCCTCAGAACGAGAGAGTAGTTCCCACATCGGCCCAGTGTGGATTGGTAACTTCACACACGCCGTTGAATTGCTTCACATTGCTGTTACCCTTCACCAAACAAGACGATCAGTTTTCATGAATTAGGACCCGCTACCTGCTGGAATTTCCGTAAAAAATTCCTCACAATTTTCATTGTTTTCTTCTATCTCAGTGTATCCACAATTTTAAGAAGAAACCTTCAATGCGCAATAATCTTTTACTTACAGAAGTTATATACAAATAACTATAATCCCATGACATTCTCAGATACCTACTTATCAATATTAATAAGCACCAGGCATAACAAATTGCCGTGTGTATTTCAGTTGTCAAAACAAAAATGGAGCAATAATCGATTGGTGTAATTTCGGAATGTCAAAACAGAATGCCTAAGAGAATAACGCCGGGCAATTTAAGAGTGACAGCAAAATTGCCTGTCGATTGATAAAAGGCTCGCTACTGCATAATCATTGCCTACATCTACCAAACAATGCGTATTGTGAATAAGTCCCTTAAGAATTAGGGTTTCGTGTTGCCAGTGTGAACTATTTTTTTTGGTAAATATATTTATAGGTAACTAGCTTATGCCCCGCGGCTTTGCCCCCGCGAAATATTTCAAAATGGGCTAGTTCCCTATCCCGTGGTAATTTAGGAAAATCCCTTCTTAGTGCACCTCTAGGATACTCAAGGTACATGTTTGCCAAATTTCAAGTCTCCAGGTCCAGTGGTTTAGGCTGTGCGTCGTCAGTCAGTCACGGTACTGTTTTATAGGTATAGATATTGTTATTTTTTTTTGGTAAACTTTTAAAAATTTAAACATGAAATAAATAAATTTGCAGGTTATAGAAGGTTAACGTTATCAAGTAAAGAGAAAAGTGCAGTCGCCTATAAAAAAATTCGAAACCGTTTGCCTTTGACTAACAAAACTTGTAATGACACAAGCTCTGCTTAATTTGGGGCTAGGTCAATTGGTGTCAATTGTCACATGTTTTTTTTTTTTTTTTTTTTTTTTTTTTTTTTTTTTTTTTTTTTTTTTTTTTTTCGCAAGGCAATCACCAGACGGCATAAGGCATAAGCATAAGATTAATATAGAGAGCAGAATGTGTATAACAATATGTGGATAATTTAATTAAACCTGTTGTTTCTCTATGTTCTGTTTATATGCTTGTGATAACATGCCAATAATCTACAATCGACGGAACCCTCAATTTCTAAGAAGGCTTTACACAATTTTTTTATTAAAAGGTATCGTTCATCGCATTACATATAATTATCTAATCTAAAACCTTTTAGCCGTAAAACCAAGGAGTTACATACTTCTGAGAAGCGTATCAGAGATCGTGGGAGCCCGGTGCTAGCGGGAGCGCCGGCTGCCGAAACGTTTGCGTCATTGTGGCAAAAAATATTATTGGCACCTAATTGGCTTTTGCATACTTGTAGATTGTAGAATCAGTTAATGTAGATTTTGCCGACCTAATTTACAGACAAATACATAGCATAGCGAAATAAACGAAGCACTCGCGTATATTTCTCAGACTAATAAGTACTTGTTCCGTCTCCGGAAAGAAAAAAGCATGTTGTCTAGAAAACTGAAGAATTTTTATTTGTAAATCCCGCACAGAAGAAAATGTTGAAACAATTTTAGTGTTTCAATCAAGAATTTTTTGCCAACCAAACCAAAAGAGGTCTTTCTGCATTTTTTATGTTTTAGTACTAAAACCAATTCCGCCACAAGCTTTTCTAGTTAGCAATGTGTAATTATAAAATACGTAGGCACTTAATTTGTACGAAATTTAAAACTCATCGCCCTTTATAAAAACCACCTCCGTCCCCCAGCCTATAATCAGTATAGGCGCTTAATCAGAGGCTAATTACTAGTTTCGACTATCACCGCCAGACAGTGCATTAACTAAAGGTCGCACTTCACTGGTCAAAATGTCTTACAGCTATTGTAGTTTGTGTCATAATAATTTTTAGTACGATTGTAAACGGAAAATAAATACATACCGCATACCACGTACTGTGGAGAGACGACCTGGAAAGATCGCGGGATCGCTGTGGATGCGGAAAGCGCAAGACAGGTCTGAGTGGAGAGCCTTGAGGGAGGCCTATGTCCAGCAGTGGCCGTCTTCGGCTGACATGACGATGAGTACTGAGTCAGGATCACCAATTAAATACTGGGTGGATTCTAAACCCGAGATATTTAAAAAATAAAGGGTTCACGAAAATGACCTTATCACGTTGCACATAATTTAAATTTGCAACTGTTTCCCGAACATCCTGTAGGTTTTTGAACCTAGAACATGCAGGTATTCACAAAAAAAAAATGGTGAACCTCAAGCTATTCCGATTCCGTTTTCATTCGATTTTCCCACCATTCCGGCGTCTTAATAAAACATACCTACACATAAGTCTTGCATACTTACATACAGCATACAGCCAAGGTAAAAAAAAATCATGCAAAGCTTTTGTACTTTGTACTTTTTGAAACATCAGCTGTACTCGACTGTGTGTATGAAACATATTGAAAACAAATGAACCACTATCGTTGCCCAAACAATTCTCACGCCCCACATAATCCGTTGTCTATAAATCAATGTAAGTATCAACAATTGTTTTTGATTGATAGCGCATCGAGGAGCTAAGTAGTCGTAATTACAGGCCAGCACCGCGGCCTGTTGCGTTTTGACAGTAACACAATGGAGCCATTTGGCGTAATGCAGTGGTTTTAAAAGTTTTAATCAGGCGATGGTTTGAAAGATTTTTTTTGGGATTTGACGGTATATTGCTTGAAAGAAGCTCGGTACATTCCAGTACAATGTTAACGGCATAGAGTTGGAAGTATTTTGACACCTTGAATTTTAGCGCTCTGTTTCAATTGTCTGCAAAAGTCTTAACGACATCGTACGCTCCTAAGGGAATGACTACGAATTAGTCCGAAACATGTAAAACATTTCGCTATGATTGAGTCTCACAGTAGTTTTATGTTAAAAGTCTTATCGATATGGCAACTGCATAATTCAAATATCGTCAAAATATGTTTATGAAGCAGACTGCAGAAAAACCCTTGAAACAAAAAGGGCGCTGCGCATACAGACTGAAAAATATGACACAATTTAACAGTTACAATAAATATTTCCAACTTGTTGTATATAGGTAATCAATTGTTTATCTCGCAAAAATGATCTACGTTAATAAAACAGATTTAAACTAGCCCCTTTTCTTTTCTTACTAAAGGTATCAATGTTCTAAAGGCTCTACTTAAATGATCGATTTCCTGTAACATAATATGTTACAATGTTTTTACTTCGCGGTTCACTCATTTGACCGCAACTTGCTTTGTCAAAAGTGTATCTTTTTCTAACTAATTCAGTACGAAAGGGACTGACTGAAACTCACTGGGACTCACTGAGCCGAGACATCGGCAACCGTGCTTGCGATGATATGACTAAGTAACATACCAGTAAGCAGACAAGTAAACATTGTATGCATTGTGACCACAATAGTCACTTTAGAGTGGAGATGAACTCTCTCCCGTCTGCCAAAAAAATAAAGGCACTGATCATTTTGGTCATTTGAAATGTTAATAAAACTGTGTGGAGGTTTTGGAATTTGTGAGTCAGTTTTGTTTTGTCATGAGTGTAGACGTGTCCTGTACATGTGTGCCTCACTGAACTCCCTTGGAAGTGGCAGAACGAATGTAGAACAAAGATAATCTAAAGGCAATTCCCGTATAAGCGCTCTGTGTTATGACGATGGCATGTTACTCGATATGCGATGTTCACACTGTCATAAAATGCGCTCATGTCGCTACAGAGTCGTCAATGGTGCTTGCATTGATACCCCAGTTCAGAGATGTTAAGTGGGCTCCATATTAGCGATATATTGGCGGTATTGTGCTAGTTTGTATAATTGGGTCTCAACATTTTTGTAACAATATGTTTCTACAAAGTATTGCAACGCCTGCCCTTTAACTTTATAAAAATGAGGACGAACAGTTTCTTGGCGTTCTTAAATAAATCTTAGTTTCGTTTTCATGTGTGCTTCAGTCAATGATGGGCCTATGTTATTTGAAAGAAAAAACAGTAATTTAATTAAAACAAGTGTGGGATGGAGATTTTTTACTTAGGTAATACTAGTTGTGACATTATTCATACAACGCCAGCTTCTGTGAGCTGTTTAAGATTATAATCTGTAACCTATTAACATACTTACATGGACTGCATCTTTTTGCTACCAATAATTAACAAGGGTCCAATCAGCTTTAACATTGTGTTTCGCAACTCTGTATCGGACCCTGTGATTAGACTTAAACACCAGTTTAGTTTACATTCATTTAATTTTTACTCATAAACGTATTAGTGTAGTCAGCAATTAGGATTTCAGATTAATTTGCAACCGATCATTAGTTTGCCAATAGATGCTTTTGTTAATGTGTGTTAAAATTTTAGTTTTAAAAGATTTTCTGAGGAATTTATAGTTTCTCTGAATGACATAAAACTAGATCTGAGAAAAAATTAAGCAACGGCAGTCACTGATGCATTAGCAATGTGAAATGTCAATTATAACAATAAGCTGGATGACAACAAGGTTCGTGAATAGAGAATAAGGACCAGGACACGCCTCTACCGCGCCACCCTCTGGAAGGCAAACTGACAAATTGATCCAAATAACGTCCATTATTGAATGCAGAAGGTGTAGAACCGTTTTTTAAAATTTGTTGTTGTTTTTGGCAAAATTATAAGGGGAATTCAATGTGAACATTAATGCAGCGAAGGAAATCCCCATGAAATTACGACAGATATTTAGAGTTTCTGCTTTTAAGCTAGGCGTAAACGGGAGAATATTGTGCCGTTTTCTTGACAGAAGAAACTATGTCAAAAGTCAACCGTGCGCGCCTAGAGTAAGATTCTCAGTGCGATCTGCAGAATATAAAAATAATATATAAAATATTCGTAGGTATTGATAATTATAGTGATGTTCAAATATTTTTCATCTTACGATATATGAACACTTTAACTGCCAATAAGACACTAATTCTACGCACGATACTGATGAACACTGCCTTTGCTTTAAACACACTCAATACCGTTATAAAATTATGCGCAAAGCATCAATCCCACATATTTTATCCCGTACATGTTCATGTTTCGATTATTGAGTGAACATCGATACGTCGAGTCGATTATGGCCACGTAGTTCATAAGTTCATGCCGTGTGCGTGTGCGCTTGTCCGCCATGGCTCGGCTTTACAAGAGATTATACGACGTCACTTTTTGTTTGGATTAAGGACGGGCTTAAACGGCATGTTGCTAATAATTCGCTGTTTTTTTCAGAGTTATGATAAATGCAAACTGTTGTACCTACATAATTTTTCACAAACAATTTGCAAATCCCCCGGGGTTGTGGGTGTCTGTAGTGATCAGTGGGGTGGGCAGTGGTGATCACTTACCATCAGGTGACCCACTTGCTCGTTTGCCTTCCTTGTCGTATAAAAAAAATAAAAACAAAAATAAAAGAAATCTTTTATAAGTTAGTTGCCTATTCAGTTTGTTTTACACATTCGTTTTGAGTGATATCAAATTTGGAAAACGTCTGTTAATGCATATCATTTCAGTTTCAGCTTCTAAAAACTGTTAGTTGGCTAAGCAGACAAACCCGGATCCACCATTATTTTTAATGATGATGATGATGAAAAAGATTAATCGGATAGCGATCCATTTATCCTTTAAGAAATAGGTATATATTTTTCGTAATCATACCTCATCACATACAAAAGCGTTTTGTCCTTTTCAATTTCAGTAACGTAGCTTATTAAGTTTCATATTTCTTACAGATGGCTCCTTTCTGCATAAAGCCGACAAACTCCCGCGCAGCTGATTTCGTGCTCCGCGCGATCGCGGCGACAAATCGCGTCGCGCCCGCGCCGCGTCGTGTCCCATACGCGCTTATTAGTAAAGGTCAGCGTGTGGAAGAACTGTGCGGTATTTATTTAATAAAAGTATTGTATTTATTTGGACCATGAGTAGGTAATGTACCTACAACGGTTTACTAATGTTTGCCAAAAAAACTTTTGACAAGGGAACTGATTCATTTCCCAAATGTTTCATTTCCCTGAATGTTTTTTTTTTCCGAAACTGTAAATATTTCAGGATTTTTATAAAACAAACCTAACATAACCTATAGGGTTCTACGAGATGGTCCTGAAATAAATCCTGAAATAATTACAGTTTCTGAAAAAAAAAAAGCATTTTGGGAAATTAATTAGTTTGGCAAATGTTTTTTGACTTAATGAATGGATACCACCTACAACAGTAAGTGTAAAAATAAAGCACTTGTAAAGACGAAAATTTTTCAGGGTTTTAAAAACCCGGTTTGCCTTTTACTTATTATTTATTGAGTAAAAGACAGAGCAAGCAAAGAACGAAATTCTGACATTGAGGCTCTCGAACTACTAGGCAGGCTATCTGGTCGTCCGGTCCGGTCGGTCGGTAATGTTAGATAATCATTCACAAAAAACGTTTAGTCTGTTAAACAAAATTTTATTTTGCTTTTTTATTTCTACAGAACCCTTTCCTTTCTTAAATCCTCAGCAGGAAGGCGAAGCTGCACACAAAACACTGCAAAAATGCAAGCCAAAACTCGCCCGTACCATAAACGGAACATTTATAATGGCCGTAAATCTGTATACTAAATCAATTAAATACCGAGTCATCGTCAACAATAAAGCACGCAGGAATTTACATTACACAAACGAGCCAAGTGACAGGGTATACTAAACTAACGATATAAAAGAGGTAACATTTCCTTGCGACTCAAAACCACTCACGTCCTACCCAAACTCCCAGAAAGTCCTGACCTCAGTTTTGAACCCTCTAAAGACTGACATTAGGTCAGGTGACGATGGTTAGGATGCGTTCGAACGAACTGACCAGGAAATCCTGACCTCGGATTTAAAGTCGTTATAGGACTCAGGGGATCAGGTTACGGTGGTGGTCGCGCATGAGTGGTTTTGAATGTGTTATCGCGGCAGTACATTAGTGGCGAGTTGACACGGCCAGTCTTCTGTAAGGGCGATACTTGTATTAGTGGCTGCTAATTTATTGGGAACGATAGGACGACGGACATCGGCCACCCTGGCCACGGGCCCATTCACTGGGCGAGGAGGTTGGGGCCATACGAGGCGTTAATAATTTATTGATGACTTTGGCGATTTTCACACATTTTTTATGTTAATCACGGGACTTAGGTAATCACGTAAAAATAAATTATTAAAATACCTCGACGTTTCGGACGCGTCGGTGCGTCCATGGTCTCGAAAGGACTGAAGAGGCGGGTATCAACATATTCTAGCTCCACAGAAGATGTTGACACTCGCCTCTTCATTCCTTTCGAGACCATGGAGGCACTATTTTAATAATTCATTTTTATGTGATTAAGTCCCGTGAGGCGTTAATATTTTAATTTATTTCCTTCGGTGCAAAGATGTGGTGAAACGTCACACGATTTTTTTTACATAGAGCCGTCGCTATGGAAGAAAATGACAAATCGTAGTGTGTGGACGACGCAAGTGGGAGGCAAAATTGACAGTTTTGAAACCCAGCGACGATTAGAACTCGACCATAAACGCGACGAGCTTAAAGCCCGACCACCAGCGGCAATCAGGTATAACTACAACAATGATGTCCTCATGTGCTCGCTGTGCGCACGTACCTTCTTGAGGAAGATTGGCTACGCGAGCCACACAGGGCACTCATCAATCGGAAGTGGAGTAGTCACCGTATCCGGAATCGGATAGGAAGATTGTTATGTCTGTCAAAGTCAGCAACTACCTTGACTTGGCTCACAAAGTTACCGCCATGTGGCCTGTTGATTCGACGATCACTGTTCCGATAGTCGTTTCGGCGAACGGTCTAATAGCGAAGAGCCTTGACCATCACCTTAAAAGGCTCTCGCTAGGTGGTTGGGTCAAGGGTCAGATACAGAAGGAGGTACTCCTTTACACGGCTCGGATAGTTAGGAGATTCCTCTCTCTGTTGCCCTGACAACCGGTAGCTTAGGCCCCGCCTTCGGATAGGAAGATTATTATTATTATTTTAATTTTAACTTTTCGGACAAATAAAATCTAAAGTTACACCATAGGATCATAGGACTGGGTGCATTTCTTGCCCAACGCATTGCCATTGCAATTCAGCTTGAAAATGCAGCTAGTCTTTTGGGAACTCTGCCTCTAGGACATGTTTTTTTTATGATGCAATTTTAATTAATATACCTAAGTACCTACTTACGTTCTTAAATGAAATTACGATTTTCTAAACGCAACGTCAAATTAAACAAGCGATTTTTTTTTATTTAAAACCATGTTTATGTTGTTACAGATTTACATTTTTTGCTGGTTGAAAGTACAGTATTAATTAACTTGTTTAATTTTGGCATCATTAAAGACAGTGCGATTGCAAGGAAAATACAAAACATTTATCTATAAGTAGTCAGTTCATTTATCAATTCATATTTATTTGGTAGGTACGTAGGTAACTTTCAGTAACTTCTTTTTTTACGTTAATTTCTTTAATGATCTAACCACTTTCTCCCCTGCCTCCCCTACATTTTTATTAACACCCGAAGCCCGATAAACCGGATACTGGAAATATATTTATTTGTTCACTCATCAAATATAAGGGGTGTTCTCATGTTACACCGAATGATCTCAGGACAACAGGGTGATTTGTTGCGATAATCTAAACTAATAAATAACACACTTCGTATAACGATTGAGCCTTTCTTGAGATATACTTCCATGCGTTCTTTTGTTCAAACTTTTTTGGTTTTCGTTTATTGAAAGGAGTTAAAAGCGCCCGAATTAAAGATTAGTTTTTGATTTGTTTCACATCAATTGAAGTTCATACTAAAAGTGATTTTATTAAAAATATTTTTTTACAGGACTACAACGCAAGCAACTGTAATTGATAAGAAAATATATTTTTAAGAAGACAGAAGTTCGAGTCTATTCTAACCACTTAAAAGTCTAAACTTCCTTAACTGCCATCTGTAACTATATACCTATAAAACAGTACCGTGACTGACTGACTGACTGACAGACAACGCACAGCCTAAGCCACTGGACCTAGAGTGTTGAAATTTGGCAATCATATACCTTGAGTATCCTAGAGGTGCACTAAGAAGGGATTTTTCGAAATTCCCACGGGACGGGATATTAGCCCATTTTGAATTATTTTACGGGGGCAAAGCCGCGGGGCATAAGCTGGTCATCTATATAACTATAAAAAAACAGTAATGTGTCAGACTGGCAGACAACACAAAGTTTAAACGACAGGACTTATTTGGACCTATTTATATAGTAGTTTGGCAGATATCATACATGTGTTACAGAGAAGGGATTTTTAAAAATTCCCGAGGGATGGAACTTTGCTACTTTTTACATTTCCTCGGGAACAAAGCCGCAGGCATAAGTCAGTCAGTAGTAAAAATTATAAAGTCCGAGGTCACTGGGTAAATATTTTAGATCAATTCAGACAAAATAACAATGAATTAAACAATAGATTCAATCTTTCAACAAATTCTGTATACTCGCAACCGACTACTTATACCTACTATCGTAGATAAACAAAAATTATTAGACGCTGGCCACATAATAGCGGGGGCCTTAATAAAAACGATATTAACATAAAACAAAGACGATGTTAGGACACCCACACTCGACTACTTTTATTATGCTTTCTATCGGGCCGTAAAACCCGCGACTGGCGTGTGACGATAGCGATTGCGGAAGCCATTCGGTTGCAAAGGTGAGACGACGCAAGTCATAAGAGGTAGCGGGACAGGAATGGGTCACAGTCAAATAATGAGAGGTAATTTTCAGAATTAACAGAACGGATCGTGGGCTGGGATGACGACCATTCTGCAATACAAAACTCTTTGAAACTCCAAATGACAAACAAAACAGAAAAAAGGTACATAGATAATTTCTGGTAACAATATGCTTCCTTGTTGCTACAGAGCGACCTCTAACAGGCAACCATAATGGAATGAATAAAAGAACAGAACAAAGCACGTGGTGCCCTTGAGAAAATATGTAATGTAACTATGAAAGTAAATATTGCAATAAACATAAAATACACTTTTGAATTGTTTGGTGGTGGTCAATAAAGAGTATTTTGTATTTGTTGTACGATCAAGTTCAAAAATATGTATCGAATTAATCCACCACAATCTTAATTCGCCGACATAAGAGCCATGGGACATATTTTTGAGTAAGATGTATGCACCCATCTTATATATTACCGTTTCTTGGAGCTAATAATTATCTAGACAATCGTTGGGAATAGGTAAAAAGCGTATAAATCAAAGTTGTAGAAAAAAATATCAGCTTTCATTGTGTAGTATAACAAAATTTCCTATGACGCATTTAAAGAAAAGATAAGTTATTTGCATAAGGCTTACCTCCGAGGGGTCCATGCAAAGTCCCAAAGTCAAACTTTCTGCTATCGACCTTTCCATCCACACTCCCCTTGTGAGCACTCTTAACTTGTACCAAAACAAAGATCACCGTTATTTAGTAGGCAAGTTAATTTACTGGATGCTATGTACTTAAGAGTCACTTAGGTACCTGAAAAGAGTGAAGATGAGACTTTATAGTAAACTATTCACTTACGAAATACACCAAGGAAAATAAACACTTTTCCTGATGACCTACACTAAACCTGTTCTGCATTGTTATTGCAGTAAGCAGTTATTACGAATGAATGATTGCTAAGTCGTTTGCTTAGCTTAGGATGTAGCGTCAGAAGGAAATCCCAGTACTTAGGTTTTTTAGAGTTAGAAGTCAAGAACTTGGAGCTATAATGACTTCACTAGGTAAGTGTATGATTGCTTTGTTATTCTTATCGTGGATGCATTAAAACTGAATACATTGAACCTAAAATGTATTAAATAAAAATCTAGTAGTCTCAAAAGATAAGTTGTAAGTAGGCATATTAAACTACCTCTTGAAAATTAATAATCTCTAGTTCCCTTTACGATACAGGCTAAGGGAATAGGAATGGAATTTACGATTCCGCGGGACAGAAAACTCAGCAAACGGGAGCGAAGCCGCGGGCGTAACATGGCATTACTTATATCTGATTTTTCTAAATAAGGTGTACAGTGAGGCAGAGAAAAGTATGCCCTTTGTGGTTTTATTTGTGCAGGCGACTGTACACCTAATCAAAACTCTTCAAGAACTTTTTAACATATAAATAATCGTAATGAATTAACTTATGCGCATTGGTTGAATGCAATAAATTGCGCTGACGTCACACCGCGTTAGAAGCACGGGCACAGTTCAGTTACGTCGATCAGACGTTCCGAATGTGTATAATAAAATACTAAATAATCTCATTTAGTTAGGTAGGTACCTATTAAAATGAATTTGCTCTGAATTTAGAAGAAAAAAGGCTCTACAAAACACGTTAACTATCTTTACTTTACTACACTTTCAAGTGAAAATAAAACTGCCATTGCTACTTATTACATTCATAACGCACTCAGATTCGCTTAGGCTTTCACCATCTCTTTCTCAAACGATCAGTTGTATCGTTTGACAGAAAAAGATGGCGAACGCCTAAACGAAGCAAAGCGCGTTAGACACAAAAGGCTTTAAGTTATAAGGAAACGTATCCTTTTCTGTATCTGAAAAGCGCAAAAATGTCAAATTGACTGATATGATGATATTGAATGATATAGACAAAGGAAATGTTAACTTACCACAAACTTAACATTTTCTTTGTCTATAACAGCCAATCAATCAAAGCTTCTCAAATACTGATGAAGGGGGTAAGTATTTAAAGTAAAACTAAACTACTTAACATTGGTAAATATTTTATAACAAAATCTAGCTTATGTCCCGCGGCTTTGCCCCCATGAAATATTTCAGAATAGGCTAGTTCCCTATCCCGTGCGAATTTCGAAAAGTCCCTTCTTAGTGCACCTCTAGGATACTCAAGGTATATGTTTGCCGAATTTGAAGTCTCTAGGTCTAGTGGTTTAGGCTGTGCGTTGTTTATCAGTCAGTCAGTCACGGTACTGTTTCATAGGTATAGATAGAAGATAAAAACATTGGCATCACTTCAAATGTACTAAAGTTACCTGCATGCCGACGTGAAAAGTGAACCATTGGTTTTAAGTTACCACCAAGCCTGGTATCATCACGATTTATGTTAACAGAAGAAAAGTGCCAGCCTGCCCGTACATTACCCAGTTTAACGGGTGTCAATTGAATTTTATAGACTTTTACACAGCTGTGGCTTTACGAGCAAATCGGCAAAATTGAGGTTACGTCGGGGTAAGTCGCTACGTTTGACGCGGTTAACACATTTTAAACGGACCATGAAACTACAAAAAAGGGTGGAGAGAGTTTGCTAAGAAATTATATATTCATTCTACAAATTCTATCCTGGCCTAAGCTAGAATTTTATCACCAATGTTTTCACTTTTTTCTGTTAAACTTTAACCCTATTATTTATAAACGTTAAAGTTCATTTGTCCCTTTTTGTCACATTGACTTGAGTAACGTTTATGAATAATGGCCTAAGTGTGTCCCACTACTGGATAAAGGGCCTTCTTGACTTCCATATCTCCTGGTTTGTTTGGTTTTGGTAAATCGTTATAAAAGCTGTTACATTTATGTTTTTTTCCAGAAATAAAATATCTAGGGAGCTCACATGTTTTTAACTGATCAGTCACAACTGACAAGTCACAACAATATTTGTGCAAAATTTGTAATCCTTCAGTTACCTACACAGGCATATTTGAAAAAAAAAAAAAAAACTGTTTGAGGGTTAATTCGTTGCCGTTGGCTCCCTGGGGGTAGAAGAGGGTTGAAATGTTGTGCATAGTGTGATATACTTACAAGGCATCGTTTGACTATAGTTTCAAACTTCAAGCCTTAGGGGCAATTTTTCAAAGACTATCCTGCTACACCCTTCGACATTGAAACAGCCGTGATCATAACCTTAGAAAATATCACCCCGTATTTTTTTTATACTACGAGGAAGGCAAACGAGCAAGTGGGTCTCCTAATGGTAAGTGATCACCACTGCCCATAGACACCCGCAACTCCGGAGGTTTTGCAGAAGCGTTGCCAAGCTAGAGAGCTAAGAGCCGTTATACTCACTATAATAATCTAAACAAAATTAAGTAACTCAAACAAATCTCTAAACTAAAGTTACAGTAACCACAGCTTTCAACTAGACTCTTAAAATGAACAGTTACCCACTAAAATAGTAGGTGGTCTGACAACAATATATTAGGAATTAAACTCGATGATGTACGCCGATGCGTCGGAAAGTGAGTCTCGGCCATAAAATATTTATCTTGACCATATTTTAGAGTGTAAACTGCACGGTTTAGAGCTACTTTGTCGGTACGGTAGGCACTTTAAACCTTGTGTGTCATGTCAATGTCGCCTTGGTATAGAAGGTGCCAGAAACTATTAAATATTAGTTCTGGTTATGATTTCATTGAAACTTGAACTATAGGAACTTTATTAGTTATAATATCACTGTCGAGAAGTTGGCAAACTTGTGAACTATTAGGCCAGCAACGAAAGCAATTAGTATAAAACATACATTTAAACATGAAATGTGTTGAGATTTTCTGTATCCTATGCTTAAATATCCACAGGACTATATCGAGATAGTTCTGTGACTGTATCCAAGTCAAAATCATAATTTAAATATTTATTTTAGTTTGACCTTAATTAGAGTATTTGTAGGTATTTTTTATTTCAAAAAGCAGATAAATTGATATTTTTACTTGGTAGTTAAACGATGTTTTTGTTACATCAAAGAGTGTATTTTTTTACAATCTTCGGGCTTACGTCATAAAATGCAACGCTGTCCCATCTGTTACAAAAAAAAAAAGATTTATTTACTTAATAAAAACTTGTTCAACTCCTGGAACTATTCATATCTGACGTTTGAACAACAACTTAACACATTCCCCAAATATTAACACGAATGATAATGAAATAGTCGACGTATCAATGTTCATCTTAATACCTAAAATGTTTCGACAAATCTCTAATAAGTATAATAAACAAAATATTCAACTGGGTAAGAAGCTCTTGCTTGCTTTATTAATTTGTTTTCTATCACCACTTTACTTAGATCTTTGTTAGTTTAAAAGCGTCTTTGGGGTAGGTGTCAGTTATGGCTGGTTTTTGTGTAAGCAATTCACATATCCTTGGACTATCATTGTGGAGATCTTTGGGTTCGTCAGGTAGGGGAGTGTTAAAAAAATTAAGTAATAATCCGACCACAGGGCTATGGTAATCTGATGGTAACGCCATTTTGTTCTGTGTGGTTTTGTGTAAAAAACCTGTGACATGATTATCGGTAACGGTGTGGACAAAAACGTGTAAGGCCGTTCCACACGGGGGTAGTGTTGGTGAGGTGTCGTGCTTAATTTATTTTTAGACATACATTATTGAAGCTATTTATTTTTGATGTACGTTTCACTGGATAAGAGTAACGGGGTACCTTGGCGAAACACTTTGTACGTAAATATGGTAAACAAAGGTACGAAAGGCATAGATATCTTACTTTAGTAAGCTGATTTAGTCAATAAGTAAACATACACCTAACTTGACAACCAAGTTGCACTACAGACATCTAGTCGCAAAACTCACCGTTTTTTACGTGTACTTGAAACGCCTATATGAAAAATCATTAAGTACCTACATACTTACGTAATTTGATTAATTATACGTAAGAATTTTTTTTTTACTTGCAGAAAAATGTTTGTGTGAGACAACCCTAACCAAATTATAAGGGTGCGGTCATAGGAAAGCAGCAGATAATATAGGACGAAAGTAATAGGCGTGCTCGATAATATCAACCTGCCTCGTTAGACGTAATAAAACTTTTTTTTTACCTTTTTTACTCTTATTCTTAAAATGGAGCGAATTTTTTGCGGCTTCCGTCTCGCCGGGCGTCAATTTGTCGTGAGACGGTTTTATTTTGACGTCATAGTTTAAATGTGATACAGCATTTTGTCGTATATTTATGTCTTTTTTTTGTTTTTGTGAGTAGGGTAGAGTTGTTATCTGAGAACCTCTGATTGTTAATAGGTGTGTTGCGAAGTATTGCAATACTTTCACTTCGGATTAAAAAATTGGAAAGTTGTGTCGGTTTTTTGAAAATTAGGTTAGTTTTGTTTTCTTTAAAATTCAATATCGAATCTTAAAGAAAAAAAAAATTACGTGAGTAATTTTGCTAAAATTTCTGTGTGACTTTTCCCTTGGCTAAAACCGAAGACTGGGTTCAGTAGCGTGTCTCCGAATAACCTTAGTGCTTTTATAAAAGCCGCAAATACGCGTTCATATTAAAAACTGTACGTTTTTGCTCTAACTTTCCCTAAATGCTTCTACTTCTTATGACTTCTTACTTCCATCTTTATTTTAGGAGCGATCCAATTTAGGGCTCTCTAAGATAAAAGGTGTTACTGAACTGTTATTGAACTAATAAGTTTGGAATAGCTTCAAATAGCTTGGAATCATAAGCGCTTGGAATCGCTAGTCAGGTTTTATAACATGCTTTAAAATATTTACAACCAATCACCCAGTATATTTTAATAATCAATGATGAGTCGATGACATCAGCACACGCTCGACGCAGGTTCCCGTCCCGCCCCCCGACTTGCATCTAATTGCATGTTGCGACGTCCATTCATTTAAAGGTTGCGTTCACAACCGTAAGAAACCCATCTGATTGTCATTTGTTTTCGAATTTCGAAACAGTTTTTTTTTGTGCACGGTTGTTGATGGCCAGTACTGGAAAATAATGCAACGTGGGATCTGGTTTGTTTATTTATGGCTCGATGGAGAACATTTTTTTAAAATAAAATCTAATAAAAAACACGTCCATTTCTAGATAAAAGTCACACGATAGCGAAGTTTTAGGTAAATATTTAAATAAATGAAAACAATGATATTGTGTTTAACGTTTACAAGAAAGTCATTCTGATTTCCTAAACTTAGTATGTTATAAATAATTAAACTACTGCAAACACTTACAAAATAATTACAAATCAATACGTCGAGTACCATACCATAACAATAATTATGTAAACGCAGCCTTTAATTACAAAAATAATTTGCATTAGCATTAAAAAGCCGATACAAGCAAAATATGCTAATGAATTAATTCCCCAGCAATGACATTGATTAAGTTTATTATAAGATTACAGGTCTTTAGGTGTCTCTTCATTATAAGCATTAAGTATAAAGTCTTGTTCAATGTTAAATAATTTTTCAAAAGGTTTCGAAGGCGCGCCAAACCTCGCTTGTCTTAATTAAATGAATCACTTTGCGTTTGTAAAATACCCGAGTTTTTAAAGTGCCGTACTTATGTTGCTTGAATAATTTGTGTAGTGCAGATGTAATATATTTCTTCCGGGCAAATGCTAATCTTTACTTTATGTAATACAATTCAAAGACTAGAGGTGTGAATTCCCATGTGCTTATATTTATGTTCTCGCCCTAGTGCGGCGTGATACGCCGAATAAAATTTTGAACAATAAAGAGTCTTTCAGACATGGGGCCTTATTCATAAACGTCACTCAAGCCTCCATTAGCTAAAATAGGTTTTGTCTTCTTCTTACTAACGGAAATGTCAATGTGGCAAAAAAGGACAAACGAACTTTAACGGCATTTTAGTTAAAATAGGTTTATGAATAGCAGGGTTAGACACTACAGTTTGCAGTGGTTGTTTCAAATATGCTTTTGATACTCACGCAATTTTACTAGAAATTCACTAAGACACTATTCTTTGATAATATGCTTCTGGAAGGGAAAAAAACTTCAACAAAATTTTAATGCTGAAAGTCCAAGACATCATCCTAAGAATAGAGAACATTGGAGCCTATAAAATGCGTAAACCGACAGTGTTTATAGATCTCGAGACATAGGATCACCGGCGAACTGATATCGCTATGCGCAAGCGCGAACGATTAGCACGTACCGACTGCAGAACAAGCACCTTGAATATTTTTTCAAGTGAAGCGAGTTCAACTTTTTTTAGGCTAAAATGGAACAAAATAATAATTACAGTGTTTTTAAATGCCATTTTGATTTGGAACGTTGACAGGCATCTAGTTTTTGATGGACACCGTATCAAAGAATAACAAGCTGACATGGTGACGACTCTGACTGTGACTGGACTTTTTTAGAAAATTTAACAACAGGCATAGACAACATGGACTTTGTTTCCTTTGCCTAATCCCAAAGCGATGAACAAAACAAAGCAAAGGCTCATTCGTTAGTGCAAACTGCAGCCTAGTAATCCATTAAAATATCAGTGAAAATACTTTATCCATCCGCACTTCGTCTCACCTGCGATCCGTATGCGTTTTGACGTCTTTATACGAATGCATGAATGCAATAATATGCACATTACTTAAGCTCTCGCGCAATTTGATCCTGATTTAGAGCCGCCTTCTATTTTCTCACTGAAGTAGCGAGGAAACGAATACCGCCGCGCAAATTATGGAATTATTTTGCTGAAATTATTGCTCCTTACTCACTTATTTTATGGGAACGGGTAAGTTGCAGGCTGTTAGTGTATTTTGCTTGTAATTTGATGAGCACGAGCTTTGACTCCTTGTATAGATAGGCTTAAGTTGCATTTAGTGAAGTTTTCGCGATAATAATAGAAATAATAAGCAGCATGGCAGAAAGAAACGATATATGTAGTACGGAAATTAAACCTGGTGTTGACTAGACATTAATATGAAGATCCTGTCAAACTAACTCGAGTTTGCTGTTTTTAAAATCCTTCCCAATTTAAAACAAGACAGCATCAAGGCAGCCGGACCTACTTACATATTATATACAACCTACTCCTACAGTAGTATACACCCATGGTGATAAAAAGATTAGAAATACCTATGTATTCTTCTCTCCAACGGATACAGTTGTCACCTTTCAGCCAGAGACAAAACCCACTCAGTAAATAAAAAACAAAACACAACCACCAAAAAACATGAATGAAGTCGTGAAATGTGGCAGGAAACCTTCGCCGTCCACTAAACCACTGGAGGGCGCCCTAAATCAACAAATGTCAACCGGAAGACAATAGATGGAGCCGATAGCATTACCTAATCGATAATTGTATCTACGACACTCGGACTCACACGTAATGTCGTAAAAAGGTGAGAAAGTAGATGGATAAAACCACAATAGAGCCCAAGTTAATATTACCCTCGTCCAACTCAAAGACAATGTAAATTGGAACGTAGAACGATGTGGTAAGGTGCTAGGGGTTTTGGAAAATGGTAAAGGTATCATGGTGTTGTAAAGTCGCAAAGAGTGTGGCAATAAAAAAGCTGAAATGTGTCAGTGGAAGCGCCAGGTCTGTCCTAACTCTACAGGGATTTTGATTATTTGACTCCTTGGTAGTTTTTTCAATGTTTTTTTTTATCAGAAATAACGAATGCTAATAAACTTTAATAATGTTTACATAGTTTAAGATAAGTAGATAGTGATAAGTAGATAGTTTCATGAAAAATTCACTAGGTTTAATTTACGATTGCACTTCAATCAAAGTCAAATTCATATTTCAACCACGAGAAAGTGGGACAGTAAGTACTTATTCTTAAAAAAAACCTCAAAATAGTAAGAAATAAAACGGTAGTAATTATTTGTTGTCAAAACTGATACTTCAACGGTTTACACTGTCGTATTAATTTACTACCAAACTTTAGGCCAAAAGGTTTTTAGTAAAATGAAACTTGACGATAATAAATGTTTTAGTTTTCTTTATCTACACACATATCGCTAGTGCTCTATTATAAACCATAGGTAATGATGGTCATTATGACAGTCAATTTTCGTCATCAAAAACCAATAGGTACAATCAAAAAAATAGGCCTCAATTTACTAAAATTAGCATTATGTTTGTCTACGATATAAAAAAAAAACAGCGAGATTCGTGACAGGCTTATTACGCCTTCGGCTTCAGAACCCATATTAGAATTCTTATAACAATATATGTGTATATAAAGCAATGTATGCAACTCTACATAATAGGCGTTAAAACCCTCGTGTGTTCCTATTACGAAATTCGGCTTCGCCTCGTTTCACAAAATCACACTCGTATTTTAAGGACCCTCATTATGCAACAGTTGCATAAACTACTACTATGCTTCACCCTGCAACAACACCCGGTATCACATCAACTATTTATCCATAATATGAATCTCCAACCATCTTATCACTATTACTTTTAACCCACATAGACATGTGAAGTTTCGCTATCTGTGGCTTGTCAAACTTCAAAGTTAACATCTCACCTGAGTCGAGTGGGGAAGGACCCGGCTCGGCCGCAGCCGTATCACCGATAAGGACCACCATCGTGGTACTGGACCCACTTTTAGAGGTGTTTTCCAGTTTTAGCATATTAATGGGACACCTAAATATGAACGTGGCTTTTTGTGCATTTTTTTGGTATCTATTAGTATAAAAAAAGCAAAATCTGAGGTTAGAATGCTGTAACTTTAACAGGCCGATGACTTCATTTTTAGTCATAAGCGTGTGCCTTCGGGTTTTTCCGACGCCGGCTTTCCGACGACTTTTTTTGAAGAGGGTCTGTTTTAGCTAATAACCACCTCGATTAAACTAGGTTTTGATTAAAAAAATCCACATCGAAATCGGTCCCTCCGTTTGGGAGCTATGATGTCACAGGCAGATGCACAGATACACAGACGCGCAGGTCAAACTTATAACACCCCTCGTTTTCGTCGGAGGTTAAAAAGTTAGTTCTTAACAATTATACGTTAATTCATTTTTATAACTTTTGTCTTCTTTGGCGAAAAGATACTGAAAACGTATTTTTACCAATAAACGTTTGTTTGCGAGGTCATAACGTCCATCCTTGAAATAAGATCCTTGTAATGTAACCTTTATGATTTTGTTACACATAAAGTGAACTTTGTTTTTTAGACCGTTCGCTTATTTTTATCTTAAACAATAAAAGGCACCGAGAAAAATACTCGTAGTGTACATTTTTGTGCTAGGTACGTGCATCCCATGTCTTTGCCAGAAAAACTTTGTCTTCGCAACAATACAAAAAATTGTCGAAATATCTTTCTTCAGAATTAGGAGATAAAATCGCTAAATCTTTTTTCCCCTATCACCAACCCCCACAGCTAACAACACTTCATTCACACTTTCAATATAAATCTAATTTCAAACCCACCGACACTATATCACGTTACAATTGAAACACATCAAACGTTTACATTTCAAATTTATTTTAACAGCAAATTGAGCCATAACTTCTTGCTGGCGACGGGACCCGACGCGCGAAGCGTTACAATAATGACATACCCAAAAACATATACGATTACAGTCAGATACGATCTTAAGGAACGGATGTTCTGACTGACTTTCATGCGGTAAAGTATGGTGCTCTGTACAGTGCTAGTGTCACTTTTCGGTATTAAATGATAACCGATTTGACACGTCAACGCTGAAACAGCCGTAGCCATGAACGCGACACGTTAGAGACATATTCAGAACCGAAATTTTATATCCCTTGACATTTCTAGTAGCCGGGCCGTTATAACACCTAAAGTCGCTTAACAGTGTACAAGTCACTCTTATACGACCTTTAGTTTATATACGAGGGGTTATGGCGTGTCTATTGAATGAATAGTGTAATTGGCCAGGCGAAAAGTAAGTGTGTTTAATAAAATTAAGTCATAAGTCATAAGAAAGTACTTTATTTACATAGTAAAAGCAATTTACAATGACATTAAATCTAAACTAAAACTAAATAAACTAAAACTTAAAACTAAATTAAATCTAAATAAGGCCCCCGTGGCATGGTGCCCAAAAGGCTGGCAGCGTTGCCTCGCTGAATAGCGGTGCTTTATTGTGTTTTATTTGTAAAACATAGGTGATGGCTGTGTGTTGTCTGGCTGTGATGTGTTATGTACGTTAGAATTATTGTAGGTATTTACTTACTGGTAAAATAAATGACCGATACGCTTAATTTAGTTATTTACCAGCGTTAAGAGAGCGTTAACATTTAAATAAGGTACAATAAGCTCGATAACTTGGTTGTATTAATATTAAAATAAAAAGGTATTGTAGTTCTTTTTGGGACTAAGTCGGTTCTTTCTTACTTTGTAAAGTATAATACGCTAATCTCCATCTTGTGAAACGATTCACACCGACAAACAACTTTCTCAATATGAAACGGATTTTGGTAATAATTGAAAACAAAACTGACTTTCTCTAACATCCCACGGGAAATAAGTTTTGGGTGAGAAAGAAAAAATGAAAGTCCAGAAATAATCCCGCTCCTACTGAGCTTTACAAAGTGAGCTTCAGTTAAATATTTGCTAATATATTTAAACATAAGCCTATGCAGGTGTCAGTCACGTTGAAAACGAGAACTTTTGTTTTTTCAGGACTCCTAAGTTGAAAAAACTTTCAACGGTCGTAAACGTTTTTTATAAGTTTTTGCAATACACAATCTATATTGGTATTGGTACAAAACAGAAAGGGAGACTTGGCTAAACGGAAACATATTTATAGTTAGGGTTGGAGTATAAATAAAAATCTATTTGCTTTTCCGGCCAAAGATTTTCACTGAAAAACCTTCAAGCCAAATCGTCGTGTCTACTAGATACAAACATAATAGTGCCCAGGCCATTGCAACTTTAAGTTGCAGAAAATGCTAAGGAGTTTACAAACATTTCTTTATCTCACAAAATTTGTTTTCTTGTTAGTTTAGGTGAAATGTTGCAAGTTAAATTTGACCCACTTGCAGTCTTCAGCTTGCCTTCAAATTTGGTATGGATCTGTAAACTAGATAACAAATCAAGTGTAGTCAACCAAAAGTACTGTCAGGATAAACTTATAATACATGTAACAAATTTTGTAACAATAAAATCATTTCTTTATTTGTGGTAATTACCTACGAGTACGTATCTTATGCGGGTACGGTTTTTAACCCACTCATCCATTAGTTCGGCTACTTTTTACTTCTCAATGCTGATTACACTTTTCTTCTGTTCACTTGCCGTAGAAAAAATAAGTTGACAGTAACGGTACAGCACCGTTATGGGATTAGAGCTGTTTTTGCAAATTTAATTAAAAATCTGACTCACAGAACGGCAAATAGCGTTGAGACGGATGTTTTGTAAGAATAGTTCGACAAGATTATAGTTAATACGGAGACCGAAAGGCTCTTACCCAAGTGATTAACTTAAGGCTGATCAACAAAAACTATCAAAGACAGTAGCAAGCCTTTCTTCCTTTCCTTTATTGTAAAGCCACAAATCATGGTCACAACTTTTGTCACACGATAAGAAGATACTTACATCTACCGCAACTTGAATTCTACTCCGTTAAATTAGAGTCCAAATAAGGGTTGTCTGCAGTTGAAAGTGTTGAAAAAAGTGTCCCTAAGTGTCGTAAATCCATCAACAGAAAACATTGGCTTATTGTTAAGACTTTATTTTAAATATTCCACCGAAGTCTGGGTGGGATTATTTTTAAATAATAACTTCTAACACAGCAAATCGGATTGACTCGGTTGACAGGCCGGTAATCTTCCACGATTGAGAGACAAAGAGTCTGGTGTGTGAGGGTTTCGTTTTTGAAGGATAACGAGTAACGGATAATGCGGTGTTTGCGGTCAGCACGGCAAATAGTAGAAGCAGCGTTCGCGCAGAACTTAGTTCAATGAGGCACGAACGATAGTAATAAGATTAAGGAAAGAAAAATAAAATATTGAAGAGACACAAAGTGACAAGACGTTTTGAGATAGGTTGGCACGAGTTTCAATCTGCTGCGACAGAGACAAAATTAAGTTTCAGGTACTTTATATTTAATATGATCTTCTGAGCCACGCCAGGGACACTAGGGCATTCTATTCATTATTTGTATGCAATGATAGGAATATGCACTACATTTCGGGCTTACTGTAGATTCTGAATGAGTTTATTGCGAAGACTATCCCAGATAAAGGTTTAGCTTTGTGCTGTACTTATTATAAGATTTCCTAGAGATAGGCAACGATGTGTATAAACTTTGCCGTTAGTTGTCATGTATCTTAAATACATAAGTTTGTACTAAGCTTTTCACAGTAAGTTTACATTGAAAATGAATAAGAAACCGTTCGTTCTTTATTGTAACTGATTCATGTATCATGTTTTTGCAATTTTCCTACTGTTTGTATTTATAATCCGCAATCACTTATCAAAATCAGCTAGCCGACCATCATAGAATAAACACTAGGGATTACAGTACAGAGCTTTGGCAACCTTCACTATGTAGCGGAAAAAAAACTACTTACTTAAGATTTTATTTCTCTACAATAAATTATTAGACATGTTAAATCTTACAATATTTCGTAACACGATCGCATCCGTTAGGGCTGCACCTTTAAAGGCGCCATGCAGGTATGCACAGGCGCCGCCGGGGTTCTCATGCAGAAAACAACTGCCCTGATGTAACGAAGTCTTAATACGCGGTGACGGACACACCGGCGTCTAATTAACGCTGGGATATGTGTTACCTTCGACCAGTGTACCATGACCTACCCCGTCCCTCTACTCAAAGGAATTCACAAACCTTAAACGGGAGTTAAACCGCTTCGGAGGGACCAGGGATTTTGGTCGTATAACGCCGCCTGATGTCCCCTTATCTTATCGCCTAGCATTGATTTCGAGATTCGAAAATCTCGGTGTGCGGTTTCGCCTCGTATGTTCTGTTATCGTAACTCTTTGGAGTGAGTTATAAAAAATGCTCTTTGGGTTCGGAATCGAGTTACTGTGCAACTATTTTAATATCGAAATTTGTCAGAAAATTTAATTGTGTTATATTCTTGGATTGTATGTGTTGAGTTAAGCGTAACGCTGTTGATTAAAGGCGGTTCGTTTGAACCTTTGTGATTTTAACTTGGTAAGCTTGTCAAAATATTCTTTGCGGTAAAATGTTTCCCATAAACCAAAGCCTTGATCGTAATGAGGCACAAAAATGCACTGACAGGCGTGCTGACGTAACGCACACAATAGAGGTAATAAGGTTTTATAAAAAGCTTAGCGAATCTCAGACAAAATGAAGACAATAGTGACGTTAATTCCAAAAGGTCGTAAGACAGTGTTGGTATCGCGTTTATATGACCATTCGTCTTAAGTAAGAATAAGGAAGAATGTTTGATAATCTTGTCATGAAGATGTCGGCTTAGCAAAAGCGGTACAAAGATAATGTTTTTATCTCACTTAGTTTTACGTTTATTGGCTATGGTTTTCCTATCTCCTCTGAACGTCGTGTCTATTTAGGTGTAGTGTATTGTATAGGTATAATTCGTAGCCGGATATAAGTTGGATTTGAGTTGCCTCTACTATTTTTGGGAGTCTAATTTTTATTGGTATCTAAGTGTTGAAATTCTTATGTGCACTGAAAAATGAAGGGATTGTATTAGGTACCTAAGGATTCCAAATCTCTCAATTAGGCCGGCAAACCTGTGGCGCTTACGTCAATGACACTAATAGGAAAAAAATAAAATGCAAACTTTTATTTGTATAATTCAATTATATTTTTTATAAACTCACTGAAAAATGAATACACAGAAAAAAAACCAGAAAAATGCCAACCCCGGGAATCGAACCCGGATCCTCGACACTCCGGGTCGTGTGCTTTTCCCCTACACCACGGCTGGGCATAGAGGAAAGGCTGAATTTTTTCCATGTATTCAAATCTTAGCTTGTTTTTATCACTTTTTGCAGTGACTAAGTAAAAATTGGGAGAAAAAATACAAAAAGATACTCCTACTGAGATCATGAATTGTATAATTAAATTTATTACTTAAAATAAGTCTATCTAATTTACCTCGTAATCATTTGGAACTAAACTACTGTCTTGTATTATTACATCCTTACACATAAATATGATGAATGAAAAACACCGTCGTATCTGGAACCTTGTTTTTTGTGGTAAATATTCGCTTTGTGTTTTTTATGAATAAGACTACGTGCTAGTGCCTGCCTGTCAAACACAATTATTTGATATTTTTTAATCATAACCGTCAACTTTAACATAAAACTATAATTTGCTACGATTTTACTGGGTCGGTTGCGGGGTCTGACGATTACGTACATAATAATTGTGTGTCCCACCTTCCTACTTACCGTAAGTTGACTCTAACCTAATGCTACTCAATATTTTATTTCTTAGCGGACACATTCACAAAGAAATATGCCTAGAAGAGTTAAACAAAATGAAACAAAGTAAAATTCTGCAACGAGCAATCTTTCCTGTCTATTTCACTTCACTAGTTCTCAGATAGCAAGAAATTCTCTTCCACTGACGCGTGACAAAACAAGGCACAAGTATCATTTGACAAATCGAATCGCATAAAGCGGTCCCCGAAGGGCGCCACCACTTGTATGCTGTCAGGACGATTTTTATGCGTCCTCACCTTGCGCGGGCGCAATGCGTTTTGATACTTTTTGCTTTAGTAAGGATTTCTAGTTAGGTATGTGGATAGAGATGTTAAAGCGCAACTCATTGGAAGTGGCGGCTATTAAATACGGTTGTTGTTACTTGGTTTTATCGTTGATTCAAATTGGTTTTCATTAAACAGGTACCTAATAAGATATGTAGGAAAAACTGCAGGCTGTGCAGAATGCTACAAGTACCGACAATATTCGTAGATCTAGGTTTAAAGCTCTAAGATTGTTTTTTAAGACTGACCAAATGTCACTTCTCTTGTTGTTTTTCTTATACTTAGTTGTATGTGCTGGTGTTTCTTTTGTTTATGTATAAACGATGCGCAATTCAGGATGTTAGTTAAATGTAACAGTGACATCTAATGGTAAACGAATAAACTAATCTAGTTCCATTTGACGACCGGATAGTCTAGTGCTTAGAGACCCTGACTACGAAGCTTGAGATCGCAGGTTCGATCCCCGGTCGGGATGAGATGTTTGTATGATGAATACGAATGTTTGTTCTCGGGTCTTGGATGCTTAATATATGTACATAAATAAGCATGTATTTATCTATATAAGTATGTGTATCCGTTGTCTAGTACCCATAGTACAGGCTTTGCCTAGTTTGGGACTAGGTCAATTGGTGTCAATTGTCCCCTGATATTTATTATTATTATTATTTCTTATACTCCAAGTCATCGGGCCATCTAGTAGGGGCCGACCTACAGTGCGTCTCCCGGACCGTGGTCTCTACACGAGAATTTTGTTTTAATCAATCTTTGAATGGCGCGTGGTGATGTTATACGCTGTAGTCCTCGGTGCAGTTTCATTCCATCACAATGACCGTAAGGGGCGCGACCTGCGATTATCGTTTTTTATTTGCACCGTAGATGCCTTTTACATCGCCGTTCAATTACTGAGAGTATGCGACGGGCGAAAGAGTTGTGTGGATGCGATGTTATTACTTTTTAATTTCTCATGCTCTTAAAATTCTTGTTTATGCTTGGTGTAGAATGCATTAAATAGTTTTTTTAAATGTTGTAGTGTATAAAGTAAAATCTTCGTCTAAGACAAAGGCAATTAGACCAAACAGCTATGCACGCGCATAGGACCTCACAGAATAAAGTTATTACTTAGTTTCTTGCTTAGTAGGTACTGTTTTAAGAATAGGATTAATTACAATTTGCCACAATGACGGTTTAACACTTTTAACGCAAATAGTGATTTCGATAATTGTACTGCAATGAATTCGGAATTTGTCATTTTTCTTTGGATTCAAGATGGCGGATGACAGTTTAACATATTATTGGTGTTGATTTTACTAATTAGGCTGCAGCTAGCTCGTATTTGACATGATTTTTTCGATCCAAGATGGCGGACTACACTTTGTAATTTTAACGCAAAAATATTACCTACTGTTTCACAAACTACACTAGCCTTTTTTTACGTCCCACTGCTGGGCACAGGCCTCCTCTCAGAATTGGGCTTGGGCTATAGTTCTCATGCGGGCCCAGTGCAGATTGGGAACTTCACACACATCACTGAATTGCTTCGCAGGTTTCCTCACGATGTTTTCCTTCGCCGAAAAGCTCATGATAAATTACAAATGTACTACTACTGTTTATATTGGCCTTAATTTCGGTATTATTTCAGGGCGTTCTAAAATATTTGCACCATTGCCTTAGGTACCATTATCAATAAGTCGATAATTTACAACATGATGATAATTATTATTGATTACTTATAAATAAATAAAGGCTATTCCACAGCAGTCCTTTGCGCCCACGCTTATTGCGCCCGCCTTGACATTAAGTTCGACTACGGCGCATGCGCGACCCGACCGCAGCGTCATGCGAATTTTATTTGCTCGAGTTCGCTGTTTTAATGGTTGCAGTAACGATTAATTGTGACTTGCATTATTAATATTATAATTAATTAATGGTTTTAACTTTAAACCGACCGAATAGCCTAGTGGTTAGAGACCCTGACTATGAAGCTTGAGGTCCCGGGTTCAAATCCCGGTCGGGGCAGATGTTTGTATGATGAATATGAATGTTTGTTCTCGGGTCTTGGATGTTTAATATGTATATAAGTATGTATTTATCTATATAAGTATGTTTATCCGAAATAGAAATAGAAATATATTTTATTCGCATTAAATGTAGTACAAAAATAAGATGTTACATTATGTGGATAGTTTAGATTCATACATTTAAACTTAAAGAGTCATGCAAATATTGTGTTTGGCTACTTGATACATGCAGATATAATTATAACATGTTAATTAGGGTTTATCTACATTATAATCAAGTATTCCTTCAGAGAGTAGAAACACTTCATTACCAGCCATCGGTACAGCTGGGTTTTAAAGGATCTTAAAGGGAGTACTTTCATGGGTTCCGGTAAATTATTATACAATTTTATGCACATAGTGTGACTATTTTTCTTTTTCCGTTGTCTAGTACCCATAGTACAGGCTTTGCCTAGTTTGGGACTAGGTCAATTGGTGTCAAATTGTCCCGTGATATTTATTTATTTATTTAAATATCCCTAGTTCTTAAAAAAATTTAAAAAGCCAATTAAACTTAAAATAATTGATCTGAGTCTTACTACTAGAAGAGAGAAACCTGAGTGCAACACTTAGTTATATTTTTAATACCCCTGTTGCAAAAACAGGGTGTTATAAGTCTGACGTGTGTATCTGTCTGTGGCATCGTACCTCTAAAACTTAAACAGATAGACCGATTTGGACACGGTATATATTTTGACATTAAAAAAATCACTAAGTAATTATTCTTGAAGACCTCTTGTTATTAAAACACTACGACGACACGTTACCGAAATGCAGAATGCAAACGACATACTCAAGTACAAAACTATAAAAACGACCTAAACGAATAAGAAAACAACCCGAATTCCGTAGTTCGCCGGTGCAAAGTCTCAATTTCCGTGAAACAATAAAAAAGCCACCTCTTTTATTGGATACGAATACACGAGAAAAAAATACACGAGACCGCGGTTACACAGTCCTATCAGAAAATAAATAAGTTTTTACTTAGGCCCTGTTTTCGGTTCCGTGGAACGGGGCCCTAAAATTTATGATTCGTTGAAATATTGTCCTTTCGCTTAAACATCGTAATACACGGTTGTTTATCGACGTACATTGGATAAATAAAAGTTATAAGCGCTCTTGTTTTCGAACGGTAAAATTTTTATAGTGCGTATATTAATCAGTTCAGACCTTCAGAGCTTCAGCTCGACCACTGGCACGATCTGGGCGAGATCAACTGCAAACCGGGCCGAGTGGAGAAAAATTGGAGAGGCGTTTGCCCAACGGTGGGCGCAAATGCGCTGAAGAAGAAGAGAGAGCCACCTTGCCGCCACCTTGCCACCTTGACGGTTGGCAGTCTAGCACTGTCCGATTTAAGCGGAACTTTTTTCCTCGCACGACGAAGATATGGAATCAGCTTCCTGCGGCAACATTCCCGGAGCGATACAACTTAGGAATCTTTAAAAAACGAGCCTACCTATTCCTCAAAGGCAACGCACCCGTGATTCCCCCGTCTTGCGGGTGTCCATGGGCGGCGGTGATTGCTTTACATCAGGTGACCCGCCTGCTCGTTTGCCCCCTCTTTTATGAAAAAAAGAGAGAGATTCTGCTATCACAAAATGTTACTGATATCCCCTGAACTGTTTTTACGACGATGATGTATCATTAGACGTGCCACCATAGCGGATTCAAACGTCGTGCTCATTTCTATCTAGGTAAGTAAGTATGCCTTAGCTTGCTTTTCCTCAGAGATGCTAAGCTGTCTGTGTAGCTAAACACTGGTGGAAACGGGTAAAACAAGCTATAGTGTACGAAAATAAACGATCCTGATTGGTTAATATTATGCATTATCCTTAGCTAACGACATTTCTGGCCCCTTTACCAACCACCAACTTTACAAATGTCAGTTTTCAATGACAATTCGGTGTCAATTGCTGACTTGAAGAGCGTTTGTGTTAGCGCGCTTCATATTGGCAAAGAAATGAGGTGCGAATTGTCATTGCAAATTGGTCGAATTCATACTTAGTGTCATGTGACGCGTATGTACCTATAGCAAATGTTACAGTGTTACTGCTTAGCTAACATAAACATAAAAAATAACGAGAAAATAAAAGCTTTACAACACACAATGCAACGCTTGTCAAACGCGCATCTGTTGCTAAGATTAAATCTAACAAAAAGTTCACTTTTAGTTAACTCAACCCCACAATTACGTGTTTACCCAATGACTGACGCTAGTTCTGTCCTGATTACACGTTAACTACAGCTAATGAAAACCGCACTGAAAAAAAGAATAGCTCATAATCTCATGATTATAGAGTGTTCTAGAGACATTATAAAACCATTATAAATGCATTCTACCCTTTAAGAGCTAAGTAGGGATGTTTAATGGTGCTTTGCGGGGGTAACTTGCTGATAGTGTTTTAATGCTGTGTTGCAGGGTTTTTGTTAAGGGTTTGGTTAATCACAGATTAATACTGGGCCTGATCTTAAGTTTACTTCATATTTTCATAAGGTACTAGCGATCCACCCTCGGGCTTTGCTCGGTTTTCTCCGCTACTTAAAAAAAACATTAGAATGTATTTATTAATAATTAAAAAACCTTCCAGAAAACACTATCTAATATTTTATAAATGATGATGAAAACCGCATCAAATTCAGTGTCGTAGATTTTGAGTTTATGGAGTTCAGACAGATGGACAAAGCGGACTCTGATTTATAATACCTATGTAGTAATTGTTGTTTCTGCCCAGCAACTTTAAATTGCCCAAAAGTCAAAGATTCGGTAAGCGGCAATTTTAATGCACTGCTGTTACATGGTGTCACTTCTTCGTGTAGATATTTATGAGGATATCAATGGATGTTGCCGCAATATATTCTGAGGTACTATACTTACCTTACTTAGTGAATTTTGTGGGGTCCTGTCGAAAAAGCGAGGTCTAATTATACTATAATATACTAAAGTCTAATTATATTATAATACTTATATTAGCAACTCATAGCTGATAGTGAAATAAAACAGATCACTCACGTATGTATATAAGCCTAGTTTAGCCCGTTTAATTGTTTCGGATTAATTCGTAGTCCTTCCTCCGGGAGCGCACGTCCCAGCGGCAGCGAGACACATACTGCGCGCCGCGGCTCTGCTTTGTGTAGGCTGCAACAGGCGTACAATGACGAATACGCGTCTAAGCAGTTACGCGTCGTGGACAATAGGTCTTACAACCACACATCACCCCATGAAGCAGGTATCGCCAAAGTCACGCATAACTCTTATGCACCAGCATTAGCGGATAGTGCATACATTATCGCATACGCCCATAAACCAGTCGGTATGCGCGGACAATCGTTCATTGAGGTACTTATTTATTTTAAATACAATCATCAGAGGGCCCTCCTGCCGGGTCGCTCCCGGGGCGCTGTCGCGGGCCCCCAACCTCGGCCCGCTTTCGGCCCCTTTTAATCAACTGTCATGCTGTCGGTACGATGCCATTACCCAGCTATAAAACTTAATACGGTCCTCAGAGTCTTATGTACAGTCAGCAGAGTTGAGATTCAGTTGGGGTAGCGCTTCATGAAATATTTGTAAGTGGATTATGGTAAAGATTGTACGCCATCTTTGTTTATTTGATTGCTTGTATCTGGAGCATGTTTAGCTGTTGAAATGTAGCGTCAAAATTTCTATGATTTAAGCTAAATAACGTCACTCGATAAAATATGTCACAATTGTATCAAAATTTTACCTTGCTACGAGTTTATTTCGGTTGTACTTGGGTATCAAGTACTTACTAAGTGTTACGTGTTTTTATTTTAAAGAAACTTTTCCGATGTGATTTTGTTTCCTGTGTTGAATGTTGATCGCAGATTACACAACTGTACAACGTGGACCGATTTATTAAACTCGCGAATCTCGCAATACCGTTAATGACTTCATTGATCTATTCAATAGTCAATCCTATTATCAATGATAGTAATTATTATCACAAAAGGTGAACTACCCTGTCTGAGTTATTAACAATAAGTTACCATCATAACATTGGAGCGGCATTACCGAACGTCAAGCACGCCGCTGATCTGACGAATTCGTTATGGTCCGAAATAATGCGAGACTCACGGACGGAGCCATTAGTCAACAGCAGGGAGCGAAAATTGGGTGTCGGTGACGTCATTATGACACAAATTCACATAATTATCGTATGCTTTTGTATCAACAACATTGCAACACCCCAATGAATGTTAATAATGCAATCGGCTAAGTTAACTCTGCAGCAGGAGCAATATTGTTTAGGTACAATGACAATTAATTATGTTTTTTACAAGTACTGGCCGTCTCAACTTAAATGTCAATATCGGTAAACCCAAAATGGCTAAATCTAGATAAATACACTCTGTATGTAGCTTGACGTCATACGCCTGTCGTCGGCACCATAGTTTCGCTCCATATATAGTCAACAGCATTTTTGTTTTGAAAATTTTATTGCAATTTGCAAAATTTTACATCCTGACCTTCGTGAATGGAAATTAAAGAAAAAAAAAAACAGATTTACGTGTCTTCTGTGGTTTAAACTTTGTGCAATGTTAGTCAGTAGCTTTAAAATTACAAAAAAAACTTCAGAACACACTTCTCTTCTTTTTGGCACTAGTCTTGGCTTAACAAAAAAAACTGCAACATCTACTTACTACGAAATGACTGTATACTTTTAATGTGCGAGGTCAAAGTACGTGGTGGTTGAGGTTAAGGGATCAATGTTTTTTCTTGTTTTTTGGTACTTTAAAAATGATATAATTTGGCTCTATCTAAGCTCGGGTTAGAGCAAAGTGTAGGTGATTCACCCATGGCAAACAATTGATAATTTTCAATATCGCAATACAAATCCTTACTAATATTATAAATGTGAAAGTGTGTTTGTTTGTTTGTTTGTTTGTCCTTCTTTCACGTCGAAACTAAGCGACGGGTTGAAGTGATTTTTTGTATGAACATAGTTGAAGGGCTGGAGAGTGACAAAGGCTACTTTTTATCCCGGGAAAATATCTAATTCCCACGGGAAAAACATTATGAACATAGCCCTTATTTGTGGTCTTGCGATGAATAGAAATAGTTATATTTTTTATATATGGCGATAGTTTAAAGGCTGGCGAGTGACATAGGCTACTTTTTACCACGAGTAAATATCTCATTCCCACGGGAAAACACGTTATAAATCTTATAATAATGATGATGATGTGTTCCTGTAACCCCTCAGCAGAGACCTAGGCCTCGCAGTAGGGACTTCCATGCATCACGGTCCTGTGCTGTGGCTTCAAGTCCAGTGACACCCGATTTGGGAGATCTCTTTCTCAACCCCAACGCTTAATTACTGTCATATTTGTAGTTCCTCTAATCGACGATAGATGGCGCTACTGTAATGTTAAAACGTGCTAGCTTACTTGCTTGCCTGCGTGTGTTTCACTATTTACATGCTTGCCTACATATTTGCTTGCATGCGCTTGCATGCTTGCTTGCTTGCGTGCGTGCTTGCATGCTTACTTACATGCTTGCTTGCATGTTTGCTTGCAAGCTTTAATAATTGCTTGAATGCTTGCTTTAATGATTGCTTGCATGCTTGCTTTTGCTTACATGCTTGCTCGATCGCTTGCTTGCATGCTTGCTTGCTTGCTGCATACTTCCTTGCTTGCTGCATGCTTGCTTGGTTGCTGCATGCTTGCTTGCTTGCATGCTTGCTTGCATGCCTGCTTGCATGCTTGCTTACATGCTTGCTTGCATGCTTGCATGCTTGCTTGCTTGCTGCATACTTGCTTGCTTTCTGCATGCTTGCTTGCTTGCTTGCATGCTTGCTTGCTTGCATGCTTGCTTGCATGCCTGCTTGCATGTTTGCTTGCAAGCTTTAATAATTGCTTGAATGCTTGCTTTAATGACTGCTTGCATGTTTGCTTACATGCTTGCTTGCCTGCATGCTTGGTTGCCTGCTTGCTTGCTTGCTTGCTTTCCTGCGTGCTTGCTTGCAATATTGCTTTCAAGCTTGCAGGTTCGCTTGCTCGCTTGCTTGTTTCTTTGAAATGCTTATGGTTCACGCGAGCGAAGCCGCGGGTAAAAGCTAGTTTTAAATAAGTAAACAAACAACACTGGCATTGGATAGGATTCGTAACGAATACATCTGACAGAGAACCAAAGTTATCGACATATAGCTCAAAGAATTAGCAAGCTGAAGTGGCAGTGGGCCGGCCATATCTCACGAAGAACCGACAACCACGTCGACGAACCAACGACGACAATGGGGTAAACGTGCACTTCTCTTTTCTTACTCTCTCTCTACTTGAGTGGAAACCGCAACTCGGCAAACGTAGTGTAGGACGCCCTCCGGCCAGGTGGGATGACTATCTGCGAAAGACTGCAGGCAGATGCTGGATGCAGCAAGCTGAAGACAGGGCGCTATGGCGCTCATTAGGGGAGGCCTATGTCCAGCAGTGGACTAGAATAGGCTGATGATGATGATGATGACTGGCATTAATTCATTGATAGGATAGATTCCTTTTACCTACTAACTTGTATTATTTATTTATTTATTTACAAATATAAATTTACAGCATTACTTACAGTAAAATCAAAGCGTTGTAAAATTCAATCATACAGTTCAAATAAGAAGCAACAAAAAATACGTACAACAACAAGGAGCTAAAATTGTTACGTAGCTCGAATTAAAGTAGGCACCTAAAAAGCATTCCTGCTTCATTAAATAATTAATGTCTTTACCATCCAAAGAAGCCTTTCGGACACCCAATGACCTATAATTAAAGTTAGAGTCATTAACTTGTGTCTCGTGCCGTATTCCGAAGCTCTAAAAATGCCTAAAGCCCCATAAAGAACCATGCTTTTAACGATAGAATTTTTAATTAGTGCACTCAATATCGTTACTATGATATGAAATATAAACCAGGGAGCAGTTCATATTTGTATGGAAATAAAAATGTGTAGCGTCAACAAATTTGTGATTTTATTACAGAGAGCTGTTGAGGTAGCTTCAAATTAGTAGGATAGTGTCATGCAATAATGGTTGGCTCTTGGATATTTTCTTGTAAAAGTCAGATATAATCTGCGCAGCTCACATAGTCTTTACGACGATTACATTTTTGCTATGGTAACCCTCGGATTCGGTGTCGCTATAGTCTTAGTCTTACAATGGCAGGTACATTTTAATTCGGTTGCAAAAAAACTGTTTCCTCTCTTAATTTCGTATGAATCTTACATAATCCGATGTCATTCAGAAATAGATAGTCGATTTGTCAACAATCCAAGTTATAATTTCAAAAACAAATTAACTGTAAGTACTTTGTTTATATTATGTACAATACAGCAAACCTGAAGTATTATTGTTTTTCATTTAGAGATTTTTTTTGTCCTAACAGTTGGCTTCGCTTGGCATAAAGCCATCCAAATTAGAGAATATTTTTTGTGACCAGCATGTCATAAAAACAATATGATGGGTCGCTGGACCTTATTACCTTCTTTATGATACTCATTATATTTATTCCAAATAAGGTTTGATTCCTGGTTAATTTAAAAACTGCCGAATTCTGCATTTTATTCGCAACATGTCGCATTTAAAATTAGATTGGTTTTGTTTTCTGGTATAAACGTACGTTTTACTTTTGGGGCAGTAAAAACTCAAGTTTGTATTTTATTACAGCTTTATTTACATTGTCAATGTGTTGTAGCTTTTATTGATTACATGAGTGTAGAGTTTTTCATGTCCTTATCCTACAAAGAGGCTGAGGATATAATGAAAATAAGGTAGTGGTCAAGAGCCTTTGGCTACTGATCGATCCCAAGAGTAATCCACTCGCAAGGCTACTATGCACACACACACACACACACACACACATACACACACTTAGTTAAATATGTTCCTATTATTATTATTTTTACCTTATTATAATACAATATCGATTGGTGTCTCTGTTTCTTTCAAGCCGCACTTTTTAAGTTTAATTATGTATATTAAGTCACTTATAGTCTATAAGTGTATTGTGGGGGCGACTGAAAAACAGCGCCTGTTTGCCAACAGACCTTTTGGTCTGTGTGGCACAGGCATAAGCTGAGGCGCCTACCATTTCAATAGTTAGTAGTGTTCTTAATGTTACTGTACACTAGGCTATACCTACAAACTATTGAATAAATGTCTTTTATTATTTATTATTATTATTATTATGTTATGACTCCCACGATACAGACTCAGTCTAGTGTGGGTGTCGCCGAATTATTGTCAAAGTTGTGTCTCCTTTTTGGTAATAAATCATTTTTCATTTTTTCATTTTCATTTCCATCTTCGTTACTTTATGCATAAAACTTAGAACTGCTATTTTGTAGTACAAAGGTTCTCTTCGTGGCGATAAAGTGACTTAAGGGTAACTGTGGATAGTCCAGTTAGCATTAGTTACAAGTCACATCTAAGGGATTGTGCGCATCTAAGGATGCAATTAATCATTATCTTGAATTGAATTGTAACTTACCTATTAGAGGCAACGAGTCTGTGATATTATTTCGATTAGCTTGTCCATCCATTGCAACTCTAACAGAACCTAATAATAGAAGCAGCCACAAAAAATATCCTTCCAGTAAACTCCTTTATAATACTCTTAAAGCACCATTATAAAACTCTGACGTAGGGAGCCCAATAAAATTAAGACATTTTAATTATAAGCCCCTATTTTGTAGGTTTATATACACGGTAATGACCATACGGACGGTGGTCTAATTCTTTATAAATAAAGCTGTTAATTAGGAAGGCACTTCACATGATATTGGCCCCGTAAAGTAATAAACTACTTGATCCTTTAAGTATAAAAAGGCCACAGGTGCGGCTCGTAAAAGCTGATTAATTAAGTCTACCTACGTCCTTTTGAGAATATAGGGTATTGTTAAGTCGGAAGCTTTGGGTTATCTTAGCTTGAAGATAGTTATTTTATTTATTTATTCATAATGACAAATTTGTATTTAATTGTGTCCTGTTTGTGTCTATAATTGGTATTGTGTTTGATATTTCTATTGTGTTTTTTTTGGGGCTCGCATATCTAGTTCATTAGTGATCAAAGCTCCTATGTCTCGAAATACTCAAAATAAAAATAGGTACTAAATCGAAGCACGTGGGGCATCTACGGGTTCTATTATTTTAAATAGCCCCGACACGTGCACAGACTAAAACCTTGACACAACCCTCGCGCCTTGAAACACCAAACCTAGTTTCCTAGAACGCTCTAATCCTGACCAATACGTCAATTACCGCTGAAGATAAGAGTTATTTAACATACGAGAGACAAACCGACAGACACGAGAGCGCCTGTCAACAAATAGCAGTGTTTGGTGCACAAATATGTGATAAGATAGCTTTAGGTGAGGCCGACACAATGGGCGGTGTGGTGTCAATATTTGTCATATGAATGCCTTTCAACGTTGCGATCGCGTGCTGGGATATGGGCGGTCGTTACACCGAAGCGTAATTCATAATTTATTTTTTTACATAGCGTTATCAATGGCAACGGAATGACTACGACACACACGACCACAAAAGCACGTGTTGCCAGACAAATACTCTAGTAGCTACTTCTACATCTACATCAAATTTGACCTGCGCAAATTACGCATTGCAAAAATTGCAATTGCTGCATCTGTAACTAAAAATAGAGGTGTGTAGGTACTTACTGTATTGAAATCATAATTGACTTGTCACAGTGTTTATCTTGGTTAAATACAAAAGCATACCAAGGTGCATTCCTGACCTAAAACATATTAATATCGATAGGTATAAGTAGTATCCTATTAATACGATACCTACCTAATTACCAAGTTTTGACTTGATTTCTCAGACGGTTTTAAACTAATAATGACTAGCTATATATCTGTGAGTTCTCCCTTCTCAAACATGATGCCTTTTCGTCTACCATTTAGCTGAGTATATTTTACGGAAAATATTGAACTTTTGGTCATTACAAATTGTAGTTTTTGGTCAATCACGTGCGATGATTTTGTTGTGTGCCTCTTAGGCTTTCCTTGTTTCGAACTGGTACTTAAGCCATTATTATTAGTCACTATCTAATTATTTGAACTAAAATCTTATCCTGCCTGTTTTAGCGTTGCGTAGTAAATCCAAGCGAATTACACAACGATATAATACACGGCCGTCATAGTACACATACAAGACTTCACACTTGAGATAGTTCTTTTCTGATAAAAGCGCTTTTATATTCTACAACCTCAATAAGATTTTGTGTCAAAACCTTATCATAAATGAAAGAAAAGTGTAACCCTAAGTGACTTGTGTGCCATTTCCAAAGTGCAAAATAACAGAAATGCACGCAATCAAATATAACGATTCAAAAATGTGACATTATAGTACATTGTGCATGAAGGGCGGTAAGAAGGGTATTACTAACGAAAGTCTATTAGAAGGCCGACGCCGAAGGCGGAGGGCTTTTAACGACTTGAGTTTGTAATACCCTTACTGCCCGTGATACACACAATGTTTTTCATCACATTTGCGAGGAAATAAATACATACAACAAAAGGCAAAAACCTACTTATTAAAAGTTTGGTCTTCACATACAGAAGACATATTTTACTAAGTACAGGCAGTATCTCCGTTAAGTATATACGATTATAAATATAAACTCAGCAGTCGGCAACAAATAATAGTTTTGAGATTGTCAACTTTTTTCAATGGAGGCTTCAGACTTCCAGTACTTCCACAGATAATGATAAAATACGTGTTTAGAAACTGGAAAGACGAAAGCCCATCCATACAGCCAGTTTTTATCATTTTAAAAATAAAATTCACTGAAATAATTGCAAAGTAAACTCAAATAGTTTTAAAACACAATAATAACGTTTAAATTAAGTAATACTTATCTGTAGAAAACGTAAAAAACCATGTTTGATTTAAAACCTCCTTAGTGTGGAATGAAATATTATACATACTTACCTACGAGTGAACGCCATATTTTCTAAAACTAAACTCATTACTCTCTTGGGAAAATTACAAATTACCTATTGAGTAATAATACGTTGTCCTTCAGTATGCCTGCGTACAGTACGACGCTTTACGAGCAAGTGTGATGAAAAAATTATAACCTAAGATCGATCTGGCCATTTAGAGTGCTTCTAAATGAATGCCTTCTACAAGGGTGTTAATGACGACCACAATTAAGAGTGCAAAGCGGTCACGCCGTCGTTGTTGCCCAGAAAAAGCGTGTTCGTCACCTCGACAAAAATGGTGACCCAAAGAACTATTTCTAAAATTACCTTTGTGATAGATAAACTAACCTTGCGACGTTCGTGTTGACAAGATAAAACTTAACGTGATACATATTTCTGCTGAATGAATAATGAATATGATTTTCATAATATGTCAATTAAGGCTCCAAATTCACCTAGCATCTGAAATGAACATTGAATCAGATATATCTCTCCATTAAAACTATAAACATGTCAGTCGTACCCTGTGCAAATATTGCCTGTAATTTGAACACAAAATGGCGGATTTCTGAAAAGCTATTGTTATTCCATTTTAGTGAGTTGGTTTAAGATAACGTCTGGCTGTATCGCTCGCTTCAGCTAAGTGCCTTTGGTTGTTCCCCAATGGAAATTGTCTATTATTTGTATAGGAATTCCAGGTAGATTAGTTCACGGTTTAACGTACCTACTCTTGGTTCAAAAGTCGTCGATATTTAGCGTCGTTTATGTTTTTCAGGATTCGAACGGTTCTTCATTTTGAGATGATGCAAAAGAGCTCTAGCATTTTTTTATGAATTGCTCTTTAAATCACGCTCTGGCTAGTGTGGTATTGTACTATTATTGTACTAGTATCTATATACTTAAGTACCTACAGCACAACATTTTTAAAGCAAGGTAAGTAGGTACCTTAGGTAGCTTAGGTACCTTACCTAGATACTTAGGTACTCAATGAAACCTGTAACAAATAAAATAATAGAGGAGATTACCCAAAACTAAGCATTTGGTAGATTATTCGGATACTCTAACTCTTCGTGTGCTTGGTAGGTACGGAATACTTTGTTGGTAGGTTTTTAATCATGGTCAGCCTCAAACAACCACTTTTTGACGAGGCTTCCCTTAGCAAGCACCACAGCAACTAACAAGGTACCTATAAAGTACCAGAGCCCCTATAGTGATTTTTGACACAATAAGACAAGAAAAGTTTGTGTTAAGGACTGTGCCCTAAGCACGACTTGTCGAATCCTGCGTTACGTTACGGTTATCGTATCGAGATCGAGAAATCTCATACTGAATTTTAGTTCCAAATACGCTCACGCGCGGGCGCTGTTCCAAACGTCATACAAACTCGTTATAGTTTACTATTCGATTTTACGTGACGCAGAATTCGACAAGTCATGCATAGGGCACTGAATTACTATTGCAAAATGGCAGCCTCTCTATATAGCGGCACGTATCAACAACAAACTGTTCTCATAGTATTTAACACTTTAACGCAAATGCGTTCGAGACGTTATTTTTGGTCGTGGAATGCACTAGGCGCTCTTCTTGTGCCCTGTGTATCCAACACTAATACTAGTTTGATCTGGGGTTTGTTTCATAACGATTTGTAACTTGTAATATAAGCGGAAGTCTCTTGTACATGGAGTTGGATGCAGATAGGTTTCTGCTTGTGTTAGGTACCCCCGAACATCATCAAAGTAGCTCATAAAACAACGCTCCCAAAGTAAAATAATCAGCCAATGCTAATAATATTCAAACCTAACAAATATCGAGCTATTTAATCCTTGTAAAGCATACACGAAATGGGCGATAATTTTCGAACTAATAAAATAACTAGTTCGACAAGCTTTAGAACAGTTTGACATCGTTTAGTTGTTGTTTCTAGCTAAATGGGTAATGGTGTCGTGTTCATGGTATTTTGAAAGATTTAGTACCTAACTATTAGAGATTGCTGTTGGTAGGTCAGTGTTTGCTAACTGGTGCGTCTACAAGATTGATCTATCTCTAGCTATAGTAATTTATCTAGTAAATACCTACAATGTATGGGCAATTGGGCATAGACATTAAAATTATAAGCTGCTCTATCAACAGATATAAAAAGTAAAACGGCTCTACAATGCTCCGTGTAGATACAAAATAGGGGGTAAAATGTAATAAAAATAAATCTATTTCCTAATACATAGGTCCATATGTGACAGTTTCCCTATACGTGACCTCATCTATGTGATGAAAAAACTGCTTAAAACAGGATTATTTTCAAATGCATGAACATACTTAAATGAACAGTTTACACATACCTATTCAATTACAAAGTATAACTAAAATCAATGCTCAATTTTCTTAACGCCAATTACAGCCAGTACTCTACGAACTCAATTACAAACCCATCTATCCCAGCAACTATACAAATTAATCTAAAATCTTAGCACCAACGGCGAATTCTATCTAATTTTATCGGTCGTCCAAAGTAAATTACAATGGCCATATGCCGCGGTTCTTTCCGATCAGCAAAGCAGTTTAATTGAACTATTAGGCTCACAGTACCAAGTAAAAGAACATTCAAGACTGCTTGCCTTCAATTGAATTGCATTCTTTGCTTATGGTAGGATCGATTGCGCGAGCGCCGGTCGATCGACCAATCGCAGCGCAGCAGCACCCGAGTAGGCGGAGCTTGTGACAACCCCACCCACCGCCCCGTACACTGATTTTTAGTAAGTATTGAATTACAAACATTCGATGCATACACGAGTTTTCAAGCCATTTGGAACATTGAGTTTAGTTCTCGTTCAGTTTACTTTGTGGATTATTTGCTGGTAGAGCTTTAGTTATATTTCAAATGGGGACAATGTTAAGCTGCTAGCTTGGCTGGTGTTTAAATTTTTTTTTTCTTGTAGAGAATGCACATTTGGATTTTTTGGTATGGGTAAATAATAAAAATAAAGTTTGTAAGCTAATTTAGGATTTTTTATTAAATATGTACTGTGTTAAGAAAACTCGGTAAATGCAGTGTTTCAGAAATAACAATGTCTAGGCGTCAAGGGGATACAAACAGTCCAAAGACGGTGTCTTTCTTGAAACGAATCAACAGGCGTCTACAATCCATGTTTGCTTAACAATAAAAAAAATAACTGTCCAGCTTTTGTTTCAAGTACACACGATTTAAAATCTATCGTTACAGCTTTCCTACAACTTAACAAAAGCGCCATCTATCGTCGACGACACGTATCGCATGCGTCGTGTGCGGCCACTATCCGACGAACTATCACGACGACGCCGTTACTGTCCGCGCAGCGATATCTGCGCGTGGGCAGCCGGCAGAGGATAAGGACGCAGAAGTGACACTCTCTTGAAAGTGGAATAGATACGGATGGTTTGCTGAACTGCCAGCAGAGAGCAAAGGCACAAGGACTCTTTTTTTGAATGCAGTATGCAGGTAGCCAATGTGATGATACACTTTATTACATAAAACCTTATAAACACTCGAATAACTATTTCTTTTAAATTTGTATATAAATTGTTAAATCCACTATTCCATAAACATGTATCTATTACTAACAGAAACCGACCTCTAAATGTATGAAATGAAAATATTTATGGACTTTACCATAAATAGACTTAAACCTTAACAAAAGCGCCATCTGTCGACGATGCCATGGATCGCATACGTCGCTGCGCTGTGCGTACACTATCCAGCAGCCGGCAGAGGGTTAAGGCTCAGAAACAGAAGCAATACTTTGTTTAGATTACACTCAATCTTTCAAAAACACTTACAGACTATGCATAAATCGTGGAGTGCATGACAAATGCCAAAAACACGCACACAGTCAACCAACCCTGTGTATTTTGCACAGACCTTATGTCAAATTTTGGACAGAGGGGAAATCGCGCGTTACTAACATCTCCTTTCCTGCTCTAAGGACCATACTCTTTAATCTTGCCTAATTGTACGATCTGCGCAATATTATCATTCTACAGCTCTACACGTATCTCGAACTCGTCTCGCACTTAAGCTTTCGATGTTCATATTATACGAATGGCATTCGCAATGCGGTGATACCGTTAATTCGAATTATCGTACATTTGTATGTACAATACTTACAAGTAGGCACCGATAAGGTAATATTTAGGTAGTGTATAACAATAAGGAAATAAGTACAATTATAGCAGGTACATACGATTTAATGCAATTTTAAAACTATACCGTGTAGTGACGATGTAATAAAGATCAGGTTTATTTTATTAACGTAATATACTTTTAAAACTAAGTAGGTAGTCAGGAAGCTCTTTATAGGTCATAATTATGGTCACAGTCATTTGTGAACAGAAAATTTATTATTGTATTTAACAAGCTTTTATTTAATACAGATAGCAGATTTTTGTTTTTTTTTTTTAGTTTTTTTTAAACAAAACTTATTTAGTATGTCATGATGTCTCTCCAAAAGGCACGTTTTATTTAAACGGGGTGCGGCAAAGCCCCTTTGAATATAAACAATGTGATTCTTTTTTTTTTTTAATGTAATTCGCGAAAATACAGTAAAGGCTCGTCTGGCTAACTTGCTATATCTACGTAGGTACATTGGTACCTAAATGTATGCAAAACTGAACAAGAGAACGCAACTCAAAGACAAACAAGTCAGGCGAAACCGTGCTTAACATTCGAAACAGCGCCAGCGCACGTTCCGAGCGCATTGTCAAAACACCTTATACAATTTCACAGGAAAAAAAACCGTACCGTGTGTGGTCGCGAATAAAAACTCGCCACTAATAAAACGCACTCGAAATGGCAAAAGCAAATATTTTTCAAACACCTCCGAGGGTAAACATAATCCTTTGTGACAATCGTCGGTAATTTCGGTGTCGATGACAATGTGATGTTTGCGAAAAAAGAAAAAAAAAGTAAGTAAAGCGACACGAATACTTTTGCAGTTGACTAACCCTAAGGCCGCCACACGCATTGAGAATGCGCTGTTCAGTTATGGGGTTAGGTCTATCGTCGCCGTGGGTGCAGTTTTGTTGGGTGCAAATTTAAGTTTGCCTTTTAAAAGTGTACTATGTTTAACCCAGCGGGTTTCCGATTGGGGTGATTGCTATGTAATTTGTGTATAATTCTCGGCTTGAAAGGTATAAGCTACGGTGTCCCATTATTATGTCGCCGTAGTGTTTAATGTGAAGTGATGCGCTTTTGAATGCTATTGTATTTGTAATGTAATGTCTTGATCTTTGGTGTTGCATGGTTTTTGTAGAGCTATTTTAATGTTAGGTTTTAATTTGTAACGGCTCTCAGTGGTTCATTTACTTTGGATCCTTATTCGGGTTTTTAAAAAAAATCCTTCTTCTGGCACAGTTGGGTTGAAATAGAGAAGACTTTCATGAAAAAAAATCACTCCAGCCCCATTCAAAATATATATAAAACTTGTAAAAGAATGATAATTGTGATAGAAAACTTAACAGTGTATTTATTATACCTGTACAAGAAAAAAAAAATCAAGAGGACGAAAAGTAAGGACATACAAACAATGCTCTTTACCGAAGTTACCATATTAAATTTATAGCTCCTATCTTATGGCTAGTGTAACAATAAATTTTTGACTGCCCAATGACTCACTAGTTACAGTTATAAAAAAAAATTGATCAAGGGCAAGTCGGCCTCTCGCACCGAGGGTTCTGAGCCACCGTCAATAACAGTTGCGCTACTTAAACAGCCCGTTCAATTTAAAATAGACGGTCAGCGCCATCTGCTGTTCTATAAAGGAATGTATTTTTTGATGGCTTTTAAAAAACTGTGCTGATTCGAGACATCGTTTTATTTTCCCTGTAATCTTTGCATAAACGTCTACCATACTTTTTTTTTCTCTCTGCATACTTCGGAGATAAAATAATAATAAAAAAAAAACAAACAGAAAGTGCCAAGAAAACAGAATGTGCAAAGAAAGCCCTTTCATGTGATACCCCACTTAACTCAGTAACCGCACTTTGAAATTTTAAAACTCTTAAGACCCATTTGCAATAAAAATGTAATTGTAATCAATTTACAAAACACTTCATAAACCTTAATCTAATACTAGGTAATCCAAATGTCAAGTCGATAGCATCAGTAGTTCCTGAAATAATCGGCTGTGGTGGACAGACCGATAGGCCTCGTCATGCCATAAGGGTTTCTTCATTTATTTACGGAACTCTAAAAACCACAATATAAAAGCAAGTATCGGAAAAAAGCGTTACAGCCAAATAACCACAACGTTGGCATAGCCGTAACGAATCACCCATCATGTGGTTAAAGTATTATCCAATACTGATTGGAGAAAAAGAAGCCCACTCGAAATAAACAAAATGTGTTTTAAATACAAGTTGTGAACTAAACTAAACAAAGTAAATGACCCACTGATCAATAAGTCATATATATTTTTTTATACGACAGAGAAGGCAAACGAGCAAGTGAGTCACTTTACATTACATGAACTCTAAAAACAATACTCTCTTTTTTTTTGTTCAGTCGTGTAATAAGTGTTAGGTCCGAGGAAAGCCGCTACATTAGTTATTTTGCTTTGCAGCTGTTCTACCTATTTTACATATTCCTGTGAAAAATTTAACGCAAACAATGATGCTTACCACATCGTTATGATCAAGGTATTATGATAAATCCACTAAAGAGGGGAAGATGAAGATCTTGTTTTTCATAAATATCACATATTTTCCGAATTATCAGAAGTTTCTATAGGTTACTCAAAAGAATGTTGCAAAAACGCTGCTATACATTGTTACCATCTGTTCTAGCATTAATAAAAAGCAGAGACACTCAATTTCACACCTTTCAGCAAACCATAACTCCAGCCCAAATCCACAATCTGTTACCCACCATTTTAACACATCTTCTATTTTCACTAATGTAAAAAAATGTAGACATATGGCCGAATAACCGAGTGATTTCGTGTGGTGTAAAGTTCTTTATGTCATTTTGATACTCTCAAGATCTTTTGTGTGTTACGACAAAGGCCTTTTTCTTCGTGTGAATCGGTGCCAGTTCTCCATAGATTTGAATGTATTGAATCGATTTTTCAAGCTCAGTAGTCCTTTGTTGTAAACCGTACGAGACTCAGATGACTTCAACCTTGTTTGTATTTGAGTAAAGTGCAAGGTGTTGTATGGAATGGTTCCACGGGGTTTGACCTTTGTAATTACCATTTATAAGGTCTATTAATTACTTTACAACACTAGCTTGCCTACGCGATAACCTACACACTCAATATAGGTACAATTTAACATTGCCTTTAGTAAAAAATAAAACCTATGGCAAAAGCACATTCATTAGTGCCATACGAATTTTTAATCAGCTTCCTAATGAATTAAAAATGCTGGATGACATGAAATTTAAACGCAATTTAAAAATATGGTTAATTAGTAATGGCTTCTATACCCTAAAAGAATTTTTTGATTATTTTTCGTGTTAAAAAAAAAACTGTTTAATTATTTATAATATGTTAGTTTTGTTTTCCTATAGTTTTAAGTAAATATTGTACGCCCGAAATGGGTAACCGTTGGAACCTAACACCTCAACATTTATATTAACACCTATGTAACACGGTTAAACAATAAAGTTTATTCTATTCTATGCTATTCTAACGTATTGTTCAGGTGTGTGATAGATGGGCGGGCGTATTACACGTCTTCATTACAAAATATGGCTACGATTTCAGCTACGAAATTGTCTCATGCGTGATTTTAAAACCTAAGAATTACTCACAGCTCCAATTGTAAGTGTACTTAGTTATAAAAATAAAGGATAAAACTATGTAGGTACAGTCAGCAGTAGATATTACTAAGCAACCGAAGCGGTCACAAAGATCTGCACAAGCTCTTATGTCTATAACAATAGAGCCGTGCTTAGATCATTGTGAACGCGTCGGTTGCTTAGCTACTTTTACCGCTGACTGTACTTATGCCATTTGTTTTTTCTGACGCTAAACAAAGTACTTAGATCGCACCACACCTAAATAGGCAATAATTTCTCATGATATTCGAAGCAAAACTAAATCTAAATAAAAAAAGATAATATAAAAGATTTTGAACTCAGTTTTGTATGTACATAAATTCTAATGCATTCAAAGTGCTTGAATAACTCGAAAGGCACTGAAGTTTGGATTTAATGTTGATCATGATCACTGAATGTTAAGAGTTCGATTAAACAATGCAGTTGTGTGTGTGTTGCAGTTTTCTAGTGTCACAGTCTATTAGAACGCCGCTGTCACCTCTATATTTTCTCGCCTGATATCTTTAGTTAAACCCCGACGCAAATATTAATGGTGTTGTAAGTTTGACATGTGTATCCATTTGCCTAGTCTGTCGCATCGTAGCTTTTAAACAGATAGACCGATTTGGACGTGGGTATTTCTAATTAGTTTTTTTTCTGTAATGAAACTTCCAAAAAACTATATAGTTAATTAGCGAACCTGTTCACAAAATTTCACTAAAATCTGAAATGCAACCTAGAGGAGAACCGCCGGACAGCCGGACAGACGGCGGACATACGAAATAAATTTTGTCCAAACTGAAACTGAGAAACTTCGCTCACTTCGTTCGCTCGGTTAAATGTTTTTGTTACAGCTTAGATTACTGTTTTTTTTAATGATTATTTCGGCAAAGCTTTTACATAAATAGAAGATTGACAAATAAAACTCTTGGAAAGCGATGCACAACTCGTGAATAAATAAATAAACATGATCATAGAACGATTGACACCAATTGATCCAGTCCCACAATAGGTATAGGCTACTACTATGGGTACTGAGGGCTCAAGCATTTTAAGTTATCGGTCTGACACTTTTTTATCATAATGCTTCAGGTTTATGGTCTAGAAACCTATCGGATTTCCGCAAACAAATAATTAAAACAATTAAGTATTTTTCTCGATTTATTTACAATATTCATTAACTTTCTTACCACTATTTTTCTGCAGAACATGTTATACAGAATACGTACTTTCAACGAGCATAGTGACAAAACTAGTCAAGGAAGACATTGATTTATACAACGATTTTATTTAGTTGTCCCATAAAACAGTTATAAATATTCATCATGACGAAAAAGCCAATGAAAGATAATAATACGAACAAGATCATCCATTACGATAAGACGATTTATTCAAATCGACAAAATTTTAATTTAAGTGGTACATTTAACAATAATAACTTAATCTCGTACGACTCACAATTAACAAATAATTGTATACTAAAAACTGGAGGACGGCAAATGTTCTTTATTGAATTCATAGATCTTAATACTATTTACAAGCAAAAATGAGATCAGAAAATTTACAAAGTGAAGCTACAGTTTAAGTCCCTAATACTAAAAGATCGAAATGATTTTGCAAGCACTAGCGCGATGTCCCAAACACAATGTTATTTCTAATAAACAATTAGGGAAAACCGTTGTAGTTATATCTTACAACTAAAAGTTATAAGGCACAAACCAAGATGCACTTATTCAGTCTTTTATTTTTCACTATTCAACAAAGTTTCTGCTTTGCAATCACTTTATTATTCTTAATTTTCGTCTTCAGTGTCCAGAGCGTCAATAGGGAAGTTCGGATTTAGAATCGGACTTTTGCCATTACTGCCATTTGGTGAAGTAGCCACGGAAGAGATCCCAGCCAAGTTGTGTGTCAAGCTGTGACGCCTCAAATCACAATTCCTCCGAAACACCTTTCCACACGAAGAACAATTATATGGCTTTATATCCGTGTGGGTGAGGAGATGCGTCTTCAGATTGGACCGCTGGTTGAAACTTCTGCTGCAAACCGGACATTTGTGAGGAGACTCTTCCATATGTAAAATTTTGTGGACTGCTAGTGTTCTGGACTGGCAAAATCCTTTCCCGCATTCCAAACACTTGAACGGCTTTTCCTTCGAATGAATGTACCTGTAAAAACCAAACAAAAATTAAACCAAGCGCACAAGATATCATAAAGACCCAACAATTTATAAGGAACAAACTTAAGTACCTATTTAGCGAACAAGGTTATGAGAAAAGGACAATAAATACATCATGTCTGGAGGCGCCGAAACGCCGTTCACCTGTTTGGGATACCCCGTGGGAGAGGTGGGAAGCCTACGTGTGCCCTCGGGATATTGGTAATAAATTGGCAAACCCTCTCATTTTTATTTCATACGCTGTTAATTTACGTCAGACGCAGCACATGATTTACATGCTCATTCATAAAGAATTCGAAAGTTAAGTTTTATACGGTCGAATTTGAAAAACATTATCAAGAATAACTTGACTTACAAAATTACATAGCCCAAGACGCTAATTAAAATCGATCAACGCACACCTTAAATTTTAAATTAAATTTAAACACACAAGATATAATTAACACGCGGAACAACGTGTAATCAATAATAACTATAAAACCAGCAATCGAATATCCGATTCGAGAAATCATCTCCGTATCGAATAAACAAACAGACTCAGAGCGAGTAAATTACGACGTGTTCAAAGTAACGTAATACGTGTAATAATCGTTGAGATTAGTTAGATCGGTAACGATAAAGAGACCTTTCGAGATGGTGAATGAAATAATAATTTCAATATTAAAACACGAGATGATCACCGTGATTAGGTCAGCCGGCGTCCGCGTAGCCGAGCGTGCCCGACAGCGAGCAGCGGCGGCGCGGCGTTAGGCCTAACTCGACTCAACACGACAACTCCCTGATTAATTAAGCTCGCAATGCATATTGATAGCTGAGAACGCCGCATGATCCTACACGACACACTCATTTAATATTCATGCGCTAACTCCGACCACTTGACGTACCAAAATAATAACGCACAACGTCGAATGCCTAAATTGGCGGTATGAAAAATGATTCCAAAATTATTTCACGAGGTAAAAATTAATTTGAGGCTATTTAAATTTCAATCGACACAAAAAATACCAACGACCCGATACAAAAACTCAACTTTGAGTGCAAGGTATATTTACGGTTTTTATTTTTTGTCGTCCATATTAATCCTCACGTCAAGATCACCACGTGCTTTGTCCGGCCGTCGAAGGCCCGCTCCGGTCCATTATAATGTATCGTGTCAAGAGACACCGATTGAACATCGACAGGCGGCCGGCTCGGGTTAACCCTCCGGCGTCTACACGAAATTTATTTTATGGCCACAGAGATACGGTGATTTGGGAGGAAATCGCTGAGACAGGTGTTAAAACTTCAACACCTTTAGCTCTTTTTGGGTGGGGATCTCGGACAGATAAGTAAAGAAATAGATTAACTGAGTTGTTGTTTGGATTATCTCTTGTTTTATGGTGTTTAAGATGTATGGGATATTTTATATTACGTAACCAACAAAAATGTTGCTGAATGATTAAATACCAAATTCTAGATAGGATATCAAAATACCCAGGTAGTTACCGACCAACATGTGGTGTAAAAGATGATGTACAAAGATTAAAAGGGAATGCATAGGAAAATAATACAAAATGAGAAACCAAAATTAAAACATTGGATCGCCAAGAGATTAGCGGCGGTTTTGTGAAATTATTTACGAGCGTGACGAACGACTTGTCGATAGCATCTGCTCAAGCCATACTTAAACCCTTTTTGCTCTTTAATATATTTCTCTTCAACGCCATTATTCAAAAGTCCCTAATAAGATTTTGCGTTGGAACTCCGAACTCGTCGACCATAATGTTTTAGTGATATCTAAAATGGAGAGTCGTGGATCTTTTAAAATATGTTATCGGTATGAGAATACGAGTTATGCGTGATCTAACCAAATAAGAAGACATGTAAAATGGATGTTTGAAATTGTTTTCACCCATTAAGGAGATACAACGATTATCTGACTTGTTCCGTATATTAAGCAATTAAGTGATCATGTGTTTACATGCCTACGCATCTATAATCATAGATGGAACAACCAGAGTCACCTGCCACATTACAATAAAAGCCAAGAAAGCATTTAAAATTACGAGTGAACTTTATTGTACCTGGGTTTGTCACTAATTCTGCGTTAACATTTTGTCAGACTATACGAATGTCAGACGTCGAATTAAACTTGAATAACTGTCAAAATAAACCCAAAATTATTTAAATTAATAACGATTGATTACCTGTGGTCTCTGAGGTGATCTTGCCGTCGGAAGGCTTTCCCGCAAATATCACAGGAGTATGGCCGCTCATCGGTGTGTGTCCTCTCATGTATCAGTAGATTGTATGACTTCGTAAATTGCCGATTGCAAAATTTACAGATAAATTGCTTCTTTGTTCTAGGACCGCTTCCTGCAGTTTTTGGCTTATTCGATATACTGCTACCCGTTGAAGAAGTTGAACTATTTGTTGATTTCGAACTTGAAGTATTCGACGCCTGTGGTGACAAAGGTGCCTGCGACGGACTTCCATTCATTTGTTGTTGATACATTGAATTCATTAAAAGACTTGGGTATCCATTATCTAAGCTGTGCGATGAGCCGTAACCGTAACCTTTTGATGTTGATTCCAAATGTTGTTCCAATGTAAATTCATCTTCATTGTCTAATAAAGCCAAGTCTTCTTCAACTTCTTCTGATAAATCTACGTCTTCAGCTGCTATAGCATCAGATAATTGATAGTCTTCAGGTGTTTTAGGGGAAAAATCCCGAGAGCTGCTTTCAGTAGCATCTATTTCGCTTATCTTAGCGCTTGCCGTCGCTATTCTCAATATATCTTGCTTGGACGTCGAATTACTTTCAGATGCATTAGGTTGAATTGTGCTACTTACGGATGAAACGGACGTTAGGCGTTGTAAAGTCAAATAAGATTCCAGCGCTTGCAAGTTAAGAGCGGCGGCAGCCGCGGAATTCGATGGCAGCAATGCAGCTTGTTGCAGGGAATTCATCATCGCATTTTGTAAAGATATAACAACGCCTTGGAGAGATCTTTGTAACATGTTTTCTTGTAACAACGCCGCTGACGCAATGGACAGATTCAGGTTAGTAGTTGTAATTGTACTAGGAGTCTTACTTGTGTTGGTTTTGGTATCCGCGTGAGGAGACGGCGGGTCGACAGCCAGGACACTGTTCATCTCGGAAGAGCTCTTGGTGTCTTGTATCTGAAGGTTATTCTTGAGCTTGAGGATGGCGCTTTCCAGTGAATTCAACGTGGACTTGCTCGAACGCGATGAACTTTGCTCTTGCATGTTGGTGTTATTGGAGAATCATCGGTGGGTTGACTCCTGCGGTATGCGTGCACGTGTTGTGAAGGAGGGGAGCGGAGGAGGGTATCGCGTGCGCGTGCGCTGTTCCGAGACACGCGCGGTGCTGCGGCGTGCGAGGCGATCGTACGGCGCGGCGCGACTGAGCCGGCGGGCAGCCGGCGACCGCCCCGCCCCCTCCTCGCCCCTCGCCTGTCCTCCCGCCTCACAAAAGCTCTCTATTTTAGGTAACTCTTTGTACGCTGTAATGGTCACCTCACGCTGCCCTAACGACAGACAAGTCCATGAGAGCGAGCGTTGCACCAGATTTGTTGTACCCCTTTCAAATGTAATGAGATTCTAAATAGAATCGCTGTGGTCAGCTCTGCTATAGAAAACAAAGTTCCGGTCGGACCGATCGGTGGGGAACGTTATTTATTCAAAAGCACTTTAATAATAACTGGCGATCAATTAAAAAAGTGCCCTCCATATCTTTAGACATTTACTAGAACAACGACATTTATAGCGTCGTCGGTTTTAAGTACAACCAATTAAAGCAGAAATTATAATTCAAGAGTAAATATAACTCATTTAGGATAAAGTTTTATGTTTGAATGATGGGTCAGAGCATTAAAATTATTAGTGGTACTGGAGAGGACACGGCCATAAAGCCGGAGAAACAAGCTCGAGACAAAAGTGGACATTAACCAAATAAATACCAGCCAGCTTTATGTTGACTAACTGGGACCAGGCGGATAAAGGCACGGCCTTTAAATAAATATAATGAAGTTACTTAACAATTAAATTTTGTAATCACTAGTGATCTTGCGTCTTGAAAATACATAGGTGCACGCTATAAATTTGTGCTTCAAATTAAGTTAAGTTTTGCTACGTTAAGTTGCGTTGTAATTAATTAAGTCTAGCCACCCAAAGGGGAAACGCTGCCAGCGTCTTTAATACCCTTAGACTGTTTTTTTGATTTTTGTTTTAGGTTTCTATTTCAAATCCAGCTACGTACGTAACTATTTTTTCTGTGCATTGCCATTGTGTATTTTAAATTTTATTAGCTGACTTCAAATTTAGTTTATTTTGTAAATAATCTATAATTTGGGAGTTATAGTATTTTGGAAATGACAAATGATTTGTTGACTGCTTTGCTAGACAATATAATCTAGTTTTCAAATCCGTAATAATCCTTTACATTTTGTAACTTAAAACACACAGAAAACACACAGGTATTCTTATTTTCCTTACACAATGTAAGGACACGCCAAAACAAACAACATTCTTTGCATACGAGATGTTTATTACGTTTGACCAATTAACAAAAGTTTGTTTGTCAAAAAGCCTGCACTTAATTTGAAGAGGTCGCGTGAAATTTGCCGTTCAGTGCAATTAGTTTAAGCATTATTAATATTGAATTGGGTACCCAATTAAAATTTCATCTTTATAAGCGTTGAAGTGTTTGGGGTTAATAAAAAAATATTACCCTTGACAGAATCAATAATTAATTCACAATGGTAATTAGATAGCAACTAACCAAACCAAATAAAGACCAGATAAAGATATTAAAACATAAAATCGTGGCAGTTGACGTGGTGGAATGATTGATTTTGACGAGAGCAAACAAGTTCTTGACAATATCGATAGACCAACGTAACATACTTAATATAGGTACAGCAACACGTATAAAGAGAATGATCAAAGTTAGTACTAAGACGTTTTGCAATTGGAATCATTGACGCTGTTCCGCGCACTGAGCAGAAACAACAGGACCCATGCTCCAATAGAGCGTGGTAATTGCAACAATTGACATGGGAAATACGGAAATACGTTATTTTGCAAGAGAATTGTGAATTGTTAAATAATTGTATACATATAGTTAGATAAACATTTGAGCATCTTCGATTTTCGTCTTAGGTATGATGTTCCTAACCCAAAAATGAAAATGCAAATCGATTGTCATAATTCTTTATCTCCTTGTTTGCAACCAGATGATCAGCTCTATGTAGTCACTTCTGTCAATTGGCCATTATCTCAATCTTTGGATACGGTGGACCACATCGTAGCTTTTGAGGTCTACTTAAGGTTTTCGGATCGCGGGAATGCGGGTTACAAAAAAAAGATAGTAAATTTTTAATTTTCCAAATTTTACGTTACACGTTGCCTGTTCATCGTGCCATCACGATTGACACCCGTTGACAATCTCCATGTTCTCTATCTATGCACTTGTGTCTTTGCCAAGTAAAACAAAAGCTACTCGGTTTAGTACTAAATATTCAAATTTAGAATGTTTGCCTCTTCACCGTGCCATAACATTTGACACCCCTTGACAAGCTCCATATTCTCTATATATGCACATTGTATTTGTACCAAGTGAAACAAAAGCCACTCGAGTTAGTACTAAATGTTCAAATTTAGAATGTCTAACGTCACACGTTGCCTCTTCATCGTGCCATCACGCCTGACACCCGTTGACAAGCTAGATGTTCCCAGCGCAGGCACGAGCGCGCTCTCACGCCGCCAGAGCCCGGAGGCACTATGCGCGCACGACTCACAACAGATATAAAATTAATTTATCTATACTGCTGTTACTATGTTTTAGGAGGGAATTACTGGTCAGTTTTAAAGATATACTTTACAAAAAAAAACCGGCCAAGTGCGAGTCGGACTCGCGCACGAGGGTTCCGTAGAAAGATTTTAAAGGTCCAGTGTTAGCAGAGAACTGCTTCTAAGCAAAATGTACGCAGTGTGGGGTCAACTTATATTGGTCTGTGAAATCTAGAGACAGGCATAAAATTTTAAGATTTTGAGACTTTTCTGAGTGGTTGTACTATAAAAGCTACCTTCATACCAAATTTCAAGTTTTTAGGACAACAACCCTTTAGGTTTTCAAAATACGGCAATTTGTATGGCAACGACTTGTTTAATGACTGTATCTTTTGATTGCGTCTACTTAGATGCTTGATTTTTTCACAGCTTCAAGGAACTGCAGGTTTGACTATTTGATATTAATTTCAGCATCCGACCTCCACGCGTTCCAGAGAAAAAGGGTCTTGACAGACAGAGAGACAGACAGACAGACAGACGGACAACAAAGTGATCCTATAAGGGTTCCGTTTTTTCCTTTTGAGGTACGGAACCCTAAAAAGGACCGCTGTTGCGGCATGAAAGAAACGAACCAGGCAGTTGGAAAAGAAGAAAATATTTTTCTCGACACATTGAGACCTTTGATACAATACGATAGAAGAAAAAATATTACAGGGTTAGGAAAAAAAGTAAAACACCGATAAACTTTTGATCCCCGGCTGCATGAATTAAATTACAAGTCGAGTACTTATTGAAAGATAAGACCGAACAGAAAATTAAAAATACAATATAATATGGGGTCCCAGCGCTTACAAGCTTATTTCTGAGTTACAAAAGCGCTTAGTTGATGCAACTTGTGACCAAAGGGCTGGCAGTTTTCTCTCTCAAAGAATCAGCATCGCTATTCAGCGAGGCAACGCTGCCAGCCTTTTGGGCACTATGCCACGGGGGCCTTATTTAGATTTAATTTAGTTTATTTAGTTTAAGCTTAGATTTAATGTCATTGTAAATTGCTTTTATTATGTAAATAAACTTTATTTCATTCATATAATAGGTATCTTCAGAAATCGCATCCAAGTCTTGTTTCATACAACTTTTGCTTGGCATCTCAAACCTTAAACTTTTCTTGAAATCAACAGTAAATATCTCTTAAGATAAACGAAAACTAAAAACCTGGTCAACCTAACCCTCCGACCGTTCGGACCGTTTTAGCTTTCTCCACGCTATCGCGTGATTTACCGACTCGCCAAACTTGCCCCGTGTTTTTGGGCATAGCTACAGTTAACTGGACTACGGTGTCACTAGTTAAAGCCATGGGTTTTACGACCCATTAGCTGATGATCGTTTTCCTACCAAAAAAGACAGATTAGGAGTTAAAATTTCGTTAAAACTGTAGTAGTACAGATATTCAATTTAAAGATTATTTAGCTAGAAAGACTAACTGTTTTCAGGATAGTCGAGTAGATTAATTTAGTGTAACTATATTGAAGGTAATCGAAGTACACCATTCAACTTATAAAATTCCTGTAAACTCGTACGAAAAGACATGTAAAAATATTTTTAATACATACAGTTGCTCAAAAAGCGGTACATTTTGTAGCTACATTTCATGCGGAAAGTTGTATTTTTCATACTAGTGCTTTTTACTTTTCCAAGGCGCCGGCGGCACTCCTCCGCATTTCTCCACCTGGACGCTGGCGGGTGGTGGTGGGGCGGCCTACCCCGGCTTTGTAATTTTTTTCGCAAATGCATTAATAAACGTCGTTTGGTACACGTGCGGAAGTGTCATTTTCACTCGTCTCTAGTCTCGACCCTCGCCTTGCGGTTCGGGCCTAGACACCTCGGGACTCGGGACTCGGGACTCGTGCATAACGACATACTTTCCGCACTTATATCAAAAAGTACTATTTCACACTAAATTGGCCACAAACTGTCTTTATAAGAACAATTTCGTTATCACATTCGATAATTCTACCATAAATTAATGTATGATTTATCTAATCTATGATTTAAGAGAGGTCCCTTGCCTGTAATAGGTGTTATACTTCACAGATAGCATCCGAAATTATCCGCTTAATCATAACGAGGCAGAACATTACTGCCCACGCGCAAGTGATCTTCCTCCGCATAAAACTGTACGTAAACTATAATGCATGGTGATAGAGACGATTTAGATATCGATTTAAGTTATAGGAGAACGGGTTTATTTATTTTATTTTGCTATGTCTCTATTTTTCTAATCATAGATGTTCGGTGGCAGATGAGCATGTTTTTATTACGGAAACCATTGACAACACGGATCATAATCGCCATGCATCATGAGTAGGTCACGAAGTCCCGTTTTGAATACTTCCATAAATCTTCTTCTCCGATGATACCCTAAGGTTTACCCATAAAGCAGACAGACTGGAGGCGCTTTTGGCTTATCTATGCACACACGTACAGTACAGCACGTGTATACGCTCATGGTAAAATTTGTTACGTTCCTACAAACTCATACTAAAAGAAAACTGTCACACAAAAGCCGAAAACACGCACACAGCCAACAGATCGTGTGCATTTTACATGGACATGATGTCAAAATTTTGGCAGAGAGGAAACCGCATGTTAACACCATTCCTTTCCTGCTCTAAGGGCTTACCAATGCTCTAGAAAAAGTTGCGGAAAGCCAATGGAAGCAGATAGGCTTTGACTAGTAATTATCTTATAGTCTGTTGCGACCTCTACATCTTTGACTTTTCATGTTGTAACCGTAAGGCTACACCTAGCATACTTACACTGTGCGTTGATTCTCTAATGCAGCCTCGCTCGCAGCCAAGACAGCTAGTGCCACTTTTCTATACTAAATGACTGATAATTTGAGACTACGATGCTGATAGAGCAATTAATATACCTTCTTCTTCTTCTAGTACCCTCTCCTATCAGATGTCGGCGTTCATTAGGGCTGTTTTTACTTCAGAGACTGCCGTCCGAAAGAGGGATCTGGTACTTATCCCGAACCAGTCCCTTAAGATTTCTTAATCAGGAGGTACGTCTATGGCCAGATGGTCTGCGGAATAAACCTTAGGCTTGGTAATTCTTTCGTGCTGGCATCACGTAACGCCGCGCCCCAATACTAGAGCTTCCAACCAATAAATGGCACAATATCGCTATCATCTTGTGCCTTGTTTTAGCATATTATGTAACACACGCTGAGCGTGCATGACTGAGGCCAGCACGTGCACATGATAGACAATTTGCATCAACGTCCACGATATGACGCCTTACTAAACCCTGATACCGTAAGTGTTCGAAATTTTGTAATCACGATTTATTAGCTGAAACGTACGCTGTTGCGGTTTTGACTGTGAATATAAACTTCTGAGTAAACCAGACGTTTTTCTATACTGTTCTACAATAACACAATACAGAAGGTAAATGTCCCACTGCCCGACACTGCCATAATTATAATTTTTGGAACCTTGAATAAATTATTTTATAGAAAATAAAAGATTGGGACGCCTAACTAGGCTTACTGGAAAACTTTGAAAGTCTAAGGGAATTGCCAGAATTTGCTCTACAGATCTTAACTTTCTGGTGACGAAGCAAGTCTAAACCTGCTGAATCGCATCGATACAAAGAAAAAACAATGTCCGCTCTCTTACTTGTATAAACTGTCGTTTATTTAATTGGAATTAGGTTAAGCTAAAAATACAACCAAATTCAAAACTCACTGTACCAACGGCAGGTTTGGCAAAATCCTGACCTCTGACCTGTTTAAGACTTAATTTATAGCAGAAACCGGTTCCAATATCTCAGCCCTTCGATCCTCGATTTATGGTTCGAAAGTCCGTCTGTATCTCTATGGTCATCTTACTCACACTTACCTGGTGAGTGAGAGATGTTAGATATCGAATTGAAAGTCTCGTCGCGCTGATAATGTTTAAAGCACGATTGTGTCTCGAAGAAGGTTCGTTAGACTCTATACAGAAAATTATGTTTAGTCAATAATTGTGTCAAAACACAAGATTTACACTTAAGCACGAAACATTAACTTTCAATTTGCTTCATAAAACTTTAAGCCTAAATAACACGTGAGCACTACGTAAAAATAAAAACTTACTTAGTGTACGATGGTCATAATAATTCATAAAAATTCTCGCGTTTTACTTTAAAATGGTTGTGATTTTAATCTAGACACGTTATTGGTAGTGAGATTGTTCCATCGACACATTATTATGGTTAGAGGTTTCTTAGGTAAACTAAATAAAATGTTAAACATACTAAAATACAACCTTTACGGACTGAAGAGTTTATTTTTATAAATATATCACGTTTCAAAATTTCCTTTGAGCTCGCAGACAGTTAGATCTCTAGTTACCCCAGGAATCAAAGAACTTATGACGGAAGCTACCATTACCCTTGCACTACATTTTTATTATGCCCGCTCTACGTTTAGCCGTCGGTTCGCGCGAGAATGCGAGACAAGGCGCCAACATTAAGTTTGGAGTTGTTTCGCATATTCTTTGCAGTTTCGCGATTTGTTCTCCGATTTTTTACTGATTTTTATCCGCGTCTAGGACCCGAGAATATCATTGTAAGATTACTATGAATTACGGTGAGTGTGGTGTCGTAATTTCGGTCATTACACTTTTCACTTAAAATGTTAGAAGTTGCATTCCTACTAGCTCATACCAAAACAAACGCTCACAAATAAACATTTTCCATGACCAAGTTTATCAGTTTTTTAAACATAAGTCTAATGTAAGACTAGAGTGAAATAAATGGATCACTCAAGTATATAAATAGAGTATACGACGACTTGTTTTGGATCCATATTAGCACTATTCAGTAATAAGAATCGCTACAAATTGATCATCCACTCACGTTCTAGAAGAATGGATTAGGAGAAATGGATGGAATAAATGGATTATGGAGAAATGGATGGGAGAAGAATAGATTATGGGGTGGAGGTCCTGGGTTCGAACTCCAGTTCGAGTCTTAATTTTTCTGGCCTTTCTGTATATTTACGTTTCAGTAAGAAATTTGAGAAATAATTTCGAACGGGATGACCGAAAAAAAAAATACCTACAAAAAGTTGGTTAGAATGGATTAGTCCGAAACAAGCCAAGTGTACCTGCTCCTGATCCATAAGTGCTGTGTGCCCTGTGCTATAAGCACGACTTGTCGAATCCTGCGTTACGTTACGGTTATCGTATCGAGATCGAGCAACCTCATACTAAATTTTAGTTCCAAATACGCTCACGGGCGCTGTTCCAAACGTCATACAAACTCGTTATAGTTTACTATTCGATTTTACGTGACGCAGGATTCGACAAGTCGTGCTTAGGGCACTGGACGATTTAAACCCTTTCAACCGATCGAATGTTCCGAGACACGGCTATAATGTTTTATAGGGGCTGCAATGTTTACGATTGTCACATTTAATCACATCATTGGATGTAATTAAATAAAGTTTGGTGGAAAACGATTTTTTAAGTTTAACTGCTGCATTTGAGTAAATAAAAACCTAAACCATTTTTTTCGTTTTTTTACCACACACGAGGTCGGCGTAGTGATGGAAAAAAGTGTCAACGTCGATATTGTGAATCAATTAGCTTTCGCCTTTGAAAAAATAAATGTTTCCGTGGTTTAGTTGCAGTTTATTAATCATAAAAATAGAAACTACATATAATTATGTACCTACTTGCTAAGTTATATAAATATTTACCTAATTATACACGAATTAGAAACGCAAATGGAAAACTGGGCTTAAAAATAAATGTTAAGCGTAAATAAAAAAAATGCCCTAAATTTATTTGTTAATTAATTGTTGTACAGATTTCGAGAATTGACAAAGATTTTCTTTTACTAAATCTATAAAAAAGTATGGTTAAAAAAACGTGACACTTTGCAGAGTTTGTGTTTTTCCAGAACTGCAGTAATGTGCACTATGCTGCCAGGAATACCGAAGTAGGTCCCTCCCTCTACTCTGCCATTATCAGCCACGTCCACGACCAAATACTGTCACCACATTATAATAACTCTTCTGGAATGTTCATAAACCGTTCGGTCCGTAAATTTGAATCGGGCACGTGCGTTGACCGACGAATACATCGACAACCGCAGTTAATGGGCTCGATATCCGTTTGAAATTTATGGCAATCACTAACTATCAACTAATAACCATAGTCCTAATTATTACACGTTTATGATCAATTAACAGTTTATTGAGCATATTACTGAACAATTAGCCCATGCCCGTGGCTTTCCTCCCGCTGCATAATTCTATACCCTGCGGGAATGTCGCAAAATAAATATATGTTCTATTTCTACATCATAATGAGAACCTCTTTGCAAAATTTCAGCTTTCTGCGTTAAAGATTTTGGCTGACCGATGATACCTAAGTCCATCGTTCATTCAGTCAGTGAAAGGACTTTTTTATAAACATTAAAAAAACAACTGATTTCATTAAGTGAATGTACCAATTCATACACTAAGTCACTAAACGAACTTCTGCTACGAAATTAATATCCTGATTGAAATATTGTCCAATTAATTCCGAATGGTATTATTACAAGAGTAATACATCAAATTAGATGATTTATGTGTTTGACCTTTGCAATTACATATCAAACTGTTATATCCATATCATAATATTAAAGTCGGCTCTATCTTACGACGTACAGGAGCCCGCTCCTTCTATAACTTTCGAGTCGTGTGTCAAAACACAGTGTGCTATTACTTCCAATACTTCTACACAGGTTTTCAGTTGGAAAACGATTGTGTACGTGTCTGCAATAAGCCGATCACGCGAATACATTTAAAGATGGCTGCCAGAAGCGAGCTGTATGCTATATAAATCTCTGCATTGAGGTCTGGTGCAATTAATCACAAATTTCTGTTACATTGTTCCAAACGATTAAACTGCAGTTGCAGTTACAGGTACCCTCAGCTGCAGTAACTGAGGCACATTTACTTGTACAGAAATAAATACAAGTTACAAACAGCGAGATACAAGTACAAAGGCGGATCTTATATAAAGTAACTAGCCAGTTTCACTTAAATTTAAGTACTTAATGTTTAAAAGGGGAACGTAAAATTTTTATTTAAAATGTTACTTATTGTCTCAACAGGTGCAAAAGCTACCGATCAACAGATTTTTTTGCTTGTGATTTTATGAAATTATGTAGGAAACAGAGGAACACGTTTGTATTAAAGAACATAAACTTCACATGCACATGAAAATGGTCGTTACCCTGTAAAAATGTATAATAAGTGCAAGGTTTAATTAATTCGTCTATAGATATAAAGTTATAGCCGCCCGCGTTTCCAATTCAAGATAAACTTTAAACATCTTCGCAATGGTATTAACAGCTCCATACAATATTTCAGCAAGGCATCGGATAAATAACGTGCTGAGCTAATCTAATTACTTAGCACAATGTCTTATTTGTAAGTTTTCATGCAATTAAATGCTCGTCGTGTAAACCGGTGCCGATCTGCTATACTGTCATAAAAGGTTTATGTCCATAGGAAACTGAAGGCAGTTACGACTTTTTTGTTAGCAAGGCTGCGATGCTGCGCCGATTTGTAACTCGCAGTGGGTTGCGTTTTGTTCATGGTTTGATTTAGCAATATTGTTTTGTTTACATTTGTATGGTGTGTCCTGGATCTTTGCTATGGGATAGCAGTTCCCTTGGTGCCTATGAACTGGTGGAGATTGAATATGTAACGTGAAATATGATAAGTGACTGACCCACTAATAGTGGAACGTATTCACAGAAAATGTCAGTAACTAGTTACCTTGTCAAACAATACGATGTCTCTATGACGTTTACTGTCAAAAGGTTCTACAGTGGGTCAGAAACAAATTGTTCATTGGTGCTTTAGTAATTAAACTTGTAATTTGCTTCTGTAACGTCTTTACTGATTGACATGTCTTTAAGATTTGCCAAATTCTGTAGAAGGCTTGGATATGCCAACAACAGGTTAATTAATTTTATTGATTACTGATTCGTTTCGCAGCATCCAAATAAGTCATCACCACATTTTTACGACTGACTGTCACTTAAAATGTACTGTTTCATCTTTCTGTATGTGTCGAATGTATGTGAATAAATGTTTCTCTTTCTCTCTCTCTCTCTCTCTCACTTAGCAATGCACCAAGGCGAAGTATCAAAAGTTTTTTTTACGCAAAATTCGAGACACTTCAATTTAACAAAATAATGAAATCATCAATAATTCACTGCACTTTTAATTGTTTTAGAGCCTACATAACTAAAAAGTACCTAATAAATTATAATATTAAAAGCAATCCACAGATTTTTTTCCCGTTGAATCTATCTAAATTTGTCCTTAATTCTGGTGAAACTTTCTGGAAATGTATGAGAATATTCTGGAATCTTTGAGAATGTTCTGCAACTTGAACAACGCTGTGGAAACCTTGCCTTTATGGTACTCATCACCTCTGAAAGTAGATAGAGTGGATTTTTCATTGCTGTCGTGTTCACTTTATTGCCTACGACAAACCTGCGATGACTGTATCTTGATTCAACACCGCTGACTCTCAATCGTCTATTTAATATAATAGGACACTTTTAGCAAACAAAAAGGATTTAACGACTATAAACACGGCAAAGATGCAGTCAACCAAAGCGTTGCCAGCAATTAATTCAATTACCACGCTTCACTGGTCAAAACATGACGAGGTAATGACCAAAAACCGATATTCTAAAATCGTTAATCTAGTAGGTTGTTCCAGCGAACTTGTTTGGTGTTATGTTTCGTGTTGGTCAAACGTTAGACCAGGTAGATTTAACGTGGAGTTTATTAAAAGGTTTCCTGGTGATAGCTTGTCGTCAGTGGATTAAGAATTTTATTTTATATAATTTATTGAATCAGGCGTTACTTTGCGGAGGTCCATATTTATGAACTAAAAAACAATTACTTTGCTCACCCGCGACCACTAATGACAAATAGTTATATCTGTGAGGCAAATGTATGTTTTCATGCAACACCTCCGCCTCCACTGCTACACGAATCAACACATGCCACACAGACCCAACTATCACCACCACCACTATACTAAACGCTGACGCGTTTCGGCACTCTCCACGAGGCCATTTACGAAGCACAACAACAACCGCTCAACATGCCACCACTTCCACTACATGCATGCATGGTGGCATGTTGAGCGGTTGTTGTTGTGCTTCGTAAATGGCCTCGTGGAGAGTGCCGAAACGCGTCAGCGTTTAGTATAGTGGTGGTGGTGATAGTTGGGTCTGTGTGGCATGTGTTGATTCGTGTAGCAGTGGAAGTGGAGGTGTTGCATGGAAACATACATTTGCCGCACAGATATAACTATTTGTCATTAGTGGTCGCGGGTGAGCAAAGTAATTGTTTTTTAGTTCATTTTATTTTATGTCTATACTAATATAATAAAGAAGTTAAATTTGTGTGTCAGTTTGTTTGGGGTAATCTCAGAAACTACTGAAGCTACACTGTCCCTGATTGGACACAGGCTACTTTTTTGTCGGGGAAGTGCAAAGTTCCCCTGGAACGCTGAAGAATTTTTGGGCAAAAACTAGTATTCAATAATAGACTTGGCTGAACATTCTCAAATCGGTAGGGCAAAACACAATACTAGATCCATAAAAGTGTAGTTGGCATTATAAGTAACATCTTATCAAAATAAACCTACTTGAAGAAATAAAATCGTGAGCATATCAAAGTATAAATCGTACCGGAGTTAAATTATTGTACTTTAATAGTACGATAAGTAAGAACTCTTATTTAGAGACCAAGCTTGACCACAATAAGAACAAAACAGTCAGCCAAGTTATTAATGGCATTATTCACATTCCTATATTAGATTAACAGTGGGAGCCCTACTGGTCGGGGAATGCAAATGTATTGTGGCATCATAAGTTTTAATAATGATGCAGACAGGACGTTTACTTCAACAAAGTTAATGTTAGGTATGGTTTTTAAATTGATTAAATTGAAGATGGAAAAACTGGAGGATTTAAAAATAACGAAGTTAAAAATTATCTTTAAGTTCTTGCTTCTTGGTCAGATAGTCTTAGTCAGATAGTCAAGAAATGACCCGGTTAAATGTATAGAGAATAGAGACTAGAATTATGTTATTTGCCATGTTATGAGAACGCATACAAAAGTTTGTGAAATTATCTCTGAAGTGTTTCTTGATTACATCTTTGACTTAAGAATGAAGTTTACCTAAATAATATAAATTACAAAAGTTGTAATAATGAGCGGCACAATTATTTTTAAAATTAAGCGAGAAGAAAATAAAATTGCAAATAGCACCGTAATTCATAGCGCGTCTGCGACTCGCAATTAACCAGTATTTTTTCTCCATTGGACAACCTTGGCCACAGTCGTTATTGCAATTTCAATAAAAATCTCATAATCATTCGTATGCTTCCACCAGGCAATAAACACTGAGCTGTAATATAATAAACATATTAAACACATACAAAAGTTAAGGATATAGCTACCGCCACTTATACTTGCCGAGTATGATATACGCCTGGGCACGATCAAAATACGGTCCTTAATGTACCCGTCAATGCTTCCACCACATACGGCGATATCATGACTTAAGCCAATAAACATGAAATATCATGTGGTCGTGAGACGTATGGGTGATGTTGACTTTTGTGCTACACAATAATAGCTCCACGCAATCTATATTGTTCAATAAACAAATCATAGATATCGGGAAAGGTGAAATTAATTTAAACAGAATATAAATTCCTCACCAAAAAAAGAAGACGCTGTGAACGCATTTAAAGGATCCCAAACTGCTGCCCCAAAGCGCGCGACCAATAGCGTTGTGGTTATTCGAGATAGACTTGATAGACATGAATGACGATGCAGTGATTCAAATCGAAAAATACGCATACTGCAGTTGACAGTAATCTTGGCCTAACAATAATATAAAATGGGGCTTACGTTCAACGCTTTTCGATATCAGAGACACGATCGATTCGTTTCATTTGTCAAGTGACTCAGCATTGTCGTTGACGTGACGTTCACAAAATGCAAATTTCTCAAAAATCGAACAATACAAATCTCGATCGGTCCGTCTCGATTCGTCGACGGTATCGAGCTCTTGTCTCGCCAAGCAATTGAATTCAGTCGATCACTAATCGATGTCTTGTCCGTGATAGGCGCGGTCGGAGGCCACGGCAGCAGGGTGCCGACTTACCACACAATCCATCGTTAACTTCTTTCTTTCATTAACACCATTACTTACGATATCAACCTTATGTACTGCTGTTGTAAAGTCCATAATTCTTCTTTTGTACATAAATATTGAACCTTTTTGTACTTAATCTTCTACCGCATTTTCGTCAGCATCTTCAAGTGCGCAGTCATGAATCAGAGCCGTAAGACTTATTGCTAGAATTAAAGTTGCTTTGTACGTTGGTAAAACATACTACCTTTTCGAATTGATGTTTTGTATTAACCTCATTACCTATCTTAATACAGGATTTGCCCTTTCGCGCCGACTAATCACAAATGAGCATGTAAAGCCGGTAAATTATGTTGCATTCAGTTCATATGGCTGGTGTTTTTTACTTATTAAATGCTTATTCATAATTAACCCCCCTTGAAGTTTATTACTTCTGTATGAGGTAATGAACGTGTGCAGTTCGGTCGATCTGATTGGAGCATTGCTATTCTGAAGTGTGTTGTTGCTTTGAAACACTTTAAAATAAATTCTTGGGTAGCAAAATAGCTTCTTGTCAAGTTAATATTGCGAAGTAAGATGCAGACGACGACCCACATTCTTGGTTTAAATCATACCTTTGTCAATGATGCCCATCACTCCTCCTTGATAGGAGACACCTCCACCTCGCCCCACGTGATCGCCTCTAACTTTGCAATTTTCTTTGACAGCAGATATCTGCACTCTGTATCTAAACTAAGCGATTTATACTTGTAGTTGCTCTCATCCACAGCTAACTCCTATTCAAAGAAGTCTACTTGCACGCTCCAAAAGGCGCCTGATAGTCACTGTTCCGGATCGGTACGGGCCAGCACTTCAAAGCCATCTATTTCCCCCGCTGCCATATATAAAGTGTCGAAGGTCCAGCTGATGACGACCGCAAGAGTTAAGAGCAACCGCGCTCGTGGTAACCCCCCGCCGGAGCGCACCGGGGGCCGCCCGACCCGCCGAACTAAATCAAATAATGACTAATCGATTCTCTCTTATATTGCACAGTAGGTACACGTCAAACGTTATTCCCTTTAGTTCTCAACCTTTTTTCTCATGTTTGCATAAATCCAGATTCGTTATAGACAATGCCGTGATTGATTCGTTGTAACTTTAATAGTGCCCCGACTTGATTGATGTTTATTAGTTCGGTAGTCGGAGTTTTGGGAATCATTAGACTAGTGCAGTGTCTTATGAAGAATGATTATGGCACCGCTTGAGGTACTCAACTTAATTCGAATTTGACTGTGTGTTATTTATGATGCGTAGGTCTGTGCGCTCTATGGTATCGTAAGCGGATGTCTATTAATTTAGTGTTAATTGAATAAATTTCTCATTTATCATCCGTTCTATTCGCGACATAGGAGTCGATGTTTACGAGGTCTCTTATTTATATCGTTCCTTAGGCTACCACGGCCTTATCGGGTGATCACATGAGAAATTTCTAACTGGATCTTAAACGACACGGAAATAAATTTGAACAATCGTTTCGTAGGCCATTTATTCTAAATAGCTGATTTTCTCGGATGGCCTTTTTTAACACCTACGCATGTAAAAACTCGTTCACACCGCATTCAAAAAGAATCCTATTAATCCTACTACTTCATCTATACTATATGGATGAAATTTGGAATAGAGAATAGCATATACTTCCGCAAGATTAAATAAAAATACGTCATTGTTGAAAGTGTAATGAACTTTAGTCTAAGCCAGTCGGTTTGCAGTTCAGCTTGAAAGTATCTCGGTAAAGGCAAGGCTAAATTTTAACTCTATTCTTCATGAAGTTAATGTAGGACAGCCAAATAGGTACCTAACTAAATAACTGATGTGCTTTGCATGCTTACAATCTGGGATGCTTGTTTTGTATGCTTGTAGACTGGCATGTTTGGTTCCTAGCATGTTCTCTTGCTTGCTTATATCTTAGAAATCCTCATGATTCACGCGACAGACGCCGTGGCCAACATATTTTAATTAAGACCTCATTTCATATATTTTTTAAATTACCAATCATAACTACGTCACTCTTTGTTTTGATCAAAAATGAATGCAATTTCAAAATTTCTTTCACTTCTCTGGTAACGGTGTAATGTAAGCCCAAGTGAAATGTGATTGTGTTAAATCAGATAAACAATTATAACATTTATAATGCTAGCTTATTTTCTTAGTAAACAATCCAAACATGCCCTAATATTAACTGTCGATGTACAATATACTAACACCGCAGTATCGTCAGGCCGGAATAGAAACTCAAACATTTAATAGCAAATAAAATGTTTATTCATCGAGCTGCATGATTGGTCTGTTATGGCTTCATTTTAGGGCCTACTTTTACTGCCGATGTCTTGAGTACCGACCACAACAGTTGATTGTAATGTAGATTATTGAAGTGGAGTGTCTATTACACCTACCTTTCAATAATCTGCTTTACTAAGCTATAGAAGTTTCGGACCAAAGAATTGTTCGTTGGTTGTTCGTCAATTCAATCTGTCTGATGTAAGAAAAGATAAATTGTTTCAGATACATTTATTTAATTCTTCAAGATTCTTCGTCATTATTTTTCTGATAATGATAACGGTAATTTAATTGAATCAGGTGGTACTTTTTTTGAATCATTTATTGATAAAATGGACGAAAGGGGTTTTAGTCGCTGATCAGCCTCATTGGGTTTCCACAATTATTTACTTTGCACGAGTCTATACTAAAGAACTAAAAATCATCCCTTTGCTACCTTCGTAACCACACGTTCAGGACAATTACGTCTAAGATTGGTTTCTATTCATGAATGAAATCAATCTCAATGGCATAGGTAGGTACCACAAATACCAGCAAAGAATTATAAATAAAACAGTACCTACAAACAAATTTAGAATTCAAGTGATGTTCGTCAAATTGATCGCAACGCGCTTAGATTAACATGGTCCTTGGGTAAGAATGTGTTCGAATAAATTTGTTACGAAGACTCAACAAGGCGGATATCACAAGCAATAGAGACTGAAATAATACCAGTGTTATGAAAGACGTAGAGTTTATTTTGGATTGGGAAGGTAAAGGGATTTTAGTTCTCTTGAATAATAATCACAATGCGAATCAGCTTGTTCACAGCGAGTTTGTACAGGAGTCGAGCCGAGGTGACAAATAGTCGCCGTTCGGGAGAGGTCGGGGGCGCAGCAACATGTCGATGTTTTTATTTGTTCGAGGCAACGACGGGATAGTGATTGAGAAAGTCGATACAGCTGGTTTATGTAGATTAGGAAGCGCAGTTAAGGTGTCAGCAGACTTACGTTTAGTAAAAAACACTTTAAATCATCATAGTGACATCGCCAGTACTTTAATTTTCTACTGATAAACAATTTTAAGACAATTCCTACGTGCAATTAAGAATTTAATACTAAATTCAAATATATTATTATATTCTAGGTAAGTATGCAGGATCTTATAAGACAATCGACAAAATTTCCGAGAACGGCACAGTAGTTTCGCATCCCTCAGTTTATAGATCCATATCTCTTAAATGTATGCATTCAGCAGCACATAATTCAGGATTACAAATTGTTTGTTTTAGGCGGAGACACCAAATGTATTGGCGCGATTTCAACTTAAAAGAGTGGCGATAAATATATAAAAATCTGATGTGCCTTTGCAAATGGAAGATCGCGTTTTTTACCAGCGTTACATTTTTCTTATTTGTCTGTCAAGGCAGCTGGAATATTAATTTGTTTGTAGATACAGTCATCAACGGGTAAAGTTTTATTAGCTTATGCGTAATTAGTGTTCTCTGCAAACGAATATTTAAAATGTGTTTTGTTTTTTCTTCAGATCATCAGTAGTTTTGTCATCTTGCGTCACATTTAAAACGAAACCAATATTTTGTTCCAAGACACTCTGTTACTAAATCATATTTTACCAAATTAAGATACCTACTACGTTCTAATAATGAGCATAAATAATTCTATCGCATTATAAATTTCATCGACAACCGTTTTGAGGTTATCGTGTCCGTTCGAATCGAAGAAGAAATATACATCTATATTTATAGTCGATGGCAGTTCATAGCAAATTATTACCATTTATGTGCAAATTCACTATTCTTTAGTTGTCAGCGAGCTTTATATTTCCTTTTTAACTTGTTTTTAATGTCCTTTTATAATTTATAGCATCGATTACGACTAAAATAATAAAAAGTAAAAATACCTTTATAGCAACCTTGTAATCGTACATTGAATTGATTTTGGAGGTAAAAAAAATACATCATTAATATCTTTGAGTGGGGTTTTGCATAGGAATGAGTCACAAATTAATTTTTATATGTGTCTTTTGTATTGCCTTCTGTTTTTATGGCAGTGCAACGGGCAAGTAAAAAAATGTAGGTACCTATCTACACATTTTGCTGAATTCGCAATCTGATTAAATTAGATCATCGACGTACAAGTATTCGATGAGAGATTGGAAGAAGCACGAACACTGCACGTAAGTCCCATTGGTTGGAATCGCGGAGACCGGTCAAAGTTGAGCGCTTGACCCCCAATGACCCGGCCAATAGCTATTCGTACCGGTAGGACAGTCATGAGTCACAAACACTACACAGCATTTTGGTAATAAGTACTTTAGCTAGTGTAATTAAAGCATTATGCAGCTAATGGTTGTGATAGGTACCGAGTGTTATGGACATTAATGACAAAGCAATATTGCCAATAGTAAATGATAATGCTTGTGTTTAAGAACCGACGACGTGTCGTGCTCAGACTAGGTTTGTCAAAATCCGATAAGCTTTTCTTGTCTTAAATATGTCTTCAAGCATTTGAAGCAGATTTTGCCGAAACTTTACACGAACAGGTGAATATAGAAAAAATCTTAAGCATGTTTGCTTAAAATACGCAACCACTATATAATTATGGCGCTACTTCACACAAAACCGCCTTAAAAATTGATTCGAAACAAAAAATATGTCCTATACGAAGGACTAAACACAAACACGATATATTCAAATGAGGCCGGTAATGAGTGGCGGCGAAGGTATGATTTCGGTTAAAATATGTGCATTATTTAGGTGCAGCCGGCAGCCGCAGGCGCAGCGCTAAATTAAAAACACGTCAAATGTTAAATTGGACCGAGACATCTATTAAGGGGAGTTAAGGCATGACCACAGTGGGATGACGACATTGAAATATTAATGTTTTTGGAGCATTCTTGATAAGAAAATATCCGAGTATTTGGTTTCAGAATAAATGCACATAAAAAATGGAAATCAATCTGCAACGTAAGCGTTAGTCCGTTGATGGTACAAAACCTTTGTTCCAGTCATTAGTTCGTATAGATATCTGCAGAGATAAGAGCAGAGAGAAGAAGACCCGAAGGCCTGAGCCCAGCCAGTGGAACGTAAAAAAGGCTGATATTGATGATGTCAATTTTTATTTTTGAAGATTTTTACATGAAGATGTACCCATACCTAGAAAGGTATGGGTACATTATTTTCGTACTTGCTCGGCAATTCGTTTTTGTCAAAAGCTGTTCTTTACTTCTTCCTAATCATCAACCCTACCTATCCTTTCTTATTACCTCCGGAATTTTATTCTATAGCTTCTCATTGTACCTACTGTTTTATTACGGTGTTAAATGAAGAATTGTATGTTTTGTGCTGTACCAAGTTGTTCTTTGAGAACATAAGAGAACGTTGATACCATCAAGGAGCTTAGTTCTTCACTGTGACCACAGCCTAACGTCCAACTAGGGGTATCAAGAAACAAGAGCTCGAAGGCTTTTACTTAATTCAGAAGCACAGCGGGTGTTCCCCAAACCATTGGCCGGGCACCGTGAAATATGAAGCGGGCGTCCTGTGATCGCTGATCACCTAAGGCCATGTCCTGCGTTTCTCGAATTCTTTCCACTTGTAATTCTAAATGTGGAACTTAAACGATTGGCTATTATTTTGGTTGTGATTGGTTGAATTTTGATGTTGAATGATTTAATTATAACAAGGAGGATAGTATATGGAGTGTCAAAGCGCATACTTCGAATCGTTCCCCGCAGTCATCTTAAAATTCAGGCAATTTCTAGATGGCGCCAAGGTCGTAGGCAGCGGGTCAAATAATAACAAAACAGCGGTACGAATGTGTCATTCAAGCAAGGTAGATGGCGCTGAATGTAAATAAGAACGATTCATAGTATGGGCTTTGTCAATCGGTTTACTTTCCAAGATCCTTGAATTATAATACCCTACTTTCCCCGGGATGATGCTTCGCAAATTTTAAGAACTGGATAATGACAATTCTAGTACCGCTTAATCAACATAGTTATCCCCACGTCACGTAACGTGTGTTTTAATTAGCTAAAATGTGAACTAATGTAATAATTTTGACGCATTAAATAAGGTGGGTTGTGTTAACACCCTCCCTGAATTCTCAGTCCTCATAATTTAATTTCATAACTCACTAAACGCAGTAAATTGTTCAAAATTTCCGTGACGATGCCTTTCTGTCGGCGTTTCAACGGAATGCAATTTACGCCAAGAACACATTTATCACTGGCACAAGTGACGTTTAGAAGTAGCAAAACAAATTGTGAGTCCTTTTTCGGTCCATAAGCTTATTTAAAATTTATAACTCCCCAGAAAAGTTAATTAAGTTTTAATAGAATTCGAACCGGGAGTGGTTTTGGTAGCCAAAAATAGGCGGGGATGTTATAAAATATAATTATTTTTGAGGTTAATGATTCCGTTTTTTACAAAGGGATTTTTGGCTTCTGAACAGGAAATGTAAACAATTAGTCCGTTTTGTCTAAATGAGATCTGACTTCTGAGTTTGTCTTGAGATTTTTATGGGTGCAGTCTGATTCGGCGAAATTCGTACCTGCTTAACATAAATTAATGAAGAAAGATGTTGAAAATATGACGAAGATGAAGGATGTTTATTTAGTGACGTAGGTAATCTCTATTTTGAAAAGAAAATTTAGGCTTTTAATTTCAGTAACGATTGCACCTTGGATATTAACTTTCATTCATATATATTGAACTTCATCGCAAAATGGAGAAACAAGCAGTAGACAGCCACTAACAAGGTCCACATCTCAGGCGGCGTGATGTTTACGACTTGTGGACTAACTCCGCCGGATAATCTATGTGTCCGCATATAGACATTTTACTTTTTGTCTCACAAATGTCATACAAAATAATTTGTTTACACAGGAGTTTGCAAAAACCAACACGACAATGCTTCGTAAATCGTCACGAAATTCCTCACAAGTCGACTCACAGGTACTTTATGACTCCATTCAAACTTGTGCCCGATCGTTTTCACTAAACGCGTTATATTGTGCGTCGTCCTAACCCCTTGATGGAGGTCGCAAAACCTCAAACTTAATGATTTAGAGGGCACCAGCGCCTTATTTCTAACGCAAGGCCGAGGAATTGACAAAAATATTTATGGTAACCGAAACGATGCGGCGAAACGAATCGATTTAATCTCATTCTGTCCTTTGTACTCGATCGGTTTCACGATTGATTTCGCGTCGGCGAATATTATTGTCTGAGTGGGTGACCCTTGTAGCGTCGCGTTTTAATTGTTCGATATAAATCATTATTCCTCGTTACGACGCCGGTGATTTACTAACTGCTTTGACACGTGTGCATAACCCTTAAATCAAGCAATGTCAGTGCACTTGGTGTTAAAATTTCCTTTGTCATTCCGTAGCCACTTTATGCGAGTTTTTAATGAGATGCTCGGATTGAAAAATATTTGATCTTCTCATCTCTGCGAACATTAAAAGTTTATCGTTAGGTTTTGAAATCGTCTTAAATGGAACGACTGTTTCGGATGATGTAGAGTTCAACCTTGTAAATGTCACATCATTTAACTCATCAGGTTTTTAGTGGATCGACGTTCTATTTGTTACTCATCTAAACAAATCTTTGCTTCTTTTATTTTTTTAGTGTAATATTATGCGGCTCGTCATTAATAACTATATTAAGCATAAATAACAGAACGGTTTCGGCGTTCATTAAGCGTCATATCGGACAGGTCGTTTTTCATACGCATTGTTTGTCAGAGTCAAAGAGGAGGCAAAAAACTTGTAAACTAGTGTTTGCTTCTCAATTTACAACTGACGTACTGGAACAAAGAAATTAATTGGTGTTAGAAATGAAGAAAAGTAATGAATGGAAATGCATAGAGTATGAAACCACTGCGAGAGACCCTAAGAGTTGAACAGAAATTGTAAAGTTATCAGGATTAAAAAAATCGGTACCTAGCCGCTGCTTTATTTTAGGAATAAATTCCACAAAAACATGCCCCATTTTGGAAACAGAGATAATTAATTAACCGTTTATTTTCAAACTGGTTACGATAATGAAAATAAATTAGATACCTACAATTGACTGGTTTTGCCAATGAAATCTAAGGCAGTCTTGGAGACAGATTCGGCGGGACTAGTGCAACATTTTAATTTCAAGGTATTCAGAAAAAAAATACGACAATTATCACCTTATTTAACTGCGTGATCCCTAAATCTCTTCCTACTCTGTCTAGAACCCGAGGGTAGTCAATTTCATCCATCAACGCTTGCTTCGGGCCATGTTCGTCTCCTTCGTGACTTCTGCGATTGGCTATACCTATCTATACTTGTTTACTTTTAATTAGCTGACATAGACCATCAGTTAATGGTCCCATAGATGGTTGGACCATTGGACCAAATGAATGGTCAGCGTAGTGGTCACCGGATGGCGTGGGAAATGATTTAGTGAGCTTTGTGTTTTGATTGGTTTCGCATAGATTGTGGGTTTTTGATTGTAGGTTGTAGGGCAGTTGTGCGGGTTAGATAAATAGGTTTACAGGTACTGCGAGATGAAAGTTACAAGTGTCATTAATCCTTCGGTGATCTTCTCTATCGTTATGCTCGCAACGCGACGATACTTGCATGGAATCGGACAGATAAAATTAGGTTTTATAAAAATATTTGATGTATTAGGTAGGTATGTAGTAGGAAATAAACCACTGACATTATGCGTACTATCTATGTGTGCCAAAACATAAATCAGCTGAGCATGATAAAAATGAAAGATCCAGTCACAAGACTAACTAAATAGGTATCTACAAAACAATCTTTGCATTATGGTTCATACCAGTTTACTTTCACTATGTTCTCCACCATATAGCTAAATTAATGTTTTTAGCAACAATATCAATTTAAACAAAATAACTGTTGATCACCAATCATCAACGTACAGCGTAAAATTTTCATTCCGTCTAGAAGCCAACCTGTTCACCGACCACAAAGCCTGCTACAAATTACTTCTCACGGCACGATTTATGCAATTTTTCATTGTCAACGGCACCAGATAACTGAAACTTTGAAATACTGCATAATGACCGGAGGGCAGGCCTCTAATAGTTTCATTCTTAACCTACAACCTTGTATGTGTATCTGTTCGTGCTCTGCCTATTATTTGAGTCTTCCAGTAGAACGGCTCAGCAGGGAGTACACCCTTAATTGGATACGCAATATATCTTTGGCAGTGTGATCTCATTTCGTATTATATGGAGTGTGAGTACATCTGACGATATTAATTAGGTTTGAGGAAGTTATGAAAGTTTTAACATGAGACTACCGTGAGATTCAATCATAGTGAAATAAATGGATCACTCGGGTATAGCCCAGTCGAGTATAGCCCAACCAACACGTTTTGGTGTAAATAATCCGTAGTTCTTGCTCTTGGGAGCACACGCTTCAGCGGTGATCCGTTAATTTTACTCGCATTTAAAAAAAACCTAATACTCCAATTCCACACAGTTTCTATTACCGATGATTGTACCCATAATTTTCCTTACTCCAAATATCTCTCGAAGTATCTACATGAACTTAATTGCTCGCATAGCATTCAAGTCAAGCTTCATACGCTCTCATTAGTAGCCCAACAATTTATAGTTACTCGTGCAAATTGCAATTTACATGGGTGGGTATCGGAATTCGAATTAGTATACTACTTGTTACTTCTGTTTAAAACTGCATTCCTACATAGTAATATCGTAGGCTGTTAGTAGCTTTGTGGTTTATATGATCACGAGTATGGCCTTATTTTATGAGTACGTTGTTATTTATTAAATCGCAGGTTTATGTATAAACCAATTTAAAAGACGACGTTGATTAAGTGAAGGGGAATATAGCTCAGTAAAATTAGATTTCAATATATGGGAATTTTGGCAAAATGAATGGAGATGATTTTTCTGTGGGAATAGTTTCTATGCATGAGGAAGTAAAAAACATTAAGTGTCCCACCCCCTCCCTTGAGTGCGTCCCCCTTCCCGATCTACGGACCTGAAAGTGTCCCGAATCGTGGTTTTCTTCAGTTTTAAAGAGAATCTTTCACGACATTATCATGATACTCGGGACTTAATCGCGTAAAAAACTTTTATACGTCACGTACGTTTTAACGTCGAGGTATTTAAATTCAAATTTAAATATAAAAGTTTTTTACGCGATTAAGTCCCGAGTATCATGATAATGTGTGAAAATCGCGAAAGTTTAAATCAATACATAATCTTTCACGATACATTAAAAGTGTTTGTGAACGAAATAATACTCGTTGAATTTGTCATCAATCTGTAATACGTACAAAAACGATATCTCTTTAGGTTTTTGTGATATCGGGCACTGAATATGAGCATTTTTAGTAAATTTTCTTTTTTTTTGTTAAATACCTCGTTTTCTCAAAAAGTAGGCAATTAACGACCAAAACATGTACTACCAAACTAAAGAATGGATTATACTCATTAAAATGAGATATAATTTATGTAAACTATTTAAAATAACTTTTCTATACTGTTTTGAATATTAATTTTTACTACTTTTACCACTTTTTATTACTTTTAACATGAAACTACCATGACATTCAATCATAGGGAAATAAACGGATTACTCACGTATGTCAGTCAAGTATAGCCCGACATGTTTCGGACTAATCCGTAGTCTTTCCTGTGGGAGCACATGCTGCGCCCGCGGCGAGACTCGTGCGGCTGCTCGGCGCACCTGACGGCGGCTCATAACTACCCTAGTTGCTAGAGCTAGAGCTGAGCTCCCAGAGGAAGGACTACAGATTAGTCCGAATCATGTCGGGCTATACTCGACTGACATACGTGAGAGATCCGTTTTTTTCACTACATCAAGAGCAGGGCTGTGCTAACACTCAACAACCTTCCAGACTCGAATCCCGTGATAGACGGAATATTTAGATACATACCTACAAATTTGTACAGAACCTTCGGTGTCCGAGTCTAACTCACACTTGTACGGATTTTTTGTTAAGTGTTTCATAATACCTGATCAATAAATAGTTACCCTATCACGGGAATCGAGTCTGGAAGATTGTTGAGTGTTAGCAGCGCCCTGCTGCTCTTAAGCACGCGGTGTACGCGGTTATACTTTATACTGCTCACTGCCATAAAAAAAATAGATTTTCAGATTCATCTGATTGGTTAGGCTATAAGACCTATTTTCATACCAAATTTCAAGTTTCTAGGACAGCTGGAAGTACTTAGTTCTATAGTAGGTTTTGATTTCATAGCAATTTGTATGGGAATATTTTTTTTAATTAAGTACTGTACCTATCTTTTGATTGCGTTGACTTAGAAGTTCGAATTTTTCACAGCTTCAAGGGACTGCAGGCTTGAGTATTTGATATTAATTTCAGCATGCTACCTCCACGCGTTCCAGAGAAAAAGGATCTTAACAGACAGACAGACAGGCAAACAGACAGACGGACTTGCAACAAAGTGAGCCTATAAGGGTTCAATTTTTCCTTTTGAGGTACGGAACCCTTAAAATGCAGTTAAAATATTTCAATTTTAAGTTAATTGAGTAAAAAACTAGCCTAATCGCCCTTACCGTTTAAGCACCTATGTGATAAATTCAATATTCAAAATAGCACAGAAAAGTTAATTTAAACAGTACATAAATAAAAGATACCTCATTTTAAAGAAAATATTCCATTTTTTATGTTGGTAATATAACTTTTGGTCGTGAATTGCGTATTTTTCGAGAAAACTAGAGTTTTAACAAAAAAAGAAAATTTATGAAAAATGCCAATATTTAGTGTCCGATAGCACAAAAACTTAAAGAGATATCGCTTTGGTATGTATGAAAGGTTGATAGTAAATTTAACGAGTATTATTTCGTCTTTAAACACTTTTCATGTATCGTGAACAGTTTTCTTTAAAACTGATGAAAACCACGACTTGGGACACTTTCAGGCTCGAGGGGGGGTGGACGCACCCATTTGGGGGACACTTGATATTCTTTAACTTCCCCTTGCATAGAGACTATTCCCATAGAAAAATCTTCTACATTAATTTTGCCAAATTTTTAGCTAATTTAACGTAGCTAATAAGTAAGATTGTCTTTTAACGCGTGGTTCTACAGAACGGAGTACATTTATTCATGGTGTTATGGATACACTAGGCACTGGGGAAAATTATTAAAACAACTGAATTTCAGCATACGAGTGGCGGAAGCGTTAGCGCGCGCGCGGCAGCTATCACCATTTTAAAGCGACTAAAAAACGGTACCGCTGTCACCGTACGGGCTTTAACGCTACCCTCAAAAACTCATTTATTTACCAAATAAAACCCAACACCCTTAAAACTACCTACAAACTTAAATCCAAATGAAAATGTGTACGTGTCTGTATACGCGTCGTCTACACATGGCTCTTTCATCGTTGAAGTGCCAAATCGGTTGTTATTTGGTATCGAAAAGTTTGGGAAATACTCCATTCTGTCTCCAGACATATGTTATGCCTGGGGACCGAAGTCCGAAGGAAGAGAGTCGGAAGTTATATTAATTTATGCATCCGACCTGAGAAATTTTGCTAGCGCGACGGAGAACAGTGATGACTTCATCCGCGTGTGGCCAATTATTGAAATAAACCATATAAAATAAATAAACCAAACCAGATACACCATACCTTCTAAGATTATTCTCATTTCCGCTTTTGAGCACGTTAATGTGTTGTTCAGAATATCATAATATTATGAACAACAAATCAACGTTGTTCAAAAGATATGTTACCCGTTAGTATAATTTTTACATCAAATTTAGTACATTTTACGCTGACTGACACAATCTGACCCGACACAACCTCAACTCTAACCTGTACATGCCTAATTAAAAATAATGTGCCCACTTCATTCAGATCTCATGCTCTTTCAATCACAGACACGTGCATGGATACTTTTTATTAAGTTAGTAGACGCCATCGAGGGTATGAAAGCTGAGAAGGCATATTAAGAATAAGAAGAAAATGAAAAAGTTCGAAGTATAAGAAAACGAAAACTGATTGATACGTAATTACTGAAATCAAATTAAATAGTTTAGAGTAAGTGTGATAGTTGATGAGCTTTTATTTCAGAGTGTGAACAATCTTATTAAAGTAGTCATCAAAGTACAAAAATGAACAGAAAGAGGCGATCAAAATGATCAAAATATCAAACTTGAGTAATTTTACAAAGTGACTGTTACAGTATACAATTAGTCTATTACTGAAAAAGTTATAGACCTGACAGAAGAAAACAATGTTATGTACGCAGAAGCTTAAAAAGCGTTTGTGAGTAAGGGGGTTAATCTTTTAAGTACAGAGGAAGAGGTCTACCTGTGAAGCTACATGGACCAGATAAAAGCGAAGGCGTATCAAGAGGTCAGTGAGAGATAATTGGGAGAAACTGCACTGACAAAAGTGTAACTCTTAAGTTTGATGATGATGATGACAAAACAATCGCAATCACAATCTTACTCGTAACAACAAACAAAAAAAACGGCGCAGTAAAAATGTTTCTATTTGCTCTGTAACTTACACAATGTACTATCCAAAACTCTCTTCCTACATGCATGGCCCTAAATATATCAGTGAATGTATTCAAATTGATGATTGATTCCAACATGGCACAGAACTGATAGGAATAGAGATACATAACATTAGTGTTGTACTGTACGGCAGATGGTAACCGCATGAACTAAGCGCGTCGACAGATGGTAGGTGTGCTCTACATGGGATTGATTTGAGGTGAACTAAGGTGTTGGAATCTTTTTTTATTCCACACCACAAAAGCTTACGTTAATTTCCCTTTGGAGTTAGCAGAGACCACAGTATGCTCTAAGCTGAGTAGGTACCTAGTGACTATGGGAGCCGTTTCGGCAAACAGCCAAAAGGGTTTTTTGGCAGACTTTTAAACCGTGCTATATGTCCCATTAGTCAGACACGAGTATCCTGGTTATTTATTTTTAACCGTTCATATTTTAGCTTCCTGAATATTCCCTCCACTTTTTATGCACATTCGTCGGTTAAGGAAGCTTTTGATCGGTCCCTTTACAAGTTTACAACATTGTCTTTCTTTTCTTTGGTAAGCAATTATCGCAGTCAAAGGCACCACCAGTAGAAATCAAAAGGCACCCAACCGTATAGCTGCAGAAAGAACTGCCGCGTGAGCAGTAGACCTCAGTAGAGACAAAATTCCCTTACTGCTGCCTTATAAGACCAAATAAATTCACCGTGATATATTGTCAGATTAATTGCTATTATTCATACGTAGCCTTAATAATGTATTCTAAAATCACCTAAGCCCAGGGGTTCCACTCTTCCTTTTAATATTTTGATTCCCATATCATTCCACCTATTCTCGAGCCTCTGAACAAAAATGTTTTTTTTTTGTCATCACAAAAGACATCGCCGCCAAAAGGTGGCAATTAGCGACAGGTGAACCCATTTTTAAAAATCGTATAAATTCTACATTTATTTTTTTCAGGCCGTCCGATTTGTAAAAAACGTGTTCTTGACTAAGTTTACCCCAACACCCTTTGTCAATGTCATATTCGCTACCATTTTTGAATAGGGCACAATAGATGGTGACATGTGGGGGTGGGTATCGAATGTTAAAGTCACGATGACTCCGGCAAGGGATGCGCGATGTGTGCCTGTTCATAATTCCGTTTTTGCTACTTTTTCCACGCCCCGTTTTTGTTTGTATGACTGGCGACTTATGGTCTGCAAGTTCACAGGATTAAATTCCTTTGTGATCGTAATTTAATAAACTGTTCTATTGTTGTTGTTTTTTGCTTTCTTTTGGAAATGTCTTTGGAAGAAAAAACACCTTCTTGTAGCATTCATTTAAAATGCTTGATAACCAGTGGCACTACAAATTGCACTCGGGGCTGGAACATCCCTTATTAGAATGCATTTGGGTATACATTGGAAATACGTTTTAAAACATCGTTAGCCGCCTAATAAATAGTTTCAAAACACCTAGAAACCTTTGCAATTCTAGACCACAATATCAATACAATCTTACTATGCAACCTTACTCAAAAAGCAGCTATACTTAACGAATTTTAATAGCAAACATATAACAATATTTTACTACAACCGTCATTGTCTGCCCACGTAAGTACCTACATGTAGATTAAACGAGTCAACATATCCACGCCTCTTCAAACATCAGAACAGATAGAAAAAAGGCCATAATTTGATTGGTAGTATACAGATTCCATGAATTGTTGAAAGTGGAGACATGATCGTTTATGAGTGGTTGAATGACGTGACAACACGAGAAAAAATGAAGATGAATTTGTAAGAGAATCGAAACATGGATATGCCCAACTCAATTAGTTGGTGTTTTAGTGTTTCATAGTCAAAGTCAGATTTATTTTGCAATGTGTCAAAATATTAAATCGGTGTTTCTGTTTTTCATCTACATGATTATTTTCTTGTAAATGCTTTACTAGTTAGACATTCGTTTAAATAAAATATACATTTCGTAGACATATAATTCATACGGACTGAGTGAGTTTAAAAAGACCGAGAGGCAAAAGCATTGAAACATTAGAACCTACCTACCTTAAGACTTTTTTACTTTAACAAAACATTAAATTGTCTCGATGAAAACGCAATAGCGTAAATTTCTCTTAGAACTTAAAAAGTCCGTTCTTACCTTTTATAATCAGCAAAGCATTAGCAGGGCTGTAAATAAACTTTTTTTTATCTCATGGTCAACCTAATAACTGTCGTACGATAAAAATGCCTTACGGAATCGGTGCACGGGAACTCGCTTTGTATAGTCAAAATGTTAATGTTCTCGATTCTGTTTTGTTGATTTCTATAAAATATTATAAATGAGACGGCTACCACTAAGAGAATGACCAAATATTATTACAATGTGTACGGGTGTCGAAATTCCTGCTGTTGACCAGTCGGGATATTTTGAGGTTTAATTTAGTGCGCAAGATTTGGTCGTTTAAAATGTCTAACAGAGAAAACCAGCTGACTGTTTGGAACCTCACCTTGCTCTGGATCTACTTTAGGCAAATGACCCAATCAACGTCAACTTAACCTGTACCTAACTAACCGAGGATTGAGCAAAGATTATACCTAAGTGTAAAGAACAGGGTCGTATTTATACTTCAGCCTGCATTTCAATGTAAAACACGTTATGTGAATAATTGCACATGGTATTTGGAATATGCTTTTGCACCAAATATACAATACAATATAATACAAAACTCTTTATTGAACACCACATAAAAAAAAAAACAAGAAAAGATACACAGAAAATTACCGGTTACAATAGACGGCCATATCGCTATAGGGAATGAAGAAAACCAAGCAATCGTAGTGGAATGAACAAAAAAAAGAAGAAAAAGCAGGTGGTGCAAATTAGAAAATATATAAGTATAAATTATTATCGTCATCATTGGCCTGTTTCATCTAAGGATGATGGATTAAGCAGCGGCCATAACGGTGCGGCACTTACGCACATGGCTTATAAGGCCGATACGGGTGCGACAGCTACGACCTAGGTGGCATATAAATCCAGTCGTGCCCGACGATATAGTAATCATAAAAATACACATTTACATTAAACATAAATTCAGCCATAGGACTAATGCACAAGTTGACAGATAGTGCTCCTTCAGCATACTTTTAGCTCTAACTCATGTGCACATCTTATTCGAGTATGTTTGTTTCATTATGGCACAATTGCACGCTGCAGTTGCTCTATTGTTTATACTTAAGCCATTGTTGCACAGCCACTTGTCGAAGCCGTTGGCTTTTATCCAACGCGTCCGGCACTTTCATCCACCCATACAGCTTACGCAACACGAATCCAGAAAAACGGAATATTCTTTATATTTTATTCACGGCTGGGGCTCAACAGGTAAGCATGAATAAATTCCCCGGCGACGACAAAGCGCGCTCTCCGCAGGAGTGCCTTTTTCATAAAGTGTCGGTCCTGTTAAACATTTTTTATTTGCCCATTTGCTACCAACTGCGTGATATGAAAAATGATTCGTAACATCGTACCCTTTTCTCGTGTATTTTTTTCTGAATAAATCATGTCATTAAATTTTAATAGTCACCGTAAGGCTGGCCAGGTTAGTTAGGGCTTTTGTTGGTGGAGTTTTCGAGGATCCTTTGATTTGATTGTTACTATTTAAGGCTTTTGTAGTCGTTTGATGGTTAACTCGAGTAAATGCCGACTTAATTTCATTAATCTACTCCTTTGTACGAATTAAGATTTAAGTGAGTCGAGCGGACTTTTGTTGCATTGTTGCGTTGAATGGTTACGAGAATAATGCTCGGAATTCGAGGTATTCTAAAGGCGTCTTAATGATGAACATATGTTTTTCGGTGATCGCGTGCTTGTGTTCTTTTATTTTTATCTCTTTTGGAAACGTCATGGGTTACTTACGGTATCGTGTTACGGGACACCTATCGTGCGGTTAATTGAAGTTTTATAGGTAAGTAATTATAATCATACCGGCTTGCCGACCTAGAAACTTTTGCCAAGAATCACTTCGATAGAAGACACATACCTACCTACAGTTAAATTTTGGAAAATGCTGTCGAAATAGCAAGTGATGTCATGCTAGCTCTTAAATATCAGATAAAAAAACGCCAGTCAAGTTTCAACTAGTTACGACTAAGCTTAGTAGACTATGAGAACAAGACTAGAAAATAAATAGACATAAGTAAAATGAAATCATACTGAAATTAACAGACCACTCGACAGGGTCGTGGGCTATCAGACGAAAAACTACGAATTAGTCCGAAACATGTCGTGAAGTTAGTGGGTGATCCATTTACTAATTGATCCATTTACTAATTGAATCTCACACTATGATTGAATCTCACTGTAGTTTCATGCTAAAATAAAATCATCAGCGGGCATTAAGCTTGAAAACAAATTAAAAAAAGACGAAATAAAACCAATGAACACCTTTTGCCATTCCGTCTAATTACAGGTATGAAAATTTGGTACCGGACTTGGTATTGATTTTTTGGTTTGATACCAAAAAGGCGAGGGGCGGTATCGCTACAGGCGCCGCGGGGGGAGGGGATCGGATGAGCAGGCGAAGGGCAGAGGTCACGCGGCGCGGGCCTAAGGTGCGCATAGTGACGGGATAGTAGTTATCGATAAGTTTGTGCTACGGATATTTGTTTTTTTTGAACTTTCACTATCATCAAAGACATTATCTACAGTGGGATGTTATAAGAAGTGAGATAAACGATTTAGACACCGTTCCTAAAAGCTTTAGTCATTAACTAGCTTGTGCCCAGCGGCTTTGCCCCCGTGAAATATTTCAAAATAGGATAGTTCCCTATGTCGTGGGAATTTCGAAAAATCCCTTGTTAGAGCACCTCCGGGACACTCGAGGTATATGTTTGCCAAATTTCTAGTCTCTTAGTAAAGTGGTTTAGGCTCTGCGTTGTCTGTCAGTAGTCAGTCACGATATTATTTTATAGGTTTACGATTGTTTATATTTGTGTTATTGTTTTGTTTATTTGACGACCGGATTGCCTAGTTGTTAGAGAACCTAACTACGACGTGATGTCCACTAGGATCTCATATTTTGAGCCCCCCCCCCCATGCAAAAAGCTTGAAGGTTGTGGTTTGGTCCCCGGTCGGGGCAGATATCTGTATGATGAATACGAATGTTTGCTCTCGAGTGTTGGATGTTTAACATGTATATAAGTATAAATTTATCTATATAAGTATGTATATCCGTTGTCTAGTAACCCATAACACAAGCTCTGCTTAATTTCAGACTAAACGTTTCATAGCTGTTCTTTTTTCTGACTTATTTTCTTAGCCTTTTTGATTTAAAAACTAACATAACCTATACAACAAACAATAAAATTATCCTGAAATTATCCTGATTTGAGCAGAAAATTGCTTGCGATGAAATGAAATAGTTATGTATGAAATGTTTGTCGAAGATTCATGGGACTCTGGAGACTAAGTCAATTGGGGTCAATTGTTTTTTATTATAACATTAAAATTTTATTTAAGAAATTCGATGTAGGCAAACAGTTTTATTTCAATGTCGACAAAAAGCAAAAAGTTTAAAATTGGTAAAAAAGAAACACGCATCAGTAATATTATCGATATCGATATTTATCATTACTCGGAACATACCATCACTACGGACCACACCTTGCTCTACCTACATCGTCATAGCGAAAATGTTATTTTAATTCTACTAGTCATATGAGGATAAACATTAAAACATTATCGGTGTGCTATATGGAGGTTTTTTGTACCTGACATGTTTACGTCAAAGCAATGAATAAATTGTTTTTTAACACCTTTATGAGGCAATCGATTTTTCATTAATCATAACTGACTTTATAATGATATTGTTGAGTTATTGGATGGGTACGTTTTGGAATTATGTGATTTATTTTGCACATATTTTGCAAACAAATGAACTAAAAAATAGTCAAATAAAAACTTACGACGAGCTCTACTACAAAAAAGGCGCAGCTAATATTAAGAGGAGTAAGAGGGGAGATATATTAATGGTAATAAGATATATAAGTACCTTATGTGTTCAGTTCCATTCAATAATTTATACATATACCACAGCAGTAATTTTTACGAAACATCTGTCCCTAAGTTTGTATTTTCGACCTACATCGATGACTGTTATTTATTCACAACACAAAAGCTCAAAGCAACAATGAATGCGCAAGTGAAAAGAAAATAAAATTAAAAGAGTTGTTCCGATGCAATTTCGACAGAATCGATCAGAGGTATTCGATATCATTGACTATGCTGTTCTATCGACACGACACGCACCTCCCTTTCTAACTTTAAGTAACGTGTGTTAGCGTAAGTGAAATGGAAGAGGTTTCGGTTGATACGAATCGTGGTTGTTATTGAATTGGTGTTGTAACTCGATGCAGATGGACTGTATGCAAATAAGATCGGATCAGGAAAACAATGAAGGTTCCTGCTGATAATCTTTTAGGTTATACATTATTGGAATAATTAGTAGGCACATATTAAATCGAAACCATGTTTAGTTACGTGGGCATTTTTCTTTTTTATACGCAGGCATTAGCTACTTACAAGATTTACGTTCACTGCCTAGGATATTAAAGGCTGCGATATTTTGGTCGTATTGAAATAATGGAAACGTTTGTTTTTTTTTAAGTTGAGAGGCAGCAACGCGTTTGTACGAGATTAGACTTCAAGAGCATTGTATGCTAACTCGTATACGACACGTGTTAATGGTAAGATTCATAGAGAGTAGTGTATAATTAAAAAAATATAAATGGTGTCAGATAATACACTAGGAAAAAGGGGGTTGCCGGATGAGTGGGTTAGACGTCCGAGTGTAGATGAAGCCGGCTATGACACGAGTCATGACAATCCCTACTCCGGTCGAAGCTTGTATAAAAAGAACCTCCTTATTTTTTTGAAGTCTGTTAAAAAGAGAGAAGCTTGCTTTGCTGTAAAAGTGCGAAGAAATAATGAGTTCAATGGCTTTTGCTCAAATTTTCTCCCAATTGAAAGTTGGTTTGAATTAAACACCGTATTAAAAGCTAGCAACAGTTTGGAAGCTTAAATTAATACTAAGAATTTCTTAGTAAAAAATTGAAAACAACTGTTCTTTGAACAAACCGGTAGGTTTAGTCCAGAAATCTCATTGTTCTCGCTTTTCAAAACAAAAGTAAATGATCTTAATCTGCAAATCTCTCATGTCATTAAGTTCTACGAAACTTCACCGTCTGCCTTTCTTCACTGCTTTGAACATCGAGCCAACTGCTCTGCTCTACCGACTGAGTGCTGTCAATCGCGGCATGAAGTTTACAGTTTGACTAACAGATGGCGGTACTACGTATTGTTAACTTACTTCTGAACGCATTACCTCACTTTAAAAAAAGAAATTAATTGATGTAGGTACTTTTAAATGCGCTGTTCCTTCCCATTTTTTTAATCTATCTACAGTCATTAAAAAACGATTTCGCTGTTTACGATTATTGTCAAAATCAAGTTTTTTTTTAAGTAAAAAAACTGTGAAGTTTTTAACATTTTAAAAGTCACGTTAAATGACCTACCAGATAAATCTTTAGTTATATCTGCGAGCAATAAATCGCGGTCGGTCTAATAAATAAACCCCGACAAATACCGGACTGTTGTCATACAGACAGACAGACAGACAGCCGTGTTGTCGCGGATATCGCTTACACTAACGATTGCATTCACAAAGTTCACGCTACGTTTAAGGGTAGGCCGAGGGCATTTTATTCGTATATTAGTAGCTATAGTATAATTAGTAGCATTCATGTTAGCTTCCTCTTTGGAAATAATTATTCGCGTTACTAACTTGCAATGTAGTCCAATAAACTGATTAAAGTGCATATAATTAGGTCTAGTTTGATGGTGTTGAAATTCCGAAACTCAATTATGACCACTGTACCGAAAATTCTGAGTTAAGGTAGCACAGTTTCCAAAGTTAAAACAAGTTGAATATCTCGAAAACCAGGCATCTTTTACTAAGGTCATGTGAGGCAGGTTTGTTGGTTCTTTAGCTGGTTTATAGTTGAATCGAGAAATTATAATAAATAATAAAAATACCATGGGACAATTTGACACTAATTGACCTAGTCCCAAACTGTACTATGCTAAGCTAAGTCTGTACTATGGGTACTAGACAACGGCTAAACATACTTATATAGACAAATACATACTTATATACATATTAATAAATAAATAATAAATAAATATCACGGGACAATTTGACACCAATTGACCTAAACATCCAAGACCCGAGAACAAACATTCATATTCATCATACAAACATCTGCCCCGAGCGGGATTTGAACCCGGGACCTCAAGCTTCATAGTCAGAGTCTCTAACCACTAGGCTATCCGGTCGTCAATTATGTTTTTACATGTCAAAGTTTTAGTCAGTTATTCTAAGTAGGTCACCGGACGGACGGAGGTCGGAGGACCGGTCAGAGTGGAGAGCCTTGGTGGAGGCCTATGTCCAGCAGTGGACGTCTTTCGGCTGACATGATGATGATGATTCTAAGTAGGTGTCTATCTCTCTTGATTTTCCAACGATCTCGTTGATATACAATTGGCAAATGGGTATTCCTTACGAAACTTCACTGAGAGTACTCCAATCTCGTCCTACTGACGCCTTAACAGCTCGTAATGTAAGTAGAGCGATAGATGGCGTTGGGCACGCTGCGCGCGCGCCGCCCGCGGCAAAGCAACGAGCTGTCGACGCGCCCGATGAATGTTGCCAGGCGCATGGTGGAGAGAGTTGTAACTAAAAACTAATAACAACAACGTAGAAAAATTTTAAACCACCGACTTTTTCACTTCAAAGGCCAATCCCCAAAACGGCTCACCGATTGTGATGAAATTTAGCTAAGCACCAGCTCGATTTCACTATTTTTCGATTTAAAAAATACGCGTCCGAATCGGTCTACTGTTTAGGAGCTACGATGCCACAGACATGTACACAGATATACACATTAAACACACATATTTTATATTATGTATTTCGTTTTTTTTTTCAATGTTACTAACTATCACAAGGAAATAAAGAATGAAGAATTTTGTTAAACGTGGATAGGTCATTGATGAAACCTGATGGAATGGACGTTTGAAATGTGAAATAAGAATGAGGGTAGTTGCCAGTATATGTAAAAGTACTTATCAAAAGCCCTGGTGCCTTTTAGATTAATTTTGTAATTTATATGTGTGGTGATAACAAAAAAATCAACAAATAGTGCAAGTATGGAGGTTGGAGTGGAAACATTTTAAGTGACCAGATTAAGGTGAGGGCTTTTATATTTATTTCATTAAGTGCCATCTTAAAGTTAAGACGAGATGCCTGGTAGAGATAGCTCTGTAGCGATAAGGCCGCCCTGCTACCTTGTATTTTCTTTCTACCATTTTTCTGTTTCGTTTGTTATGTGATGTTGTGTTGTTCTTGTATAAGTATTGTATTATATTGTATTTTTTTTTATTCTCTCAAATACTACTTACATCCATCTCCGCCACATTCCACGGCTCAGTAATGGCGTTACAATAGCGCAGTTTGTCGAACGCTTGACTCCGACCCTTGACTTATGCCCCACCTTCACACCAAACACGACAATATGATATTTATTGAAATACTGTCACTATGCCGTATGGGTCCGGGTTGTTAGTGGAATTCGTTTGGATTCATAGATGGATCAGATGGGGCGGTGTTAGTGTCAGTTTTCCTATAGGAACATTCGTCTGATTGCGTGTCATGCTAGAGTCTTAGCCATCGGAAGATGGTCCTAATAGATATTTAGACAGCAGCAAACACTACTCCAAATGTCATAATTGAGAAATGCTGCCAAACGGTCTTGGTCGTGATCCGGAATGAAATATGTTTACCTGATTCCTTATTTTTAACCAACGATCTACGCTTTTGGCTTCAACTTCGCTTGCCATCAGGTCTGATAGGGATCAATTGCTAGTCAGTTTTTAATAATAGAAAATATATTGATATCATTCTTACCCAGTTTATTTTATCACTTGAGTCACCTTTTATTAATAAAGTTGGCTTGATTTTTGGAAGAGGTTCTTGCAAGTTCACTTTATTAAAACTATAAAACTAAAAAGTACGGAAAGTACGAACATTTTTCAAAATTGCGGCCTTTATGCAAAGTCAGACTTCACTTGGCCCATTCCCAGTAGCTACGTAGTCTCTGTGTGTCTCGCTTCTCCTACAAGTGACTGACATCAGTTCAGGCGCATTTAAGTTTGACACGAACTGCATATTTGTTGACAGTTATTTCGTCCTTGAGAAAACGAATCATTCGCAATTGTCATAATAATTGCAATGCAACTAAATACTTTTTATCAGACTTCAAAAAAGGAGTACAGTCTCAGTTCGTCTGATTTTTTTACTGTCACTATTTGATCAGATTATACTCCAAGTTTCATTGATCATATAAAATAGATAATACATTAATTGTATTGTAGAAAGCACAAGGTTTAGCTATAATAAGTTAAGGCTTGATTCACATCCAGTTCGAAATAAAATTTTCACTTGTTAATCCTTAAGACGCGCAGTTGTTTTAAGCGATAAACGCTACGATGAGCGTGAAGCGTTTGACCAACGTTATTTTACATCAGGTAATCTTATTAGTAATACGTTATTTCCAAACATTGTTTTACGCGGTGAACGCAGCACTGAACAAACAAGGCAAAAGTTGATCATCATCGTCATCACCAGCGTTTTTTTTACGTCCCACTGCTGGGCACAGGCCTCCTCTCAGAATGAGAGGACTTGGGCTATAGTTCCCACGCGGGTTTGGGAACTTCACACACATCATTGAAATGCTTCGCAGGTGTGTGTAGGTTTCCTCGCGATGTTTTCCTTCACCGAAAAGCTCATGATAAATTACAAATGTAATTCTGCACTTAAATTCCGAAAAACTCAGAGGTGCGTGCCGGGGTTTGAACCCACGACACTCTGCTTGAGAGGCCATAGGTCAAACCACTGGACTATCACGGCTATATACAAATGCTATAGGCAAAAGTTGATCGTAGAGTATAATGATTCGATTTCCACACAAAACAACAGCGCGCTTTATATTTTGTAGGTGTAACCGAGATCATATTTAATAAATATCTATACAGCCGTCGCATCAAATATGCACCTAAACATAGACCTTATTCTTACAGGTGTATAAGTACATATTTTTGATGACATGGTAACGTACTTATAGGTAATAATGACCTTGACTGTACGTAAATTTACTATTTCCCTACAATTTCAGCTAAGCGCAGCATACAATACAATGATTCAGTTATTATGACACTGAAATATTTACAATAGCTCGCCATTTCCACAATGTTACAATGACTTTAATTTCGTTAAGCCTACACTTAGGTACACTTCCCTGCGCTATTCAAAGGTTTACAAATTGTTATTTTTCTGTGTGAACTCAGTCTTATTTTTGACGCGTGCTGTATCAAAGCGAGCTAAGAGAATTACCTTTAAGATCCATGTACGAACGAATTGTTCTAATCTCTTCATTAGTTTATCTAAAGCATCTCTATTTCAGAGCACTAAAGATTGTTTTGCTTCGTAACTTTAAAAAATTCTTAAGACGATTTGTGTCTTCGGAGAGTGTTACCCAAGGCTTTCTGGATCGCTCTAAAAAGCCATAAAGACGTTTCACCTGTAACCTAAGTTAGACTTTTTCGACGTGAACTGAGAGTGTATTTTTATGTGTTTTAAGCTGGATTGCTTTGTTTTATTTTGTTGGTCAGCGGTGTCGTGGGAAACGAAGCGTGCCCTCAGGCATGTCATGAAACTCCGCAAGTGAATGGGACAGAAAAAAGAAACGTGGAATTGAGCGCGTTTCGATTAGCTTTTATGTAAGAAGTTTTGTGAATTATCGCTCATTATAGATACTTATTTTGAGACCGTTTTGACACGCGTAAATTAACCCTGAAATTCGAAATTATTTTTTAGTTCGTGTCTTATCTCAGCATGACAGTATACGTAACAACCACTATTTATTTATTTATTTATTTATTGTATTATGTATTATGAAAAAGGAAAACAAAAAATAAGAAAGAGAGGAGGAAATAACTCATCTGATAATCAAAGTAATCACTAATTACCGCAATCCATATTAGACTTCCTCAACAGCTGAGGGGTACATTTCATTACATTTACTTACTTTATAAAAAAAAAAAAATATCATGGGACAAATTGACACCAATTGACCTAGTCCCAAACTAGGCAAAGCCTGTACTATGGGTACTAGACAACGGATAAACATACTTATATAGATAAATACATACTTATGTACATATTAAACACACAAGACCCGAGAACAAACATTCATATTCATCATACAAACATCTGCCCCGACCGGGATTTGAACCCTGGACCTCAAGCTTCATAGTCAGGTTCTCTGACCACTAGGCTATTCGGTATAATAAATAATGTACCTACTTAAAAAACTGCATGTCCCATTCCTAGTTACACTCGCAAATAACAACAATAAAAATTCCTTGTGTTGTATGTAAAAAGCGTAAAAAAGTAGACGCCGCACAAAGTTACAGGGCAGGCGATAAATTCCAATCAGTGCGCGCGCGCACTCGCGCAGGGCACTGGGTCGCTGTTAAGGAGACTGTATTGATATTTGATATACTGAGTGCGCTATGGTTATACTATTTTGGTGTTTAATTGTTTTAAGTTGTTTACCGATTTCCGAGAAAGTTTTTCGCGTGATATACATTCGAGGACTTTTAGTGGATGTGAATGGATTGGCACCGCACACAGCGTCATGTCGTGTTACTGACAACGTCAAAATGTCAGAATGACGTTTCGTTTTCACACCGGTGTCAATAACAACTGGAAAAGGTCATACCGACGTACAGTAAAAATATCTTTTGTTGTGTTAAATGTTATTCACTTTACTTAATACAAAATCATCCGATACAAATAATTTGTTAGCATTTTTTTAAATGTAGTCAAAATCATTGAGTAAATACCGAAGTATCTGTCTTGCAATCCAGTAATTCGTTCTTTCCTCTTTCGCAATCAGTACGTTCTGTAGCTGTGTGAGTAATCATGCATTGACATCAACTAAAAGTCCTCAAGATATAGGTACTCAATATTTTTTGCAGTCAAAATCACCAATGGTGATGTCCCTTTTCCCCTTCCTATAAATATAAAGAAAGATTCCCCTTAATTCTGAAATGCATTCTGAAATTCGATGTATGTAACACGTGTTTGATGGAAGGTCTGAACTGCATGTTGGCAGATTTTGTACATGCAAGACCCAGTTTGATGCAGTTCTAACGGCAGTCTGGTGGTCTGCAAGTGAAGTCGGAATGAACACGTCGATTTATTGAGACGTATTTTTAGGGTTCTGTAACCAAAGGAAAATATCCTATTACTAAGCTTTCGCTATGTGTATGTTTGACGGCCGAATAGCCTAGTGGTTAGAGACCCTGACTATGAAGCTTGAGGTCCCGGGTTCAAATGCCGGTCGGGGTCGGGGGGTTTGTATGATGAATATGAATGTTTGTTCTCGGGTCTTGTGTGTTTAATATGTATATAAGTATGTATTTATCTATATAAGTATGTTTATCCTTTGTCTGGTACCCATAGTACAGGCTTTGCCTAGTTTGGGACTAGGTCAATTGGTGTCAAATTGTTCCATGATATTTATTATTTATTTATTTATTTATTTATTTTTATGTCGTGCCTGTAGGTCTGTCCCTCTTTTCGGCTGTCCGTCCAGCGTTCAGAGGGCTGTACTATCTTTACGACCGTAATAGAGCATACAATTTTCACAAAACGTGTATTACTATGGGTGCAGAAATAATCCCAGTCCGGTGCTCCGTTGCAATGCGAAAGAAGAACAAAGCAAAAAGATTACATTAGAGTTTAAGCATGTAAATGCAATTCATTTTTTTTATCTTATATTTTATTGAGGCTTTGGTACACCTGGTGTGACCAGCCTCATGAAATGCAATATTAGAAAGGATTCTTTAGGATAGGTACGCCGTTAGTGTCATTCTCATTTTGACTCCTTACGTAAAGATACCTACTTTCATCGCACCTAAGTCTGTACAAATCAAAGACTCACCGATACGAACACATTACTAAAAAAACAAATTGCAAACGCGATATTTTTGCGTATCTACAGGATGTGTGCATTTTTTGTAGCAAGAATAAAAATCCAAGCACATTGCGATGGGAGTTTACCATTCTAATCGCTGAGAAACGTGAAAAAATCCACCCACGACGCGTGCGCCGCGCGCCGCCACAAAAAGTGTAGACTTATTTTATTAGAGGATATTATATAGAGTGGTTAAATGTTACCAAGAAAGTATTTTTTAGTGATATAAACGGATTACCCACGTATGTAAGTTGATTGAGTGTCACGGTAGTTTCATGTTGAAAGTATTCGTCGTTTGAATAAGCCTGTGTTTAGTCAGTTGTAGATAAACTAAATTGCGCCTGTTACAAACGCGACCGCACGATAAGGTTTTTCTAACCCTGTTACTTTGAACAAAAAAAAATGTTTACGTGTATTTGGTTGTTAGAAAACTGCTCTAAAGATTTGTAGGTATGTAGACAAAGATTTGCTTTCAAAGTTGAAAATTAAGAAAATATTTTAATCTAATTTTCTTACAAACCTTTTAAACATGGAGTGAAACACGTTCTTTCACACACTTTCAATCTGTCTGCGGTAAGTTACGATACCATTAGTTTAGATGAATGTAACACTTGCTTGTACATAACATTTAGTCCACATTTAGGCCTATGTAAAAAGCAATTATTGTTCTTAAAAGTCCTGTTTAAATAAGGTAAAATAGACTACAAATTTGTCTTATAATCGACCTTATAATCACAAGGTTCAAATACATTAATGAATCAGATTTTCAGTTACAGATCAATATGACGTTTGTCTACCTTTTTAACCGACTTCAAAAAAAAGGGGCGATCCTCAATTCATCGGGATGTTTTTTTTTAAGTATGTTCCCCGATTACTCGAAGACGGCTGAACCGATTTCAATTGTCGTCATACTTTTTCTAACTCAACACTGTAGAGCAACTTGACACTTAAAAAAGAGCCTTTAAGTACCTATCACCGATTTTTCACTATTGTTTCCTGTCGGTGTTTACACTTACACGAAACTGTGAAGTACCTAAGTTTTTTTTTTTTATAAATGATTCATTGTTCGAAGAAGTTTAAAAATTCAAATTCAAATAAACATTTAGGTTGCATCAGCTCTCTAGAGTTACAAGGAACGTACCGCGCGCCCAGCAATAATCGACATTGTGAAGCCAAAATATGTTGGAGCAGATTCACTCGTCCTTTCTTATTCGTGTTATTAGTCGCAAATACTTTTCCCACAGCCATTAGAGATCACTGTAATTTCACAAACGTTTATTTTCAACTTCACTTGTATGTTGGTTTGGCTCAGGCCAAAGGGGTGGCAGCGAATGCGTTAACATGACACTACCGTGAGCTTCAATCACAGTGGAATAAACAGATCAATCACGTATGTCAGTCGAATATATCCCGACTTGTTTCGGACTTACTCGTAGTCCTTGCTCTGGGTGCACATTTATACCTACATGCTATACTTACAAACACTGTACTCGACTGTCATATATGTGTGATGCGTTTATTTCACTACCAGTAAAAATTTATTAAATTTGAAATGATCTGTTTCAAAATAGAGCTTAACAATAAAACCATTTTTTTTAGTTTAACTATGTGCGCTTTTGTTAATATTTTTAAAAAAAGCTACTTGACATTACTAGAAGATTGTCAACTACGACAAATTGGATATCAGCAAAAACACAATAAAACAGCAAAGCGAATTTTAGCGTACTTTTTGCAAACCAATTTAGGATGTAGGCTCTGTTCGTTTTGAAAGTCTGGGGAAGACCTATGTTCATAGACGACGGTTAAAAAAATTAACCGAATGTTATGCAATAAGCTTATGCATAGAACACGTCATGCCCCAAACATCGCTCCCAAAAATTCACACAGTCTGGTCTCGTACGGGCACAATAACATAAATTATCGTACAGTTAATGACAGAAACCCAGTGGAATGATTTAGTATTGATTGAGCCTGGGTTAAAATAGCCCGTTTGATTGAAGTTCTCATGCTCTGTGAGAAACGGGCTAATAGGTAGCGCCGGTACGTGCCCGCTTACTGTCTGAATCATTTGAGTTTGACCTACTTTGACGCAATGATTTGATTTTGACTGAGTATAAAATCTGGCTTGATTGTGCAAAAACTTCAAGGATTTATTTGCAATTTGCATTAAACGTATCATCAGTTAGAAAGTCGAAGTTACTGCAAAAATGAAAATAATTATGAGAAGTTGTAAGCAAATAACAATGCAATTAGAACGTGTGCGTAACTATCGCAGATTAATTAAATAGCGACAGCATATATTATTTATCTATATATTCGACTAACTTTTGCCCGCGACTTCTTACACGCTTAAATATTATTTCTATCGAGTGGGAATTTCAACAAATCCGTCCTTATTAATTTTCTACATCAAAAAGGCAACCTCGATGCAAAATTTCAGACTTCTAGGGCCAAGAATTTGTACCTTGTCTGTGAGTCACTCAGTAACGGAAAGAGTTTTATATATCTTGATTGCCTACTCACATATTGAACCTTCGATCCAACCAGAGTGCCTATTCTGTAAGCAAGTATGATGTTCTAGGGTACAAATTTATCACCAAAAGTTAAGAGTTGTGACAGTTATAAGCCAATTTCTTCAAGCCTTGCATCCTAAGCATTACTAGTAGGACGTATTTTCTAAGCAACTGTATCACAGCACAGAATAAGAACACTTAAATTTGGTTGATCCGTTTCCAACCGACATATTCAAACAAATTTTAAGTTAATCCGACCACTGCGGATAACATTTCACTTGCAAGGTATGATTACAGAATAATATTATACATAGAAATCGGTGAAAGTAAAATAAAAGTTTGTAAAAATAATCATTGCAGTTCCAGCAGCCGTTTTTGAAGCTATACAGCCAACTGCTTATTACTTATTATTCTCTTCCATTCTACCATTTATTTCGATCACAGTACATTCGAATACATTCAATTTTTTTGCCGCAATTTCACCAAATACAATACACCGTACCTTCCGTGCCGTATTAAAACAGCCTGCGGCCAAAAACGCCACAAATACTTTAAAAACTTCGCGTGCCAACACGGGTAGCGTCCGACACGCAAGTATCTAAGTGCAGCGTGATTTAAGTGAGGAGTCAAGTGACTAATGACCTTTGTTATAGGTAGCAATCAATTTATTGAGTCCCTCTATTGAGATATCCTTGAGGCCATGAGCGGGAAGGTGTCCATACAAATGATCTTATTTAGAAAATTTCGTGTCGCTTGACAAAAATTTTCTCTGTTTGTTCCTCAGATGGGAAACAAAACGGCCAAGTGAAGTGGCAGTATCGGTTGCTTGATCTGCAGGCTTCAGATTTTGTATTGTGTTGGAGAAGATTATTATTTCTGTTGTTCTGTTTCCACGTTCCTTTATGCCATTTGGTTGTGAAATATAAGCAGCATTTTATTTAGAATCAAAAACAGTCAACAGATGATCTGTCTCTGCAGAAACCTGAGTGACCACTCAGGTTTCTACAGAGACAGCTGCTATAAGCATGCTAGCAAATCATCAATTGACATTTTTTTTGTATTTTTTACAATCTTCTTATTTTTTACGGTTTTCTCATTAGAGATTAATACCAAATTTAGAAATACTCACAAAAATACATAGAAAACCAGAAAAATGTAGCGTAGCATGCTTTGCAGGTTGCGCACATGACACGGAATATCAAGGTTCTGGGTATGATTCCCCGGCCTTGCTATACTTTTCTGGTTTTATTCTTGTAAAGTATTCTACGTATTCTTGTAGGTAAGTATTTAGAATTTTTATGTGGTAGTATAATAATTATAATATACTTATTATAATGAAGTCCCCAGAAATCTGAGGTTGGATCAATGCTGTTTATTCTATTTGTTGACTTGGTGGATTTGTAGCCTAAAAAAATCATAGGTTATTTTTAATGAGTGCCCCAGAAGACATCGCCATGGATACAGTTGACTTATCCATTTAATGCAGATAAGGATACCGGATTATTTTGTAGTATTTTATGACTAGGAATAAAATTACAAGCGGTTATGACCTCTTTCCTACGCAAGTAAAATTTGATTCGAGTTTATTTGTGTAGTCCGCGGACTTCAAACGAACTTAAAGATCCTTAAGGCCAAATAAAATCATTATTAAGTGACTACAAACACGCGATCTGAGCCTTTTTCATGTAACATGGGCTTTAATTTAATTTTCTCCGATAACAAATTGCGATTTATGTGTGAAATTTGTTTACTAATGACAGTCGCTGTGTTCGGCTGCTTGTTTTGCTTGGAAGTTTATTGAGCAATAAATCTTACTAATTGAAAAGTTTTTAATTGGGTTAATTGATTGAAATCTTTCGGGTACCTGTGATCAGATTTTGCAAGGACTCGTGTAGTGATTTCGTATTCCTTTTGTTATCTTTTCTGTTAATACAAATAGATAGATATATACTCGACCTTTTTGTTTGCTGAATTTGAGCGTTTTGATTACAGTTTCGAATGGATTATTTGGCTGATAGTTTCCTTGGTCTCTCAGCGGATCTCTTCTTCTCCTTCTTCTTTTTCAATCCTTTTACACCCAATGCTGAGTGTAGGTCTCTTCTAATGCACGCCATTTCTTCGGGTCTTGCGTCTTGTGCATCCAGTCTCTCCCGGCAACCCTAACCAGGTCGTCGGTCCAGCGCATCGGTTGCCTGTCTACGTTCCTATGTCCTACCCTAGGCCTCCACTCAAGCACCCATCTACCTACACCATCTGTTGTCCTTATACGACCTACACACTTCCCCTTTCTGCTAGCAATGAGATGGGTAATGTCGATCAATTTCGTTCTCCTGCGGATTCGAGCAGCGGTGGTTCTCAGCGGATAAATAGGTACGTTAAAACACTGCAGCTATATCAACCTTGTGTGTAGCGCATTTAGAGCATGGAGCCCGCCTCAACTGATACGCCCACAGCCTTATCAGATGGTGGTTATGTAAGGCCATTTCCGAGCCGATGGTACCCTTGCGTTTGCAAAGGTGCATTCAATGCACATGTACCTACAACTAGTTAAGGCTTGTACGAATAGAACCAGAGCCCTTACTCTAAAAGTACGATATTCGAAGTTCCGCCGTACTACTACCGTCCCGCTTATGCTAACATAGGTTAACACGAAAGCAAGAGGGATAGTCGGATACGAACTTCGAATTTCGGACTTCGGAGTAGGGGCTCAGGAGTGTTACCTATTCGAAGTGTCAAATGGATTATCATTTAGTACTGAAGCCCGAGTACGAATAGTAACCTTATTCAGAAATTCGTCTAATGTTTGTAACGGTGCCCGCCCGTGACCGTATTTAGAGCTAAAATTTTGTATGAAGTTTCTCGATTTCGGACGTATATATGTTCTTTGATTTCGGTACGCAGGATTCGAATATTCGTGCTCGGGCGTCTGAATAGTGAACCTAGCGCTCTAGGCTGCGATCGATTCGTTATTCGAGCATGACACTGGGACTTAAAGTCTACTGACTTTTGAAATTAAATGCGGTTTCAATAAGCAGCTACTTACTTACTTATAAGAAGATGATAACCTATCTTTGTATAACTATTTATCTTGTAACATTGTATGTATCATTAAAAAATAAATGGCAGTGTTTGACGTCAATTATTAAGATGAATGTGGAATGCAACTTAATACTTTATGACTAAACAGACCAACACAATTTAGACGCTTGTTTTTTTAGTTAGTTGATTAATAGGACTAGCAATTATTTAATGTAATTATACCTTATTTAATAAGGTTGAAGTTTGTATTTGTTATTGTGTTTCTTAGCGCGCTTGTGCTGATACACACTAAATTCACGGACAAATTATGTTTATGACAGGGTAACTAACTTCGCCCAAAAAATACCTACTCAAATGAATGACTCGTTTGTATGGCATTCCTGAAAAACTTTTTAAAATGGGCACATAAATTCTTCAAGTGAAGAATGGAGAGGCGCGTTGGCTTCATTAATGGTCATTTGGTAATATTTACCGAGCAATTACGTTATGGTATCGCATATTTATTGGCGAACACGTACCACTTATGACTGAAGATGGCAAACAAATATATGACAGGCAGTGACCACATCAGTCACGGGTAATTTGTGAGCGTGTTTGACAATTTCTGTGACGGTGTTGTTTTGATGAGTTGCTAGGAAGTTAACAAATTTTGTCATTATATAATGTAATTCAAAAGTCCTTAGCTTACTTTTCCCGTGTATCCGCTAAAGATGTGCGAGGTAGTATCTTTTAGCGGTGCACAAGAAAAAAAAAATAGTGTGGTTACGCGCAGATAGCTGCTAATCAAGTGCATTTTTAGGGTTCCGTACCTCAAAAGGAAAAAAACGGAACCCTTATAGGATCACTTTGTTGTCCGTCTGTCTGTCTGTCTGTCTGTCTGTCAAGACCCTTTTTCTCTGGAACGCGTGGAGGTAGCATGCTGAAATTAATATCAAATACTCAAGCCTGCGGTCCCTTGAGGCTGTGAAATAATTAACCTTCTAATTCAACGCAATCAAAAGATACAGTAATTAAAAAGGCCATTTCCATACAAATTGCCGATTCCCAAAAACCTAATGGGAACTTCCAGATGTCCTAGAAACTTGAAATTTGGTATGATGGTAGCTCTTATAGCACAACCACTCCGAAAAGTCTCAAAATCTTAATTTTTTATGTCTGTCTGTAGATTTCGCAGACCAATATAAGTTGACCCCACACTGCGTCCATTTTGCTTAAGAGCAGGGCTCTGCTAACACTGGACTTCATAAAACACTGAGGAAAACCGTTAAAATCTTTCTAAGGAACCCTCGTGCGCGAGTCCGACTCGCACTTGGCCGGTTTTTTAATCTCGGAGCCAAAACTGACATCTAACAGTGGTAACTACCATTCTTGAAAGAAGGACGTGAGTGATTATGACTTTCACCTATCATTTTTGCCTCCGGAATAAAAAAAATATAACTTAGTGGATTTTACCTCGCACCGCTTAGCTGCCTCGCAAATGTTAGGTATCCATCTAAACTAAATTCTAAAGGCAGCTACTATTATAAGAGCTTTGTGTTATGGTATAGCATATTTATTGGAGGCGAGTGACTTGATTCATTGCCTGTGCGTTGTTAGTGTCAAACTGACAGTTTATTTCAGGGGCAGATATTATGCGAATGTTATTAGTAATTTTAATAACTGCTAGTCGATGCTTGGGTGTCGAGGGTTATGTTTATGTTACAGACTGTTTAATCGTTTCCGATATATATGTGGATGATGTTCTTGAAGTAGGCTTGATTTTGTGGGAGGTATTAAATAAAAGTAATTCTATGTCATAATGTTCAGGAAACTAAATGGAGATAAGCTCATTACAGGCATTAATAACTTGTTCCTATTTATAGTGAAATAAAACGGATCACTCACGTATATACGTCGAGTTTAGCCCGACGAGTTTCGGACTAATTCGTAGTCATGCCTCTGAGAGCGCAAGACTCAGCGGCAGCGAGACGTACACACCGTTTTATTTCACTATGATTGAATCTCACAGTAGTTTCATGTTAAAAGTTGTTCCTATTTCTTCACATTAAATGAATGGCTTGAAAGTTAAGCTAAAAACTTAAACGAGAACTTGTTACAAAGTTACTGCACACTTGCACAGATACCCACTAGCGGGTTAGTTTAAAATCCTATTTTTACACGACTGCCCAAAGAAAAAGAAAGTAGCCTAGTGCCAAAGCACTACGATACCTAATGCCTACGATAATTCAAAGCGAACATCATCACTCCCACTACTAAATACAGACCTCCTCTCACAATTAGAGGGCTTGGGCTATAGTACCTACGCGGGCTCGAATGACCCTCTACTTGATAGAACATAGGTCTAATTGTGAGAGGAGGTCTGTATTTAGTAGTGGGAGTGATGATGTTCGCTTTGAATTATCGTTGGCATCTTTTCTGAAGGGTTTGAGTGTTTACGCCCCAAAAATTCTTTTCAAAATCCATTCATTCAGTGGCCAAGGCACCCAAGACAAGATACATTGCACCGCTGCGATACATATCTATGCCTTACTCTGTTCTTACTTCCTACTAAAGAACATAGATCCAGATCGTGGCTAGATAAGCCAGCTCCCGTCACAGCGGCTAGGCGCGGTAACGAGGGGAAGTGGGCTACATTTCACTGCGAACCACGCCCACTGCATGTGATCTGATAACTAGTGACATATCTAGACTACGTATTTAAATACAATAGGTTGTGAAAAAATGTAGGGATTGGTTGTTGAAATGGTAAAAAATGTTGGTGAATGTTTTAGAACCAAAGCATCAAAGTTAGAAATCAACGATTCAGGCACTAAACTTATATTACATGTTACGAATGTTCGTTCTCGTATCTTGGATGTTTAGTGTAATTATTTATCTAAATATTTATGTTTACGTTGAGGACCGAATAGCCTAGTGGTTAGAGACCCTGACTATGAAGCTTGAGGTCCCGGGTTCAAATCCCGGTCGGGGCAGATGTTTGTATGATGAATACCAATGTTTGTTCTCGGGTCTTGGATGTTTAATATGTATATAAGTATGTTTAACCGTTGTCTAGTACCAATAGTACAGTCTTTACCTAGTAAGTAAGTAAGTAAGTAAGTAAACACTTTATTGTACAAAAAACAGGATAAAACACAAGTTACAACAATAACATTTGAGTAAAAAGGCGGGATTTAAGTCTAAGGCGGGAAGGCCTAGTTCGGGAATAGGTCAATCGGTGTCATATTGTCCCATTGTCCCATGATATTTTATCCAAATTTGGGACTAGGTCAATATCGTTGTGTCAATGAGGGTTATGTATCGCAAGTCATAAATCCGCTAAGATCGCTAGTGTCGAGTGAGGTCTATCTGTTATTTTCCGCCAATGAGAGACAAGCTACTGAGGCCTTTAATGGCAATCTCTCATCGTCATCTTATTTAAGAGTATTACTCTTGTCGATGCAGTTGTCTCCAGTTTTGCAATCTCTAATAAGTAATATTGAATTATTTGACACTTACATAACAGTTACTTTACGCACGAGTATCTCGCCTTACCATCCCAACTTCAAAATGAAGTCGTGAGCCTCTATCACTTGACATACGAACTAATAGCTATTATTTAACTAATCAAGGTATGAAACTACGAAAACGTTCTAATCGCTTGAGAACCTCTGGAATCGAACCCGGGTCACGTATACAAATTACAAGTCGGTGTCGTACAAGTACGTGGTCAGATTGACAGTAATTTTGACTCATGTGGCTTTGACTTCGTGGGATAAGGATTGTGACTGTTCGGTAAACGTTTCATTTGGTTTATTTCGAAATGTGTTTTTTTTTCTTGTTACGACGAAGTGGATATTATTCGGTAAAATAGGTACAAAATGGCTGCCGCCCTGCAGGGTGAGTATGCTTACTCATACCGGAAAAGTAGAGTGTGATTTGCTAAAGTGTAGCCTAACATTACCTGTTCTATGGTACTTATTCAGTTACGAATATCATAAAGCAGGTAATTTTTACGAAAAACTAGAAAAAGTAGGTACTTGTCTATAAATAATATTGAAGACATAAATTCTATTGTAAATAAAATATAGGTACCGAAGATAAGGAATCAATTTCTTACAAGTTTAGTGGAAAACTGTTTCCTGTGTAAACTGCAACATTCCCTAGAAATCTATAATGATAGTAACCTTAGTAAGTATACGCCATAACAACTCAGTGTTTGACATAAAGGTCGTTAGACCGTGATAAATGAGGATCGCACGATCTCCGACGTGAGGCGAAGTGCGCCGAACCTCGCCGGAGATAGCCGAAGCCTGGGGCGACTGCCTATCCCTCGCATTTCGCTATTTAAATGAGTTGTCAATAATAAGTTGTTCGTAATTTAAAATTATGCTACAGTGAGGTCAGCTGCCAGTAACAAATTTAAGTCTGAATTTGCGTTTTTTAAGCCTCGATGCAAAAATACTCAGACAAACTAGGTAAGTACAGTACCCAGTCAGGCACGTCGTTTCAATCGGAAGCCAGTTTAATACAGATAGTTCTTAGCTAAATTTAATTGAAATAGGCTTAGCCTGTTTTAAATAAAGGATTTTGAAATAAAAAAGTCGCGGACTTAACAAAAATTCTAGTTAACGAATTTGTGGTGTTTAGGATCGTTTTATGTTGAAGTGTGTATTATGTAAAAAGTACACGGAAAGATCATGTCTAGTCACTTTTTTTTAACGATATTTTAATCTCAAAATGTAGAGCTCTCAATAGACTATAAGTTATCACTCAGTTCCAGACACAAATATTTATGTAACTTGTTTTTTTATTACGTAAAAAAATATACGAAAATTAAAGGATAGTTAAATCTTTTTACCTAGTTACGTTATTTTTCGGCATCAATGAAAAACAATCGCACACCTTAAACTCAGGCGCATCCGTCAAACAAAACACTCTCAAATTAAACCCCATTTAATGTTTACTCAAGTGCAGGTGAACAAAAAATGTGATCCTAGATTGCCGTCCCAAAAAGGAAGAAACCCCAAAATCAGCTGCTGCAACACCCAGAACATTAAACCGAAGGTCCGCACGACTCTTGCCCCGAGCCAAGATGCTTATTAGGGATGTGCCACGCACCTGTGTGAATATTTTCATAATCCCCCTAATTAGAGGTTCGCGGATCTTCCCAAAGGCCGCGAACGGTTGGGCCTTACTGAGGAGGCTATAAATTGTTCGACATTTGACCCCGCCGACTAAGATTTTTTGGGGAATTTGCCCTTGGGCTGTAAGAAAGTGTACAGAGTAGAGAATGATGCAGGGTTGTATAAATATTTGACATTGCGTTAAAATAAATATTGATTCCTATACCTACATACAGTTAGTGAATTAAATCTGCGAGACACTTAGTATTCTTTAACTTTGCAAAAATAGCACCTGTGACCACAATATCCGAAGCCTTCAGGTTCAAAATTACCTACGGAAATTGGATGACAATGTGTCCAAATTTATTTACGGGAAATTCCACAGATGTACAGAGCAAAAGAGCCAATTATAAGTAAGTAGTTCACCTAAAAGAACGGTCGCGAAAGAAACTTTCAAACTTACCAAGCAATTCGATAAGCAACGTTGACTTCAACATAAATCTGCTCTGTGCTTACACTAATGTTACATATATTTATCACGGGGCGATCGTCAACCGCCGTCTTGCCTCAGGGCGCCCCGCCTCGGCTACGTCTTTCCCACGTGCTCCGAATGCTTGGATTGCGTGCGACCTCTTGCACCAACCATGCTCGTTCACATCACTACCACTCAATCACTTTTCAAACCACAGACTATAAAACCACCTTCATCAACAACTTCTTAACTGCCAGTATCTTCAACCTCAATTCTCGCTTCAACTTTATCTGTGGCTATTTTTCACACTATGTTGGTGTTCTCTGTGATATCACATACGGACGCCATTGCTGCTGCAGTGGATCTACTGTTTGCTTCAGGCTAGAGATCTGGGTTCTCACCTTTAACTTCTTTTACGACCGTGGGATTTCGACCACAGACTTGGATCGGAGATTTTATTAATGATAAGTGAAACTTTGAAACATGATTGTTAGCTTGACTTATAACTTACTACGGAAATACTAAGCCACGTTTGATTAAATCCTACGATAATTTTCTTCCAACTAAATTTTTCGCGTCTTTTTGGCGAACAAAAATTCAATGCCAAAAATAGATTTTAAACCGTAAATGATCTTTAATTACAGGGTCTTTTCACACACCTATTATTCAGAAATCATGGGAAAAAATACTAATCCTTACCTCAAAAGAATGCAGCAGAAAGGGTACAGTACCTACTGGGATTAAGTCGATATCCAATTCAGAGTCGCCTTTCTCAGATTCCCGACTATAAAATGGTAAATGTTCATAATTTGAGCCTGTGCTGCATTCATCGTAATAACGATACTAAACCACGGAGGTGATTACAAGCGTTTACTGAATTATTCGGTAATCGATCGGGCACGCAGTTGAGGGAATAAAATGTAAGGAATTCCTCCAGGAACGTAGGACTTTTGAGCTTAAATATTGTATTTAGCAGAGTTATGTTAATGCGTGATTGTTGGGACTATAAAAATTCCGAAAGGTTATTGGAGGAGTGACTAAATTAGAGTGTAAGAGGGAGTATCTCGGGTAACAAATCTGTCTAAAACAAATTACGGACCTATTTTTAGGTAGGTGTACAGATTTAATTACAAAATTATTGTAAGTGTACATTTAGTGTTTTCGAATTTAAAAGCTGCCAATACCTACTAGATTGATGTACCATCCGACTTACAGGAATATTTCCGACAGTCTAGGCTATTATAAAACGGTTTATTTGTATGAGGGTTGGTGGTCGCAGATATTCAAACAGCCATCCAGACATAATAAGGCAGTGCTAAGCTTCCTGTTTAACGAAATTTCCCTTTTGATTAAAACTAAAACGCTTCATGGAACCGCCGAGACGTTACCACCCTCAACCGGCCTTTCGATTAACTCGATTGGTTACGGCCTACCGCCAATTAGGCCAAATTTTAGGATAGCACAAAGGGCCCGTGTTGTCCTAAAGATCATTGGTTGGTAATTAAAACAAATAGGGTCCAAAGGGGCCCGCCGGAGGCGCCACGGGGAGGGGCCCGGCGGGCGACTCGCCGTCGCCGAGGGCGCCCAACCCCCTCATTATAAACTTAATCTAATTATTGAATTCGTACAATGTAGTGTTTACATTTTTTTTCTAATTTGCCCCACTATACTTAAGAATGGATGTGTAAGCGCTAAATAGCACGTTTAGAGCCATATATCATATGGTGCGAGTCACTGTAAGCGCCGCCGGCTGTTCTCACGGTATACCTTGCAGGGTTTTTTAGGACAAGCGTTTTCAAGCTTAGGTTTCTGAGACATTAAGGCGGTCTCATCAGCGTTATTATAAGGCACCGTTTACGGTTTTGCCTCTTGATGATTGTCACGATCTGATTATTATACGGCGGCTGCGGACCTTTTGTTGTGATGAGCTTTTAAACAAACTACATTATAATCACATAGATTTGCAAACTAGATAATTTTCATAACGTGTCATTGAGGGTTTACTGTTTCTTATGTTTACGTGATAACGAATACGGTGGCATTCTGAAATGGTTTGTAAAAAAAGGATTTTATAATAAGTAGTACCTACGATTAAAAACATACGAATGAAGTTAAAAGAAAGAAAACTCTGAAATCATAACATACTCGTAAACAGTCGTTTATGTAAAGATTACAGGAAAAATAAAACGATGTCTCCTAAGTACACTAGCTCCACTATAGGAAAAGAGACGGCACTGTCCGCCTGTTCATCTCCTACATTGAACGGACTCTATGTAAAGTAGTACAAATATTATTAAATTTTTCTCAGCACCCAAGGGTCCACCACGCGAGTCCAAACTCAATCTCGACCGTTATTTATTTATTGAAGATCATCATACAAACAACAAACGCTACAGTTCGAGTTTTAGATATCTAAGTCATCTCGCACGTGGCATTCACATTAAAATGTTATCATCCCAGAAGTAACCGTTTACGGTAGTTTGGACCACCTAAGAGCGCAATCAGGGCTATTAATCAGTCACATTAATTTACTAATGTCCTCAAAATGTGTCCAAAACGCACATACGTGAAGGTCATGATCGGGGTTCATAGAACGCTCAGAGCTGTGGAGTCGCCATTGTCGCCAATGACATTAAAATTCAACTCTGATTACTCGTTCTTAATTAAATATTAAAATGCTTAATCCTTCCCAGTAAAGTTCCTAAGTAATTATAAATTACAAAATGTAGTTTCGCACACAAATTCCGAATGACTCAGTGGTGCGAGCCGGGGCTGGAACCTACGACCCTCTGCTTGAGAGCTCATATCACGGTCGTTTTCCCCATATATCTATATAATTATTTATAATGAACCCCATTATTAGAAACAACACGCTGGTGATGGTGACAATTATTTATGTTCTTTTGTAATGTAAAATTTCTTAATAAATAAATGAATGTGTAAGTAAGAGTTATATTTTAATGCTAATGTCGACTCCAGAGACGGCCTTCGTCTTAGCGTGTTATGAAAAACTATCGACTGCTTAGTGGACGGTAAATTTGAAAGTCGTGAGGCTCTTGGAGGCTTAGTGTAGTAAGACATACACGTTCTCTTACTAGCTAAGTATGTACTGTCTTTTGTTTATCATCTAAATGTCTTTGTCACAGAACTACGTCGGGATAGAAGGAAAGCGTGTATGTACCTCGCGTGCCGAAAATAAGGGCTGAAAACCTCATTACGTGTTCCAGCTCTGACAGCTTTCCGCATGTGACGTCAGGTTCTAAAAAATATTTAAAAACAAAAAACCCGACTGCAATAACTAAAAAGAGAAAAACTAGCTCATTGTAAGTAGTTTATACATAGGTAGCTTGAATATTATAAGGAGTGCAGGCGGGGGCAAACAAAAATGACGAAACAGCTGCTGTAACATGCCCCCGCCTGCACTCCTCTAATTTAATTTTGTTTTATTTCAAGCTTTTTAGTCATATTTAAACTAAAAATATTTGCGAGCCAACTTTAAACAGTTATAGATCCTAAACGGTCGCTCAAAATAAAAGGAATGATTGAAGAAACCTAAAGTTGATTTTCAAATACCTATTCAATGATACCCCACTTGATATTGTTCGCCGTATTTCGCCATATTGGATTTAAATTACTGTCATGTCTTTAGTGACACTCGCAAGATTAACACGAATCGATTGACGTAAGAATCATTAAAATCGGCCTACGCGTTCGGTCTCTAGAGTGCCACAAAGGAACAAACATATATACATTATATAGGCTGTTAAACACATTACCCTCCCTTGCGTTTTGCAGTCTGGTAAAAACAACATTTTTTGTTCAACAACGAACTGTTCAAACACCACCAAAAAAGTTGAAGCTCTTAATCTAGGTACCTATTTCCTCTCTTACACTCGTGACGTCATAATACCCATCTACCTAAGCAAAATGTTACACGCTCTGTTGCCATACAAATCAAAGAACTCTTTCCTTCTATTTCGATATAGTTCTGTGGTCTTAGTAGGTACCTCTATTTATACAGTAGGTAGATAATAGTAGGTATATTTAGAGCAGAAATACTTGAAAATATTTTGTAGCAACGCAACCCTATGATAAATAAAGTGTTGATATTTTTGTGAAAAGTTTGTCTGCTATGGATGGTAGAGTAAAAATGTCTATGGCTGATTTGTTGCCAATTTTAGGTACCTAGTTAATTTTTGTAGAAGTAACGGTAAAAATATTCCTGAAGGTTTTTAAGAATTAAGTTAAAATCTGGAACCCCTGGTACAAAGACTTTTAATGTAGATAAATAAACTTAAACACTTGGTATATTACCTACTTGAACTTTACTTGCATTTCCTACTACTACTTTAATTTAACTTTAAGACAAGTAAATCGTACCAATTTTCAAAACTGCCCGACCTGTTTTATCATAATTTCTTTATTTACGAGGGGCGGCTGATAAGTAATCTCCTTGGTCAGAAATATATACAAAAATAATGCTGACTGGTATGGATTTATATTCGTTTGTTATTCTATTTTCAAAATGTATTACATTCATTTGTTTATTGTATCACGTTTATTTGTCTCCTACAATTGTTTCAAACATGTCGGTAGAAAAAGTGAAAATGGATAAAATCGAGCAGCGTGCGGTGATTAAGTTTTTGACTAATACGGGAATTAAGGGAATACGCCTTCGGAGATCAGACAGCGTATGTTACGTGTGTTTGGCAGTTCGTGTTCTTCCGAATTTGTTATAAAGTTTTGGTCAAATCAGTTTAAGTTAGGTCGTGAGAGCCTGGAAGATGATCCTCGTAGCGGAAGACCAGTTTCGGCCGTCACCGATGAAAATGTAGCCAGGGTGAAAAAAAATATATTAGAGGACCGACGAGTGAAGCAGTGGGAGATAGCTAGAGATGTGGGCGTCAATAAAGAGCGAGTCAATGAAATAATTCATGAGCATTTGAACATGTCCAAGGTTAGTGCACGTTGGGTCCCCAGAATGTTGACTGCATTTGACATGGAGAGGCGTGTCAAATGTTGCGAAGAGTTTTTGGACATGAGTCGAGGGAAAGAGGAAGAAATAATTTCTAGAATTGCAACATGTGATGAGACTTGGATTCGACAATGGGACCCGGAAAGTAAGCAAGAGTCGTTACAGTGGAAATTTAAGGATGAGAAGCCGCCTCGGAAATTCAAGGTCTGTCCATCGGCAGGTAAACTTATGGCTACAATCTTTTGGGACACATAAGGGATTTTGCTTATAGATTATTTACCGAAGAAAACTACAATGAATGCTCAAACTCAACAAAAAAATTATTACTCAAACTTACTATATCAACTAAGAGAGACAATAAAAGAAAAACGGCGAGGTAAACTAAGCAAAGGAATTCTGATTTTGCACGATAACGCACCAGTGCATACCGCCCGCACAACGAAGCTAGCAATTAAAGACAATGGCTTCGAAACCATTGACCACCCCCCTTATAGTCCAGATTTAGCCCCCTGTGACAATTTTCTGTTTAGGCTTCTCAAGAAAGACCTCAGGGGACGAAGGTTTATGACCGATGACGAAATGAAGGCTGCGGTTACTGACTTTTTTGACGACAAACCAAAAGATTTTTTTTAATGGTTTAAATTCAATATTTGAAAAATTTAATAAGTGCATTTCACTAGCAGGGGACTATATAGAAAAATAAAAAAAAAAATTGCCACGACAGTCTTTTGTTTAATTGTTAGGTAGATTACTTTTCAGCCGCCCCTCGTATCCACCCTAATATTGGTATACATTTAACGATGACGATTTGAGTTCTGTTAATTTCAACAATGTTTTTTAAGTTTGCTCCTAAACTGGACCACTTAAGCAAAATCCAATTCCCACTCAGTTGCCAAAAGATCATTACCCGATCTTAAATACTCCTCTCGTTCCTAGCTTCAGTTAACTGGTCCATTTCAAACGTCCATTCATTATTTTTTGCCCCATAAAATACATTGAAGCGATAATGCAACCGCAACTTTCAAAATTCATAAAATGGCTCCTAAAATTCGCTTTCATTATAATTATAGTAATGGCTGGAACCCTGCAAATAAGGAACGCCATAATTTTTGACATGTCGAACGTAAACACCTTCCATTTGGTCAAAGAATAAAACACGGAGACTTGACAGTCCGCTTATAGAATCTTTCCAACGTAACAAATGAAACAAAGCTTAAAACTCATCTGGTTTGTTTGTATCTATCTCTAGGTTCATTTTTCACCATTTTTAAAATAAAGCGCTATTAGCTATCACATTAATTTCAAAATGTTCTTCTTTAGACCTTGCATCTTACACGTTAATAGGATGAGAGTCAATCTTACCAACAAACCTTAAATCAAAAGGTGCAACCTCCTACTTATCAATGCCTTTTGATAAATAAATACGCTTCACTTCAAACTTAAGGAGAGAAGAATCGTGGTCCCTCACCTACATTCACGTTGGTATCTCTGCGTCTCGCTTCCTCTACATATTACTGACTTCACTCAAGCGCAATGTAAGTTGTTGACATGAACTGTACGAACTTCAAGGTAAGTACGAGAAAATCTTTATCAAGTATACATTCTGCAACTAACTTAATCAATATTATTATATTAAACTCTTCCATTACTGGGTGAGTGACTGACACACTACGCACAGCCGAAACCCTTGGCCCTAGAAGGCTGAAATGTTTGCATGTAAATACACATTTAAGAAATTGAAAATGCCACGGGATACAGAATAATGTTTGCGCGTACGAAGTCGCGGCCAAAAGCGAGAGTATGGTTAATAATTAATTTCGTTCCTGCCCCTCACAGATGCTCCCAAGTTGTATGCATGAACTATAATTTATCACACCTCACTAGTCTATGTTGCCACAGTTTCCGAAAATGACGGTATAATGATCGGTTCTGTTTGATTAGTTTGCGGTGCGGTTTGTCTGAGCAGTGGCGCCTGTAAGTTAGTCACTGCTTGCTGGGAACGGAGGTTAGTAATGTAAGCGGAAACCATTTCATTGTTGAACAGTTTAATATTCTATATCGGTGAGATCAAAAGACCGTGTTCAAAAATTCGAGTTTATTTTTGGGCTTGGTAAATCCGGGAGCGTTTAGACTTGTATCAATTAATTTGATTATTAGCACGGCTACAACACAGTATAATAGTAGAGCCTTGATAGCGTGGTTTGACCTATGGCTTCTCAAACAGAGGGTCGCGGGTTCGAGTTCCAGCTTGCACTTCTGACTTCTTAGGAATTTATGTGCGAAACCACATTTGTAATTTGTCATGAGCTTTTCGGTGATCTGCACACTCTTGAGAAGCAATTCAATGGTGTGTGTGAATTTCCCGATTCGCACTGGGCTCGTGCGAGAGCTTTAGCCCAAGCTCTGAGAGGTGGTGATGATGATAACGGCAATAATAAGTAGGTATTCATGAAGTGGAAATTTATCCGAAGTTTCTTAGGCATTTCAAATGAAACTCTATATCTACCCAATATAAGGTTAAGTAGAACATCAATATAGCCTGTAGGTACTGGCTAAGCTATGTTTTTTTACTGTTTAAACGGTGAATACTTTTTTCGTAATAAAAACAAAAACCAAATGATGTTCCTCCTCCAAAAGTCATATACAAAATGGTACAATACTTTGTAAAAAGCTCACACTTGCTTGTTGATATCACCAATGTGTGTCTTTTGACATCCAATTCTAAGTACAGTGAAACCTGGTTAAGTGAGACATCAAGGGACCTGCAATGTCGTTTCACTTATAGAGGTATTCCACTTACCCAGTGTTTCAGATATACAAGTATAAATAAATATCTGTCTCATTTACAGAGGGTTCCATTAATAGAGGTGAGAATACAGGTTATTTCAGTTATACAGGTGCGATCATTAAATAAAATAACGTGTTATAAATGAGTTTTAATAAAAAAAAAAATTGTACTTAAAGGTAATCATACAAATGTAATCAACAAAAATGTATCAATTACATATAAAAATCTGTCATTTTAGTTTGTCGTTTGGAATAAATATCTGTATGATAGTAAAGCGAAACTAAAAATGAAGGTTACTTACGTACTTGGAATTACGTGTGGAATTTGTGGGTAGAATAAGAATGAGTAAACAAACAATGTTATCTCAGTTACAGAGGTTTATGCATATAAAATTTGCTCGCTGTCTCAGTTATAGAGGTAACTATGATGATAAATCGAAAGAACAAATCCCAGATATAGAGGCTTACCTTGTCCCGCTAACAGAGGTAATTCAGTGCCAAAGTGTTGGGACCTCAGCCTTGGTTCCAGTTATGGAGGTTTCTCACTTATCCAGGTCCCACTTAACCAAGTTTCACTGTAATTGCATAGCTATAAAATGATTACTATATAATTTTATTGCACTGTCATAAAATTAACCGAATTGCCTTTTAAAGATTCGAATTTGTCATAAAAATTCAAAGCAAAAATGAAATCATAAATCTGTCATTCTCGCCGCATTTAATGACATAAAATTGCCAGTGTCTATTTATTACTGAAATTAATACGACCCTTTTGAATTATCCCTATTATTGTAGAATGATATGGTAACGGACGGAAGGCACGTTGGACTGCCAACCGCAAAATTAGTTATGATCATTGACCAGGGTGACCCAAGGACTGCTATTTTGGCGATCCCTTCCAAAGACACCATATTGTGTTTTAAAACAGTTGCCTGTATTCTGATTTCTAAGAACTAACTAAAAGTAACCGGCTTAGCTCGGAAGATTGAGGGATGATAGTTGTGCCGAAACACGCGATTCTGTTAACTGAGAATTTCTTAGGTTGCGATCTTACCTCTAGCGCGGTAAATTTTATCCGCGACATAAAGCATTCGTCACTTTCTAACAAATGTGCCAATGCGAGAGGGACAAGTGTTGTGAATAAACGTTAGCGTGCTAAGGGGTCTTATCCGGTAAGTACAAAGTACTTAATGTAGAGCAGCCACCCCTTAAAAGTCGGTCGATTGTCTTCCCTAGAACCTTAACATTTTCTCTACTCACAAAACGCTCAATTCATTTTTTACTGTCGTTACATGATGCTCTGTGAATTTTATTCATGCTCAAATCATCAAATAGACTCAAAAAAATGACGTGTAAAAGAGCATTCAACTGCCTATTTGCTGAATAAAATTTTGAATTCCAAATTTTGAATCATAGTTTTAAAAAGCATGAAACTCTACGCTGGTCCAATTTGCGGTGACCACCGTAACATGTGGTAACCCTGACGGCAAAAAGTCACAGATATACGCTTCTCTATCCCGTATCATTCAGGGGACTATTATAACCGCATTTGCTCCTAAAACCTACCTTTAATAACCGGTAATACGGCGCTGCGAACATTTTGATCTTTTATAATTATACGTCTGACTTTTAACGTCGATTCCCGTTTTTAGACTTACCTGGTTTTACTTAGAAGGCTTCGGTTTGATTGAGAGATTGCACTTGTGCCCTTGTCGTTAAACTATCTATTTAATTATTAGTTACTATTTCATACTCTAATAATCATAGATCAATATTTGATACACCCATAATTTCTTGAAATTGTTCTCAGACACTAATAATTAGCAAGAGATTTTTATAATTTATTCTAATCGTTGAATCTGTGGTGTAATTTAGCTGTCGTTTTAGATATCAACAGTATAGAGTCTAGAAACTATTATGCAAACTTGATTTCTAAAACTTTTAATTCTGCTTCAATTAAAAAATACAGTTTTTTCTTAAACGATTTCATAGAAAATACTTCTGATTGGATTTATTTCTGGAATTATTTTTCGACTTTTGAATTCAGTTCTATAACTATCATGGGTCCTTGTTTTTACTCTTATCTCTTTTGTGTTATTTTTTTATGCGCCTGAGATTAATACTTCTTTTTAATTCAATCTTAATTTTCTACTTTCAATCTTTTTACAACACGCGTACCGATGTCAGCATAGCGCCGTTACTTTGCCACAATAGTATTGTCATTCAAAAAAGCCTATTATCTTTACCATCGTAGTAATAATGTTTATAATCTAATGAATATGTGTTTTCGAAGAACATTTTGAAGTGTTTGAGGAAGTACACATTTTGACCGCCCGCTTGTCAAAGTTTGACATGTGTTTGACAGCGGCTATACTTGTGTTGCTTGTTCTGGCAAAGGTGTACTTAATTTTAGATTGCCCTTTGCCGTCCTAAAAACTTTCGAATTAAATTATATTCGTTGCGTTAATTGTTGCAACTTGTTTTTCTAAGACGTAAAAAACTTTTTTGATCAAAAACGCAAAAAGTCTTTTGACGTCTCAAATTACAAAATGTAAATTTGTATTGTAAAAAACAACAAAAGCCATGCATTACGAAATAACTTTTTTTTTGTTTTAAAAATTTTTTAGTACAAACTTTTTTACCAACCGTACTTTTTACTCTACTCTTAATTTCGTCCCTCCTTGTTTCATTCATTTAAGAACAAAAAATAAAAATAATTTATATTAATGATATGACGGAACAGATTCCCACAGCAAGACAGGTAAATAAGGAAATAATACACACCACTCAATTATTAAATCGTTCGGTAACATAACAGATCGAAAGGTCAAATTGAAAACAAAACCAATATTGTTCCACCATGACACGAGTTGAGTCATGTCGAGAAACTTAATTAAAATTAAAAGTTTTTTAGCCCTGGAGGTAAAAAACACAATTACAAGCCAAGAAAGAACTGCTTACGTTTTTACTGTACTTACAACGCTTTTAACAGTTTTAACACCTGAAAGTTTTTTTTTAGGCGATAGCCTAATAGCATTAATCTTCTGATATGGAAATGTCTCTTTTCTGTAATACTCGTCTATAAGTTTATTATTCAGGTTTTATCCGATATAATGAGATAATTATCATTTTATGACCCAACGCCCTGAAGATAAAATGCCAACCAGCTTTGCTGTTATATGAGATGACGCGAATAAAGTTCTATCCCGTTCTTTGCGCTTAAACCAGGATAGTCAGAGCGCCTATTAGTATAATCGACCGCCAAAAAATACGACTAGAATGCGTTTACGTTAAACTGTCAAATAGTATGAGAATTGTTTGCTGTCGATACTTGCCACTAGAGGCTCTGCGTATTTGCCCATTGTAATTCAACGTGAACGCGAACGCGATCGAGACGTTTTCGTGCGTCAAAATTTCACTAGTGGCTCCAAAGTCTGAGGAAAAGCTGATTAGTTCCGAAGGAATGTGGCTGTCATCTCGTTGCGAGGTATTTCACACAGATGGCGCTATTCCCAAAAAATGGTGATAAACAAGCTGTTAGTCAACTGAGTAACTCTAAATGTATGCGTAAGCACGTGATACGGAATGCCAAGGATTCGGGTTCGATCCCCGGGACTAGTCGTATTTTTCAGGTTTTCTGTGTTTTCTTATTTCAGTTAGTATTTCTAGTTTAATAGAAATAGTCTGTCACTAGCGGCGTCCAGCCTACGGCCTGATAGGACGATGGTCGTCCTATAACTTGCTTCCGTATAAATTAATAAAAAAATATTAAATTTGTTGGCAACTGAACTGCCATAATTGCCTTGTGCCACTACTCTATTACTCCAGCTGTATGAACATGGTACTTCACATATTCTAGCTTCATTTTATTTCCTCCGTCCATCCAAACTTGTAACAAAAAAAACCTTACTCAATTAACTCTTATTACGTCACCAATTTATGACTATCTGCTTATAAAAACAGCAAGCATTACGAAGCAGATATTCTATGCGTTACTATTAATAGCTTTCGTGCCGCATTTTTGCATTTCATCGCTTAGTGGGTGCGTCGAGGGCCCTAATTGGCCAAAATATAAGTATTATTTTCGATGATTTGTTTAACTGACAGCTGTCAATCAGCGTTGCGTGTGCGTGCCGCCAGGTGGCGCGTGCGCCGATGAGCGCAAAAAGGGATGCTTGGTAATTCACGTTTTTGGTTTGGCTTTAGCTGTAAATGATGAACTCGGTGTATGTCATGAGCTAAAGTGGATCAAATGCCGTACTCAATTTCTAACACTAACTAGCACATTTCAGCATTGAAATAGTAAAATTAAATAATTATTCTATACTTCCAAAACTGTTAAAATTTGTTGAAGGGTGTGACAACAAATTGCACAATTGGTGTTTTTTCAAAAGCTCACATAAAGGGAAAAACACGACAAACTCTTGTACAAGATTTCACAACTATTTACAGTAATTTAATACATGAATGTGGTCAATTAGCAGTGCTCTAGGCAATTCTATTTTTCGTTTTGTTAGCAGCACCTTGCAAAGCTCCTAACAGACCTTCATCGAAACCCGATCCCAAACGAACAATACATCAAACCCTTCTCTCCAAAACGTTAAAATTACCCAAAAAGAAACATATATAGCTTAGAGCTAGACCATAAATCTCCTTCAAAAATATCGGTACCACAAGACAATTATCTAAATTGTAATAAATCTTTATATAATTCACCAATTTTTTGTGTGCTACTTCAGATGGTCGTTACGAGAGCCAGAGGGCAAATCTTCATTAGGGTACACTTTTATTGTTATGTCAAAACAGTTTCATAGTAAAGCTGATTGCTTCGTATGCGTGCTGGTAATGATTATGACCTAAGTAGCAGTAGCTATTATTGTACTGCTATTTTGCCTTCAGGATTTGAGCAAAAAACGTTCATATTGCACGAAAGTTGCTTCCATTTGGGGCAGTACACACTGTAAGTATACCTATGCACGCAAGTATAGAAGGAAATCTATGATAAAATAAACACTATTTAATCACTGCAACTGTTTTAACAGCTGAGTCCATTAAACTAAAGGTCTTAATTTGTTCGTATTTTAGATATCTTTTTAGCTTATAAATCAAATCAATATAATAATGTTCAAGGGAAGTTCGTAAATTCAACTAATGAGACAGAATCTTTACAGTCTCATAATCCACATTATAACGATATTTTCAACCAATTAAAGTATATACCTAGAACAGCGTGTTAACAGCTTTCGCCATAGCAAAGTTTACGAGTATCCTGTCCATTTTAGGTAGGCCAATCATACCATTCAATTACTTCATGATCTATAGTCAAATCGCCTAGCTACCGTAACTGGAAATCAACCCAATCGATTTCCCATAATTGAATAGAACTGCCTGAATTATCTTCGATAAATCAGTACGTTGCTTTCATAAATCAAAACTAAGCCAGTCAGTCGCACTGACGGATTAAATAACGTGAAATATGGCGGTCGTGGTTTCTCCAAATTCGACTATAATCCTCGGTGAATTGCTTTTAATTGGAACAAAGGAAAGGTGATTTAAAGGTGCGGTCTGAATCGGGCCGCGGTAACCGCGAGATTCTCGGTTCAATATTACTATATTATATACACGCTATTGTACTGGCGGCTCTGCTCGTTCAAGTGTGCATTTGACTTGGTGGAGATCCAGGGGAAGGCCAATGCCCAGAAGTGGACGTCTTCCGCTGACATGATAATGATGATTATTTTTTTATAAACGAGAACGAGAGCTGAAAGCTAACGATTAGAAAGCTACTTGTACCGGCATTGTTAACAGTTTAGATTGAAAATAATGCCAGTAAATGTATAAAACATGTAGGTAGAGTCACGATAAATATATATGACGTGGAGTTAAATCAGTCGTTTTTAACCACAGACCCCTGAACCCTGACACCAGAACCCTGGCATAATTCTGTGTTTTTAACCCCTGTCGAAAATTCATCTTTATATTTATTTCAATACTTCATTCTTGTAAACCTTATTGTTTGTTTATGATGTTATTGTTAGACCCAAAAACATAAAATTTTACCAGAAGTGAATTTAAAAAAAAATATTTATTCGCTCGTCGTTCAGTTTTTCTAGGTTCTGCTGCCCCTTGATTCATATAATCAATCAGTCTTCACCCTTATCCAAAAGTATTCCAAAATAATTTGAAATAGTCATGGGAAAGAATTACGGTCGATTCTCGAATTCGACCAATTCGGGCACGATTAGGGCTCAATCAGAGAGATTGTTGCAATTTTCATTGACTGGTAAATTGCCAAAATTAAGGCTTGAGTCATCAATCTAAGACTGAACTTAATTAGTCACTTACGCAATTAGATTGAAGGAATCTAATCGGTTCACATGAACTCGTTTTCAGTCTAACTTGAACCCGAAAGGATTTGTGAAAGATTGATGCGTCAATAGTTGGTTGTTGTTTTTTTAGTTAGTTACAAAAAATTGGTTGTATGTAAGTACTATATGATTTGGATTAAATAAAAGTTTCAACAATAATACCTAAGTGAAAATATTAATGGTGCCGGCGAGTGTAGTTCCTAAGAAAGTGCATTATGGATACTTGTTTAATATTTTTTATAATATTTCGGCCAATACGAAACAGTAATTCGGCTTTAAGTAGAGCTGTATTTTATTAAATTCCATAATAAGTAAGTAAACAATCCGCCACGATCAAACAAGCAAATAAATTGTTATAGATATTAAATCCGTTCCATCAAAAAATGTGTGTACAAACTTAGCTAATTACCGATGAAATAATAATTAAGTTCTCCGAGTGCGACATTACAAGTGACTATAATGTTGACTCTACCAGCCTCTACGTAAACTACCCGTAGCGACATCGCGTCGCGACAAACGACATCGACGAGTTCAATCACTCCGAACTAGATGGCGCCACTATGTGCAGTGGAGAATGGAATTTAATAATTTCAACTCCCAAATTAGGTTTAATTCATACCTCGTCTATTATGGGCCGTTTGAAATAAATATCGTAGCTGTAGAAGAACTTTATTAGGAAAGCTTGGGCTTTGCTGTTTGTACTTGTTTTCATTAAAGTTATGAAATGTTTATTGAGCGTAATTTGTAATATCTATGCTAATAGATAGATGGTTTGAAAATGTGGTTCAATATCTGGCCTTTTATCGGATTTCTTCTTGGGAAAGCTCGGCTTTTGGTACATATTTTCGATAAAAAAAAAACAACGGTAGAGCTCCTAAATGTCTAATTTAAATTTGTACAGAAGAATGCGTCCAGTTTTTATGCGAAATAACGACCTAATTATTTAAAAGAGAGAAAACGGCAAATTAATTAACGATCCCATTAAAATTTATCGATCGGCATACTTAATTAATTACTTGTTGAAGTAAATAAATATCCATTACTTATAATTACTGTTTTTACAGCTACGGCCACATTTCGCAAACTACTTTCAATCATTGTTATTTATTACTGTTTCATTATACAACCACATAATTATAATTGTTTTTGTGTTGCGATATATAAACCGTCTGCCTGTCTGTGTCCGTAATACTGACTCTAATGTCATAAGTTCATAGTCTAATGGCATAGGGAGCACGATATCACAAGCCTCATTATTGTTATTCGTGTACAGTCAGATTTCATTTATTATAGCGGTCAAGGTGGTTGAAAATATCTGAACTTGCAATAACGCTATGGACAATGCGAATAGAAACACGTATACAGAATTATACTCCATATTAATTTATTTGTTGCCGAGCATTTTGTGTTTATAGAAACCACTCTAGCAGTATGTTGGTAGTAACCGACGCCAATAATTAGCAAAACCACGTTTACACGTTCACGTAACGCACGTAATGGAACAAGACAGATTTACTTGAGGTTTTTTTGTTTATCTGTAAGTAATTATTACGATAAAATGTTTTTATATAAATATCGTTCCCACGCGGGTCCCGTTCGCGATTTATAATATTGTAAGTCATAATGTAAAGTTTGTCATAATGATCATTTGCCATAACTATTTTTTCTCTCTTTTAATGGCCGTCTTGTAGAACTCTACAGGTTAGGTTTCCCGAACACTTAATTGTTTTAGAGAAAACTGTTATGGCAAATGATCATTATGACAAACGTTACGTTAGGACTTTCAATGTGTATACATAGATCCTTCCATGGATATGGCGTCCGTCCCCTTGCGTTGAAGGCATCTCTACTGAGGAACTTAAAATGTAGTTACAATTTTATTCGTTTATAAGTATGACGAAATTTTGCATTCGAGTGTAGTTATTTCTAGCTTTGTGGTGTTAGCACGCCACCACACCAGTAGGTTAATAAAACAAGAAAATAAATTTTCAACGGCCTGTACTTCTCTTTACAATTATTCTTCTTTAAAATAGCCTCGTCAACTTAGCTTATAGTGACTTAAAATAATTTACAAACATATTTACAGGAATGTACAGATTAAATTATACTATTTCTAAGGTCAGAAGCGCTTTTATCTTCCACTAATTTAAACATGCTCAGGATATCATAGCCACAAAATTTTGAACCAATCTTGTAGGATAAGGTACTTAAAGCAAAGGTAATACTTCTTCGGTAACTATGGTTTAAATTAATTCTAATTAAGTAGAAAACACTATAAAATAAATCTCCAAGAAAACATAACATTAATAACTCTACGCTTAAACCAAAAGTCAGTCTTGATAAAGCAAAAATCTAGCTTAAGTAATCTTCCAGAAAGTTTTTAAAAGTATGTTCAGTACAATCAAGTACTCAAGGTGTTGAAAAGAATCAGTCGAAATTTAATTTCTTTGGCAAATAGTAGTCTAATCACTCGACTTAGTGACATCACGCCCGAAATCAATTAACTTGGTGATATTCGTTAACTGGCAAGTGACATTAGATCTGGAAACAGCAACGTACCTACAGCGACACATAACAATGGTACTAACACATCGAAGTTCTTTACTAACGCTTCATAATATCTTCTATAGAGAACCCTAACGTCTTCTTTGGTGCGTCTACAGGTGATTGCTGAGGACTTACTTCTGGTTGGTGCTGATAAGACTGAATAGGTGGGGATGGTTTTTGAGAGAGATCTAACAAAGAATTTTCAGGCTGACTCGTCGAGGACACTTCCTGGCAGCCTTCAAGGTGCTCCAGGTGATGCTTGTTCGCATCACTGTGGGTCAGCAGATGTGTTTTCAGGTTTGATCTTTGGTTGAAGCTCTTGCTGCAAACTGGGCATTTGTGGGGAGACTCTTCCATGTGCAAAATTTTGTGCACGGCCAAAGTACGCGATTGGCAGAAACCTTTACCACACTCGTTGCATTTAAAAGGCTTCTCCTTAGAGTGAATGTACCTGGAAAAATAAAAATAATACGATAAGCTTAAAGACACTTTTACTATTCTAATCTAAAGTAGACGGGCTAATGTAAACAAACACCGATCGCGTTGTTATGACTCAATACGGCGACGAAATAATAACTGCTTCGAGAGAAAATTGAGGTGATTTTACATTACGGACACATTAGAAGGGTAATGAATTTGGGAAAGAAAAAAAGTTTGTCTCGTAAAAGCGAAGAAATATAACATGTAATTTGTTCGACGGCGAAGCGAAACAGATATGGAGATCGTAAAGAATGAAACCGGTTGTCGGAGCGCGTGCGGCCGCCGCGTCGCGACCTCACAAAAAGGTACACTCTTGATTCATTTTTTTGTCTCTTATCGTCTACAATGCTTTCTTAAACACATCTTAAATCACGTTGTTGGTATTAGAAAATACGCTATATTTAATATGTACTTGTTATGATAACAACTGATTACATATATCATTTTATGAGCCGTTAAAATGGTCGTTTAAAATCTTGGCATATCAAAATGGGGTAACAAAATTACAATACCTTACCTGTGATCTCTGAGATGGTCCTGTCTTCTGAAAGCTTTTCCACAGATGTCACAGGAATAGGGCCTTTCGTCGGTGTGGGTCCTTTCATGGATGAGCAGATTGTACGACTTGGTGAATTGGCGGTTACAGTATTTGCAAATGAATTGTTTCTTAGGGCGCGTTCCGGGGACGCCCGGTGCTCTCAACGGCGGAGGGTTTCTCCCTGGCATTCTCTGAGCCATCGCTCCTGGGTATCTCAAGGAATGGTGGTACAGAGCTGCGTTCCGAATCCACTGGTTGACCAACATTGCGTGGTACGGGGCTGTCGGTGGTAAGGTGGCAACTTGCGCTTGCACGTAAGCTGACATAGCGGGGTGGCTGTAGTTTGGCACTGGGACTTTCTCGTAAGGGTAGGGTGTCTGCATGGCTGGCCGGGGGTAGGTGGGGTACTGAGGAGCGGGTGGCGTCCACACAGGGGGCTGGTGGCGCGAGATTACGACGGCGGGAGGCGTGTCGTCGGTGGGCGTGTGCGGCGGCGTCGGCAGAGGAGGCGACGGCCGTTCAAGCTTTACCAAAGCTTCGATGGGAAAGTCTGGAGGATAACCTGTTGAAAAAAGTTCGGTTTAGCGCAAGACCACTCTCTAGAGATTTTTTGAATCCAAATGATTGAACGAACAGCTTAAAATTAATAGCATTAAGTTCCGACTACTAATTTCTACTAATTGCTCACAATTTAAACTCGTTAGACTAATTTAATCATGCTGCCTATCAAATGACAACGGTATGATATTGAAAACGACTCATTAAAAAACAGCTGCTCAAACTATGACTGCAAAGGAAAATATAATCGCACCTCATAAAAATCACAACTACTTACTGTGATTCTCCTCGATCTCTTCCTCTTCTTCAATAACAAAATCGTCGGAACTGTCCACACTGTACGGCTTATCTTCCATTTCCACAAACAAAAATGTCCAAATAAAACCAAACACTGGGGCACTGTGTCTTTAACACTGGTCACTACGTAAGATAACCGGTTTGCGAACTGACAACCGGCTTGAGGCAGAGCGCGGAGCGTTATGAGCTTGTGTGCGTTTGTTATCGGGGCTTGCGCCTGCGCTGTGGGGAGGGGGGAGATCAAACGCGCCGCGCGGCCGGCGCCTGTGTCGGCTCCCGAAGCAGCTGCGCCCTCCCAGGAGGCGGAGCCTACTGAGCACTGCCTTCACAATCGATCGGCAACAATCGCGAATCGCTCTAACAACCACAACATTTAACTCGAACAAGTCCCATTTCACCAATTCCAGACTCAACGCTACCACCTTGTCGTACTATGCTTTTGATCCCCATGTTGTTTCGAAACCAAGGCGGTCATTGCAAATTTTTGGCGACACAGCGTCCCTAGTAAAGCTATTAGAACGGATTGCTCTTGTAATTGCGTTTCGTAGGCAAGTCGTTTATGGCATGTTGGCTTTGTTCGGCCTCTTTGAAACTTTTTACTGAGACATTAAGCTCTGATAGCTTTGGCGGCATACAGTGAAAGCTGAATCATTTGTTACAGTCTAGAGCACTGAAGCTGACATTTGTTTAGTCTTAGGTGGCAGCGGTGGAACTGTTTTCAATAACAAAAGCTTGTATCAGTAGGTACCTAAGAGGCTTGTAAGTGGATATAAATAGAGTTGTTTTTACTACAAAGTGTTCGAAGAACGTGTTGATGGACATAAGTAAAAGAGAGCTATAATTTCAGTAGGCAGTTGACTCTATTTTGCTTAAATAACTTGGTGTAAGTAGTCAAATATAGCGCAACAGAGAAACCGTCACAACGCCACATTTGACGTTTTTTGGATTCATTAGGCGTCTACTTACTAGGTACTTGTTAAGTTTATCTTCTAACTGGTTTCTAAATTTTGATTGATTTGGGAGATCTTCGTCATTACTTAGTTAATTAGATTCAGTTTTTTTAACATACAATGACAATATTAGTTAACCAGCTGGAGTTGAACCAGCAACCTCGGTAATCCAAGATGCTGCTGCTGGTTGCTGGTTCAAGTCCAACTGCTTAACTGATGTTTCTTTGCATTGTCAATGTAAATATGTAGAATTTTATTCTATTAATGTTTCGTAAAAATAAAAATAAAAATAATCAATAAATTTATTATTTTCATTAAAAAAATTTACCTAAGCACGTTGGGTTGGGTGTTAAAATTATTATCATTAAATTAAATCCCAAAGCATAAGTACCTATCTATATTAAGATGACATTCTTGATATAGTTTCTTAATTATCATTAGGACAAAACGAAAACATGGTACCTGTTTATCAAAAAATCAGTTATTCATTGTTTTTTAATTATGCTTCTTGGTACAATGTCTTTAACTCTGTCAAAATTAAGTTAAGAATGTCAAATAAATAATTTGTCATTACGCTTAGGGTAATGAGTTACCTATTGTTTCCTAAATGATACTGGCATATGTAATACGTACTAATAAGCTATTATTTTTAAGTGCCTTATTATTCAAAAGAATTGAGTCAAACAACGACTTTGTTTTTAACGGCACGACTGACCGCGAATCTCCAAATACTGCCTACTTCTTAAAACTTAAAATACGTCACGAACATTTAAATAGTAAACATAGGCACGCCCGAAGATAAAACATTGGAAAAAATACACATCTGCCTTTCTGACCCCTTCAAATATTGTGATACAAATACGAGCAGTACAGCGTAGGCATTAAAAATCGAATGTTCTTAGTAAATTTGGAATATTTTAAGAGGTTTTCGATCATCTCTTAAATATTTAGTGCCTATTATAGTAACGGAGTTTTTTGACTGCCTAATTGTTTCTCTCGAGCACGATTATAGTTATTTGTTATACAAGGGTGCAAAGTTGTATTTTACCCGCGAGTGTGGAATTGAAACACAAGCAAGCGAAAGGATTCTATAGTTGAACCACGAGCGAAGCGAGTGGTTCTAAAATAGAATCCTGAGCATAGCGAGTGTTTCAACACACGAGAAGTAAAATACATTTGCACCCGTGTGTAACACAAAACTTTTCACCTCACTGTAGCGAGGAAAGCGCAACATGAAAAAAACAGCTCATAAAAATAAATCTTCATCACTGGAATAACTATTTTTTTACGACATTATAAACAGAAAACTCTGGAAGTTGTGTATTTTTACGTGAGTCGGAGTCGGTGAGAAAAAAATTGTTGACAATGTTGACGAAAAAATGAAAATAATCGATTTATTGATTATTTTTGTTTTTATTTTTATGAAACATTCATAGAATGAAATTCAACATACAATGACAATGCAAAGAAAAATTCGTTAAGCAGCTGGACTTGAACCAGCAACCTCGGTAATCCGTACCACGCTCCACCAATTAAGCTATACTTAACGTTGGTGTACCTAACGAATTTTTCAATGCCTTGTGTCATATTTTATTTGGAAGATCTCTCATTAATAATAGACCCCATGTTGTTGTACCTAATAATTTCCAATTGTTCTAAAACCGGCCGGCCGGTTGTCTGACAAGATTTATAATATTTTAAAATCAAATAACATCAATGTTGCCTTTAAGACTACTAATTCTTTACGTTCTAGACTTTGTAATAACAAAGAAAAGGTGGATAAAGGGAACAGGTCGGGCGTATATAAACTCACTTGTGGCGACTGTAGTCAAGTATACATTGGACAAACCGGTCGAAGCTTTGATACTAGATTTAAAGAGCATGTCTCGTCATATAGGCATGATCATCCAGAGAAATCAAACTTTGCCAAGCATTTATTAGAAACGAATCATTCGTTGTTAGACTCAGATACGTACGAAATTTTACATTATTGTGATAAGGGTTTGCGGCTATCGGTTTTAGAACAATTGGAAATTATTAGGTACAACAACATGGGGTCTATTATTAATGAACAAGTTAATTTGGTTTCTTCGCCTTTGTTACGACTTGGTTCTAATTTTAATAATGTGTCATAGTAATAATGAGAACATGACTTCTCTTTTTACCGTACTCGGTTAAAAATAACGGGGTACCTGGCGTAGATTAAAAATAAAAATAAAAAGGGTAGTTTGGAATTCATTTCTTAAAAAAGGGTAGTTTAGGACTTACATAAAAGGGTAGTTTGGAATTTGTAAAATATTAGTGGGTACGTTGGTTTTGTCATTAACTAAGTTGAGTACATGGTTTACATATGTCAGTAGTGGAAGTGGTGGCATGTTGAGCGGTTGTTGTTGTGCTTCGTAAATGGCCTCGTGGAGAGTGCCGAAACGCGTCAGCGTTTAGTATAGTGGTGGTGGTGATAGTTGGGTCTGTGTGGCATGTGTTGATTCGTGTAGCAGTGGAGGTGGAGGTGTTGCATGGAAACATACATTTGCCGCACAGATATAACTATTTGTCATTAGTGGTCGCGGGTGAGCAAAGTAATTGTTTTTTAGTTCAATTAAAACTGATAATTTTCAAAAGCACAACAAATAATTCCGGCTAAATTGTTTCAATGGTTTTACTGTAATAATCAATGTCATTTACATTTATCGACCTCGACATGAGCACGATAAAGGCGTCTCTTGTTATTACGATAGGGTTGTCAAAAATATGTTTCTTTAGAATTAATTTAGGAAAGCAGGGGTGAACAGTTTGCTTCTTGTGCGGGGGCACAAAATGAACAGCCCAAAAGTACCTAAATCACTTGTCCACATTTAATAGGTTTGTCATTAGTTAATTCTACTTCTAATAATGGTACTTTGTAAAAAGTATGCTCTTGAAATTGAACAAAAATATATGAAAAATATAAATGAGTATTGTACAGACGTAATATTATAATGTCCCCAGTATTAGACATTAATTTTTGACGTGACAACGTCTTATAATTCGATGGAGCCGGCTGCACGCACGAAAAAACATGACTCATGCGGCGTTATCTCGCTCTGAGGCGTTCCATTTAAGGCTTGAAGTGCAAGCGAGAGCGTGGAACGAGCGACAAAGAGGTACAATCGGCTTGCATGCTTGCTTGCATGCTTGCTTGCATACTTGCTTGCTTGCTTGCTTGCGTGCTTGCATGCTTGCTTGCATGCTTGCTAACATGCTTGCTTGCATGCTTGCCTACAAGCTTGCTTGCCTGCATGCTTGATTGCATGCTTGCTTGCATGCTAGCTTGCATGCTTGCTTGATTGCTTGCTTGCATGCTTGCTTGAATACTTACTTGCATGTTTGCTTGCATGCATGCTTACATGAATGCTTGCTTGCGTGCTTACTTGCTTGCGTGCTAGCTTGCATGCTTGCCTGCATGCTTGCTTGCAATATTGCTTGCAAGCTTGCAGGTTCGCTTGCACACTTGCTTGCTTGCTTGATTGCTTGCATCTTTGAAATGCTTATGGTTCACTCGAGCGAAGCCGCGGGTAAAAGCTAGTACAAAGTATCTATCAAACAAATAAAATTAAAATTTTATTTTGAAAAATGCAACCATTCCATCAATATTTTCTTATGACGTTGTCACGTTCAACTATCGTCAGTAAACCGACTTTACAGACGACCGATTTTTTTTTTCAGATTTTATCTCCTGAAAGAAGGTGTACCTAAGTATGTGTCTTCCTCAGGTCGTGTCGATTTAGGACGTTTAAATTTTAGCGCTACTTTTCTATTTCTTGGTAGCAATATCCATAATCATACTCGTATATAGATAGTAATTGTTTTTGATTATGAAATCACCAACCTTACTTAAAATACCTTTAATTATGGATGCTTCTAAGCTATAAGAGTAGCGTGCGTTCTAAGCGTGTTTGTGTTCGTTTTACATCAACGAATCGAAAAAAATATAGAAACATAAAAAGGATTGTCAGATGTGTTATCCAAAATTACCTAAGCTATATTTTGACACAATACGTAGTATCTAAGCTTTATAAACAAAACTAAAAAAACACTATTGACGTTCCATTGTAATGAAATTTACCTAACGCTTAATGCATTCTTGAGTTCAGTTTAATACAACGGAAAAATTCGATAGTACTTATAAAAGAATGTCAAAAGAATCTCAAAACTTTCATTTTGATTGCGTCGAGAAAAAAACCCATAGTCACCAGACTTTGACTTGCCCTAAAGTTATTTTTTTATTTTTTTATTTGTTGCTTACTGTTGAATATTGGTAACGCTCCATAAAGACTTTCCATAAAGTGTCTGTCACGTGTGTCTTTTCTGTGTGAATGTCATGTACTCCTGTTTTTCGTATTCATGTTTTAAATAAATATTATTGCATTATATTATGTATTGCTGATCTCAATTCACAATAGTGTTCCTACAAGCGTTGTTAAGAGAGCTGTTAACGTTATGTACTTGTAAGATTGTGCTCTATTGTGATAATCAATCTGCTATGCAGCTTGCTGTTAACAAGGTACATCACAAAAGGAGCAAGTACATCGAAGTTAGGCATCATTATGTTAGGGACATGATAGACCGTTTTAATGTTCAAGTTTTATACATCCCTACAGATGTGATGGTAGCTGATGTTTTTACCAAGGTAAACATTTTGTTGTACGAAGCATGAGCTATTTACCAGCCAACTTGGTGTGGCATAGTGACGGACTCATGATATCCACGTTATGGGGGGGTGTTGAATATTGGTAACGTTGGACATAAAGACTTTCCATAAAGTGTCTGTCACGTGTGTCTTTTCTGTGTGAATGCCATGTACTCCTGTTTTTCGTATTCATGTTTTAAATAAATATTATTGCATTATATTATGTATTGCTGATCTCAATTTACAATGCTTACATGTTGTAAAATTACATGGTGTTATAAATGGATAATGATTCAAACATGCACCCTGCAAGGGCATTGCAAAATAGTACTTAGCTACATAATTATATTTAACTTAACTTTATTAATAATTAATAACACATTCAGCTACACTTTTGTCGCGCATATTTAAGTTTGTGTTTATGTTTTGTGTTTATATATACTACAAATTATCGTCTAAGTATTCGTTTAGGGAGTAATCGGCTTTGTTTACTAAAATTTCCTTTAATTTATTAATAAATAGGTTATCTTTTACTTCTTTTTTTAATAGTTCGGGTAGTTTATAGTCATTTTAAGAGGGCCGGTAGAATGAAGTTTTAGTCTGGATGGTGGGAGCATTAATTTATTATTTTGCCTAGGCGCGTTTAACTGCTGCATGGCTCACGTACGCAGAAATAAATAATTTTATTTGATTTCCATTGCGAATTTTGAATTGAATAATTGTAATTGTACCTAACTGATTCAATAATATTAAAACAAGTTTTTTGAATTGCTTTGTTACTAACTCAATGATCCATGATCCATGTCGGAAATAAAAGCTATTATTATTATAAAGCGGGGTAGTTAATTTGTTTAAATTTCTTCACGGGTAGCATTTATATTTTAAATTTTTATTTTTCCTTACGAATAAAAAAAGGAGGGCCAGCCCTACCAACCGCACATATTGGACGCATGTCACCATGTTTCACGACATGAGCGTTTTTGATGGCCGAGTGCAAACATAGGTCAGGTGGGCGACGGACACACGACCCATCGCGGCGCCTTTTGTGCGACGATCAAAAGCGCCGACGCAAACATACAGTCCAACAACTAAACCCCAGTACAACTCACGACAAGACCACACAATACTATGACCAGCTACCCACACTTAAGAGTCTTTATCATCTGGATGCGCGTGGCGGTTACGATTGTTTACCAGCGAAAGCCAGCTGCGCGTTGCCACTAGACACCTTGTTGAGTCTAGATGTTAGTTGTTACGATGCTAAGTAATGATTGTGTTAGCAAATCAAACCAACGGACATCTTTGTAATGTCCATTCGATTTTATGCAGATTGGTAAGTTGTGAAGGTAGCGCGGTTCATGGAAATTTAATTTCCGAAATTCGTAAAGACGTAATGATTGGGAACGTTTATGCCAGGAAGTGATAAATTTTGATTGGTTTGTGGCGTCATGAGTCATGAGTGTATCATACTCGTACTTTCGGATATTGACATTATTCACCTTACGTACAAATGTAAGTATGGAGTAAGACCGTATATTCACTGTTTTACTTAAATTATCGGGGTGATTTCATACCCATTCATCATAATCTGAAAACATTAAAGGCAAATAATGAAAACAAACGGATTTAATGTAAAAAAAAATTTTTTTTCACGAACTCCACCAACTAATTTTAGTTTTACGCATGATACTAAGCCTAACGAAATAAACCGAATAAAAACTGTGTCATACGAAACTAAATTAAAACACAGTCAGTATTAACTAAATGTTTACACTCGACTTCTGTTTCAAAGGCACTGCTGTTTGTAGTGAGATTATGTTTTCGTCTCGAGATTATTAAAATAAAGCGATAGACAGCATTAAATTTATTATGCGGCAGTTGGTTTTTATTGCAGTAACGTGATATATGTGGGATGAAAACATTATTTAACGTGTTGTGAATAAGGACATTAGTACGGAAAAACTACTTGGAGTTTTCATAACCTTCGCTACAAATGTAGGATTTGTGAAAAACCACATCCAACTCGACGCGAAAAATGTTTTCGTGTTCTCCGATTGTTACATTTAAGGTGCAACTGACAAACATACAATAACATCATGGGACACCAATTGATCTAGTCCCAAACTAGACTAGACAAGCTACTACACTACACTACTAGACTAGATGATATGTGTGTAGATAAAGTAACATTATTGACAAATACGAACACAATTTATAATTAAAATGAAAACAGTGCTGAACAGCAAGTAATTGCTATCTCGGGTACCCTGGTCCTGTGACACCTGTGACTTATTGTAAGGTAGACCCTCTCCCACTAGTCCCACTCTCTCGCTTGCCACGAGCTGTGTATTAGAGGAATTTACGACTCCACCTGGATTCAGATCCATGCTCGTTTTTAGTTCTAAATATATATCTTCTTCTACTTTTGGTGCCCCTCCAAAGGTTGGCATTCAGCTCAGTATATTTCTCCCTGTCCCTGGCAAAGGCAAGGCAAAAAAACTCGGCGGCATTCGGGATTCCCGCCCATTCCCGTATATTCCGTAGCCAATGACTTTCGTCTACGACCAAGAGGTATTTCATTTTAGCCCTCTAGGTTGGCAACGCATCTGCAATCCCTCCGGGGTTGCGGATGTCTATGGGCAGTGGTGCCCACTTGTCATCAGGTGACCCACTTGCTCATTTGCCTTGCTCGTCGTATAAAAAAAAAAGTTTTCCTCCTTCCAACAGCTTTCAGCAATATACATATGTCTTAAGTACCTCAAAACATAATTGTAGGAACTTAAACTAAACCCTTTATAGAAATATTTTTTGAAGTTAGGCCCGCCTCGGCACTCTTATTGTTTCTGAAGCGGAATGAAACGGAATATTGTAACTGCTATTGAACGAAAAGAAAAGTATGTAATTAATTGGTTTTTCTTTTTTGTTAGTTTAAAATCTAATCAATACCTACTTTAGGTTATTTTCCGGAGAAAATTAAAACTCCCTCTTTCCATTGACAGACGCGTTACGGGATACATTATCCCGTTTGAGTGAATAAACTCCTCCCCTAAAAGTTCCTTACCCCTAGTTAGCCTTAACGCCATCAACCCTCGCTATTAAAAACAGCACTCGGAAACATTTACATCGAACTGTGTCGCTATTCTAATCTCACTTACTTAACTCAATTCCTCGATCAAAAATTTGCTCCCTGCAGCGAAATAAAATATAAATTTAACCCTGTTTAATGGATCAAAGAATTGCAAACGGCCAATTTATGACGTCATTCGAATTAAATCATGGCTCACCCGTTTTTCCTTTGGAATGCAAATTAACGATGTAGTTCGCATATTTTCATTGCATAATAAAATATCTTGTAATGTCGTTACGTTTTTAATCACGGGTTTCTCCTTTCTGTACTGTAGTTGCAAAAAAAACTGTATGATTTAGTCTACAAAAGTACTACTATGAGGCTTTACTACTGCCTAAAATGTAGGTAGCAGGTAACATAGACCTGATAGTTATGAAAACTCTTAATCTACTTAATACGAGAGCAAATAAAAACCGTCACAATGCTCACAATAAACTTCTTCATTTACATGGTGATATATGCTAATTAGGGTAATATTATGAATTGACACCGAAGCGAAGTGGGTATCTTTATTTGGGTAATTAAAATTTGTCGAATTCTTTATTTTAACTGTTAGAGGCCAGGTTTGGGTGGAATAATTGGGAACTCCAAATCGCTAGTCCGATAAGGCTGTTACTAGTAATATCCAAATAAACACTTCTTTCTAACCGCAATAATTGTAAATAATTAAGTTGCTTCCTCAAAAAGCTGGTCATAACCAAACTTTGATATTGCACTTTCGTGTCACATAGTCCCATGAACTAAAAGAAACGTAGTCACGGTGAATTAAAAATTAGGAAAATATACTGCCATGAAATACAACAAACTAGACAAACATGGTTTTTACTCATGATGAGTAAGACTGGGCGTATGCTCGCAATAATAATGCGACGAACCATTCAGAATATTAATAGAATGCAAATAGAACCCCAATCTACTGAGGTCTCTTGAATCTACGGTGATTTATGAACTAAAGACGTTTGCTCACCCGCGACTACAAGTGAAAACAGCTAAGTCTGTGCGACAAATGTATGTTTCTATGCAACACCTCTACCACCACTGCTACACGAATCGACACATGCCACACAGACTCAACAATCACCACCACCACTACACTACATATATAATACGCTGACGCATCTACGAGGCCATTCTTAAAGCACCAAACGTAAAGTCTACGTATTCTAAAATGGTCGATACTTTTGCATCTTTGCAATCTTTATGCTCATAGCCTTACACCAACGTAGTCTGGTGCTCCACCCGAAGATTTTTCTCTTAATCTTCAGCACGCTCTCCTATTTATTATCACTGTGACGTTTTATTCGGGGTTTTTGGTTATCATCGCAATAAAAGTCTAACGTGATTACCTTTATACCTGCCTCTTTGATTTTTAAAGATAAATCAGTAACAAAGTGCTTACGTAGGTTTTAATGTTGGCCTTGTTCTTTTGGATCGTAAATGGTCTTATGATTTTTCTTACGATATTAATGAAACTTAAGATATTTAAAGCTTTATTTTTGTTACAAATAAAACTAATACTGTCGTTCGAAGTACAGGTTTACTGCAAAGATTTTTAACATAAAACAAGGAAATCAACAGAGAACCAAAAAACACAAGGCGTCAAAATTAAAAGTTATAGATATAAAAAAAAACTTTTTAACTGTACCAACTTTTAAATGAGAAACGCCGAGAGATGCAGTCGTGGTATTTTAAAGAGAACCGATTAATTTTTAACATACCTATTTACAACTTTACTCATCTGTGTATCTTCACAAATTGCAAAGAGCCAGATCGCTCTAATTTTCCAAAAGTTCAAACGAGCCGACTGGAGACACAATACAAAGCCCGTCTCCGGTTGTAAACACTGAATAATTGCTTAAGATACAATAGAACAAAACAGAATTAAGGCGCCTCAGTTGCCACTGTTGGCTTTTTGGCACCTCCGAGGTACCGACTAGACGTACTTACCTGAAAATTAGGGTTAACATAACAATAGAATAAGTATAAACAAAGACCCATTGATCCTAATATTTGTATGCAGGTCTGCCTGATAAACCTGCCTGGTGAACCTGTGTAACCTTTCTGCGATTGTTGATACACCTCTAAACTATACGACTTTATAAATTCTTTGTTATTTAGAGCGTGACCTTTTACAGTTCAAAGAATTGACAGAAAAAGGTTCAAGATGGAAAGACTGCAAATGGTTAAGAAACAATTACCACCAAGCGTTGCTTGTATTAAAATACATAATGGTTCGTTGTAACGACTACCGAATATAATTATATTAAACAAGTGCATGTAAAATACCATCCCCCTATCCCACAAAACTTACAAGTCCTACAATTTGACGTATTTGACACATTTTAGTATGAAAAACTTTACAAATATGTTAAATTGTAGCATTTGTAATTTTTCTGTTATAGGGGACTGGTCTTAGTTTTTCATTATTGAAAGCAAAGTAAGTACTTACCTGTAGTACTTATACTAATAGATAATAGTTCTATGGTTTTGACTAGAGAAGAGTATGTTTTATTGAAAAAGGCTATCAATGTAAGTCAAAACAGTCGCGGAAAAAAGCTAGGAAAATGAACAATAAAATATCACTTAGGTACATCAAAAGTTCTTTTTCTTTATTCGACGTCAGTACCTATCCGTCCTAACCGTCGGTACCTTTGTCTGGATGTTATTGCTGTTTATACAACAGAAAGCAAAATGTCAAACTGCCGCTGTGTGTACTCGTCCAAGTGACGCTGTGTGCTTTCCCTATCCATTTACATGAACTAAAAGTCCTCAAGGTATAGCTATAGGAATGTTTTATTTTTGAATCTGTCCATGTTGCATTATATGTATACTAACATGATGTATACCAAGCCATCACTTTTACCACTTCTTCCATGTAGTGGATAATTTGACGCAGCAGCAGTGCCTTGAAATCTCCTGGTTCGAGGTAGCCGCTTGCCGAAGAGTTCCATTCTCAGTCTGGAATAAGCATGCTTAATTATCTGCTCGTATCCTTTTATTTCTGTCAAAGAGGACGGGGAATCACTTAACTAGTGCGTATTACTTAAAAGCTATTTAAATTCTATTTATGTAAATGACCAAAACAAAATTTTATAATCCTAATTATTATAACTTTTCAATTGCCAGTTAATAATCGTAAAATGATAAGAAAGGTAGTATCGCTTCCTAGAAAGACGAAGCATGTTGGCTGGCAAGTGCAGAAATTGCAGATATATACGTCGTTGAAGCGTTTTACTGCCTACTTCAAAGACACCGCCAACCTTGCAACTCAATAATACTTGTAATGTTTATGTTCTGTAAAACACTAAATATTTTCAAATATGCAAGTTGAATCGAATTAAAGATTCATGAAGTACCTAAAAAGAGTTATTTGGCGGTCAAATCGGATAGTTTACAAATTGAATGAATCGAAATCTGCAGTTGTAGGATGACCACATCTTCTGCCTATTTACGTCCCGCTGTTAAGCACAAGCCCTCTCTTAGTATTGGAGTGCTTGGGTTTTAGTTGCTACCTGGACTCAGTGTGGATGGAAGCTTCACAGGAATGTCACGTTTTCCTTTACCAAAAATCTCACGATAAATCATAAAAGTGTTAAAATTAAAAACAGCTGTAAGGCTTCATATTTTGTTTTTCCGCCAAAAGAGTTAGAGGACGTGGCACTTATGTTTCTAAGGTAGATACGATGTAGGTACATTCGAAATATTAAGTGAAATATGTAGAAAGGCAAATCCCCTGAAGGGATATTTTCCAGTTAACCTTCGAGCGATTGACAGGGCATCTGAACCAAGAGTAGTAGAAGAGTAGTTGTAGTATTATAACTTGGCCTACTTTGAGGTATCCGAAAATTTGATTTACGGAAAACGATTAGTGATCAAGAGTACCTAGTAATGAACTTGAAACTCAAATCAATGAAGTAGGTATGAAGATTTATTGATAACAATAAAGCTAAGCCAAAAGTTTTCTAGTCAAGGGGCATGTTCAACCTAATTAACAAAAACATGTTTCACGACGCACTTACCGTAAGTACTGCCAAGTTATTTATCACACTACTACTATGAACCACAATCATGATAAACGGCACGCACACAAACATCCGCGTATGAGCCATTATCAAAACATTATCCTTTGTATATAAAGGTGCACAATACTCAGGTAGTCAAAGATATGGTTGCAAAGTATTTGATAACAGATCAAAGTGTGCCGACTAATGATAAGAGAAGATCTAAAAAGCCGCCACGATACAGTAGCTGGCGTGAATCGCGCGATAATGTCGGGCTGCGAAATGTTTTTGATGTCACCGGTCTCGATAATGATCTACATAAATTTATTATTAATATTATAAAGAATGATTGTGCAGTACTCGACGGCATAGATATAAAAGACGTTCGTAGAAATATTTTGCCATTAATAATAATAAAAGATTACGAACCTACGTTAAATATAATTACAAAGTAATCTGATTTCATTATTTGACACCGGTTCGTGAAGATTGTCTTGCTGTCTATATAGGCTTCCTAGAGTTCGCCACTGAATACGGTTCAGCGCTTGTCTTCTCCAAGTAATTCCCACTGCTCTCCTAATGTCATCTTCCCCTCTACGATGCTGTCTCCCTTTCTCTCTTTTGTATGGTCTCGAGTACCACTCTGTTACGTCTCTAGGCCATTTATTTATCCCGGTTGCTCCTAATATTTTTTGTCATTAGGTACTTTTCGTCGTGTTCGTGGCTACTTGCCCTTGTTTTACTTATAAAAAAAAGTGTGGTTACACTTATGTCATGCAATGAAGTATCGAGAGTTATTAAAGTTAACACTGGTCTTTGCAAATGACTGGAAGTAACCAAATGCCTACACAAGTCTTCGTGAGTTTAAATGAAAACAATAGTAGTTTATGCAACTGCTACATAATGAGGGTCCTTAAAATACGAGTGTGTTTTTATGAAACGAGGCAAAGCTGAGTTTCATAATAGGATCACAGGAGTGTTTTCAGGCCTAATTATGTGGGGTTCATACATTACTTTATCTACACACATATTATAAGTACTCTAAGATGGGTTCAGAAGCCGAAGGCATATATCATACCCATACCTGTCACGAATTTGATTGTTTTTTTTTAAACCGTAGACAAACATACCGAGCTTACGTTTCGTAAACTGTTTTTTTTTTGTAAAAAAAATAAAATATATCACATTATTAATTATACATGTCGGACTGAACTTGACTTACATACGAGAGCGATCCGTTTTATTTCACTATGATTATAAATTACGTTGGTTGTCAAATTCGAAAAATCTAATTCGATATCGAAAAGTCATTACGACATCAAATTCGATGTCGTAATGACTATTACTTTACCGCTGGACCTGCAGGGCGGGCGGAGGCGACGATGTACTGCAATGCAGGTCATTTTCTACGGTTTTTGAATGCATTATGGAGGACTTATGATATGTGTGTAGATAAACTGTATTATCTACACTCGCCATAGCCTCCACGGGTATTAAAACATTAAAGACAGCAATAAAAATAACAGCCCTGACAAGTCTATTGTGACAGTGTTATCACGTTGTCTATCTGCCGTAATTAAAATAAGTTACGAGATTGCAGCGATTCTGTTGCAAGGTTTTTCTTTTTCATTTTTAACAGCTCGTTACGATGCACGTTGCTCCTTTCCTCTCTTATCTTCTATCTTGTACTGCTTTTTTGTGTGTGTGTAGAATTTGTATGAATAAACGTATCTCTCTCTCTCTCTCTCCTCTCTCTCTCTCTGTCTTTCCTATATTAATTAAAATGCCGTTAAAGTTCGTTTGTCCTATTTTGTCATATTGACATTTCCGTCAGTAAGAAGAAGACAAAACCTATTTTAGCTAATGGAGGCTTGAGTGACGTTTATCAATAAGAGCATAATACTGTACATGATACGACTGTATTTTAATATCTTGTTCTATTTCTTAGTTGCAATGTTGTTATTGCAATGCCCGAATAAACTATTGTTATTATAGGAGCTCAGTCTTTTTTTTTATTAGGAGCTACGACTTTATTGTGATTACTTTAGTCGCTGTTTAATTTAAAAGTAAAATATGTTACTAGCATTAATTAGGTTAAGGTCTAGGTTACAGATAAAAAGTTGCTTTGCCTTATTAGCAGGGTCTTTCTGCGAGGTCCGTCCTGATCGCTACCACCATCTTACTCGCTAATCCTACCGCTAAGCATGCACTGTTGTGTTCCGGTGTGGAGAGTAAGACAGCCGGTGTAATTACGGGCACAAGAGGCATTTCATCTTAGCTCTCTGGGTTGGCAACGTATCTGCAAACCCCCCGGTGTTCTGGGTGTAAATTGACAGTGGTGATTCCTTACTATCAGGCGGTCACTTACTCGTTTAAAAAGAACTGTAATTACATATTTTTCATCTTGTACCTAATACAATGGTTGCGACGAATGAAATGAAATGCAATTGTTTTCACTTATAACTTGGACCATGTGATGTCAACACTGAATAGCGGCGGCTAATGCGTCGGCGTTGTAATGTAACGGTACCTCGGCATAATTAGCGTATTAAAGCCAGAAGTGCTTTTCAGCCGATAGCGGACCAGTGCTAATAAAGTTGATTTTACCGACGCGAGACTTTATTGGTCTTTGTCGTTGCGATATTGTTTCTGCAGCTTGGTTTCAATGTTAGATGTTACGGTATCTAATTTCGATATTACTATCGAACCAACTGAATCGTGGCCCACTGTGGAACCTATTCGTAGAAAATGACATGGAAAATCATTATCATACTTACTGTGAGAAAGTTCTACGGTGGCACAGGAATCAAATGGGTCGACTGTACAGTTGAATTGCTTAAGTAAATTATGAGCTTATGACCCACTTTAATGTTTTCATAATAAATGTCATAATGGCAGCGCTATGCCTGACAAAGAATATCGTTATGATATTATTTACTGTGAGAGCGGTCCACCGGTCTAGTGCGTCGAAATGGTTTGTCTGTTAAAGTTCATTTAAAAAAAAACCCTTCGAAGGCGGCGTTATAAGTTTGACGTGTGTATCTGTGTGTCTGTCTGTAGCTCCTAAACGATTGACGTGATTTTTTGTAATTTGAAAGCTAGTTTATTTAATTGAGATGGTTCTTTAAACTAAGTTTCATTAAAATCGGTTTAGCCGTTCTATTAAAATTTGAGGTTTTTAAACTTTTCTAATTTGTAGATTTTGAAACCTTAGTGAGTATTATTATGGTGTTAGTAGTGTTATTTAATGATATCCTTCCTCTGTATTGATTCCCGAGTATCATGATAATGTGATATCCTTCCTCCTTCAAAAATCTTTTCAAACATACTTACTCCATCGAAGACTGGAAAATTTCATTCATAAACTCAACCGTAACCAAATATTTGCTTACACGCGCATAACAAAAACCATAAGTGCAATGCGACTTTAAACTTTATTAAAAACCGCATAATGTAAGTTTTAGAAATAAACTTAAGTTTAGGGGTAAAACAAACAAACCAAGGAGTTGCATTCGATGACGCCACTTACAGACCACCCAAGATGATTTTGCATTAGTTTTGGAAAGTACAGTGTGTCAAAAATATGTTTAACACACTTCTAACAGCCTGGTGCCAAAAAAGGGACAAAATATTAAGATAAGCAATATCACTGGTTTGAGGTTGCGTTTGCTGATCCTAAAATTAGAGACCTTTTTTAGTAACACGTGCTTTTTGGTTTTTGTGGCGAAGTATTTCGAACAGTGTAAAAATTATGTTCATTATTTTCGCGGTTAAAACCGCCAGTCACGCGAATGATGTTGATGGTACCTTTTCAAATACCAAAGCAGGTATTATTAATTTAACGACTCTTAATAAAAAAATACTTACATGATTTGCAATTCAGACAAATACGTTTTATAAGAATACATTGAATGCCAGGCAGATGCTAGATTCAAAAGATTTTGAAGACGTTCTGAACCAAAATAAAATTTCAGATTCGATCTTAGAGGATTATACACGATTATATAACTCCTATAAAGCAGAAAGCAACTGCTGTCAATTACAATACTTCAGACTCAAATGGACCTTTTTTACAGCTAAGCTTCGAATTTATTTACACGCTCGATTTCACTAAGAAGTGGGAGCGACACTACTTTTCAATACAATCATCACTTCACAGCCGCAGTTAACACAACATCCATTATCCTGCACTTTCAATATTGAAACGTCTAAAGTCCTTCTTAATTCATGTTATTTACGTCATTTTGTATTGCAGTTCCATGTGACGCAATTTCATGCAATTTTGATTCCAATGTAATCGATGCTACCCACATACGTAGACCACACAACGTTACGCTTTTTGCAACAGATTCAATAACTTTGACAATCATTCAGTAAACACGAATGGATGTCATCTCGTGAACAAAATTCAACCTTAAACGCTAACCCTGTGGTTTATATTGATTTTGAAGCGAACCTCTTTGTACTTACGCATTGCATATTTGATACCGATTTCGTTTTCAATTTAGTGACAATCGAAGGCACTTTCTGGTATAGTTACCTACTTTCTGGGGACAAAATGCCAACGTAACTGAATATTTGGTGATGCAAAAACTGGAATGTAGAGTATGAGGACAATAATAAAATTTTATTACGAGTAACTTTTATTACTTACGATATAATTTGTACTGATATCAAAATGCAGTAACAGTTTGATGAATTGAGAACAGTTGATACTGATTGATGAAAGTGAACACGAGTAACAAAGAATGACTGTGATGACTATGGTTTCTCTGCAACTAGTAAAGGTTGGCAGTAATTTCACCATACAACTTCCATGTCTGTCGCAAGAGGGAACAATTCGTGATGTCCGTTCACTCTTAAAATATTCTAAGGCCTGAGCTTCTTCCTAAGGTCAATACCTGATTTTCCCTCATCATGCGATCATTTACGTAGCCAAGACTTTCACATTAGGGGCAGGTTTTTTTTATGGTATCAACCCAGGAGTATTTGGCCAATATCAGCGTTTAGGCATTGCACACGTGAGAAGATTGTTCAATTTGATGGACGGGTTTTGTTTCACCATAACGGTCGATGCTGATGACCGTAAAAATTAATCCGATACATAAAGCTAAAATCACGATGCAATTTTACACTAATTCTTAGTTCGTTTCGGTGACAATGAGTCTTCGGTACGTGTCAAATAAACGCCCCGCAGTTTTAAATCACATCACTATAATGCAGCTACATTGTCAAAAAGGTGATCAATTGTGGACTTTATCACCGTAGCAAAGAATTGTGCAGATTTTTTGGTAAACGTAAATAAGTAATTTTTGATGGTAATGTTTGAATTATGTTTGTATACTGAGGATCCCCTGTTTGAACAACAAATTAGTTACATTATACCCTAAGCATAGAAACTCGAAAGACAATCGGAGGGTGAGCTGGTTTGTATAGTAGGTACGTGTAATATATTGTCATTCAGGTTTCTGAAAATAAGATTTAAAAAAATTACTTGCTGTAGGAAAATTTTCTAATTTAGGATTGTGTAACATTTCGTTTCATTGCTTAAATGTGGGCGGCATTTAAAATACCAAATTTTCCTTTGATCCTGTATCCGAAGATAAGGATCTAACAACTCATTTACAAAATCCAAATCCCAAAAGCTATATAAATTTGCATATTATCTCCAACCTTATTGCGTAACTGAAGATAAAAAAATACAATGAAGCGTGCCTGCAGATCCTTCGGCACCCTTAGAAGTAACTTAAAATAGGCTAAGTTGGAAGAACAAAGGGCGATCGTAAACATCCATTTTTCCCTACAATAAAGCAATTTGGTCCTACTGTGGAGGTGCATTGTAAACTTCCGAATTGTAAGGCAGTGTAGTTTAAACACATTAGCGGCGATCCTAAGGCAAAAAGTACCCGATTGATGAAAAAAATGAACAAAAATGAATTTTATTGATGTTGTTGCAAAAGGCTGCATTGCGTAAAACATTTTCTCATTTATTGCACCAGCAGACTCACTAAGACTCGGAGAAATGGCATTATTGCGCAAAAGGTTTTAGGGCCGAAGAAATTGTGATAAAAAGTTGTTGGTAATTGGCTTGTTAGCTTTAAAATTGCTTTCTCTTGGGACCCATTAGAATAAATATGTAAATTATGGAAACGGAAAATGTTAAAAACTTTGGAATTGATAATTTGAGACTATTTGAGTCTTAATACAGCTTATGTGTTTAACGTGAAAAAATATTATAATGGTGGTTGTCAGTTGCTTGATACAAAGGTCGAAAACTTTATAGCATTTCGATTGAGAACATACCTTTATAATGTATGGAAGGGCGGAACTCTACAGTTTTTTTTCGTTTTTCACTAAATCTTCTTCTGAATTTCTTATTTTTACTTCCGCTCTCCAAAATTTATTTACTTATTTCATTTATGTTGTGCGTGCCTAACCCTTACTATCTTTTAATATGTGGTCAGAAATAATGTTGATTACTACCCACGTTTAGGATAACTAAATATGTTTTTCTTTCAATTGTAATTTTTTTTCATATGCAATTTCCGCAACTTCCAAGGAACTTCGAATAGCTAGCTAGCTTTTCACGTAGCTCTTTTCTGTAAGATCTGATTCTTGCAGATGTTTTGCTTCAGATCCTTCGGTACAGTTAGGCAAGCGGCCCATAGTAGCAGTTTTATGGTACTTTCAAAACATTTTATAACCGGCTACTTTCTTCCCGTTACTCTATTTATTTGTTTGAAGGTGCCGACAAATGTTACCGTTTGTTTTGTTATTTTCATAATATAGAAATGTCCATTGTTACTGTTACACTTACGCCGGGAACAGTTGAAGTAAAGAAATGGATCCTAACGGAAGGTAACACTTAAATTATTATGTAACTCTTTCATAACAAACTCAATCTGAAAATAGTCGTGGTACGTGGTAGCCTCTCAAGCAGGTCGCGCGATTAAACCCGGACGTATGAGTTTTTCGGAATTCATACTGTGCGAATTTAGATGTGTAATTTATCATGAGCTTTTCGGTGAAGAAAAGTGTGGGAAAGCTTGCACACTCCTGTGAAACAATTCAATGGTGTGTGTGAATTTTCCAATCCGCGCTGGGCCTGACTGGGAATTATAGCCTAAGCCAATACTATTTTGAGATGCGGCCTGTGCCCAACGGTGGGACGTAAATAAGGCTGACGTTGATGCTCAGCTACGAGGCGCTTCCGTGGTGTGTGTGAAATTTCCCACCCGCACTGGGCCCGTGTAAAAACTACAGTCTAAGCAAAATCCCTCTTTTATTAGCATGTCATAAAAATAATCTCTATGCAAAATTTCATCTTCAAATCTGCGGCTATTCGAATCATGTAATACCTACTCGTAAAGTATATACACGTTTTACTCTTGTTGGTAGCATTGTAACTATTTGCAAACAAAGAGAAGCATACTAAAGTCTCCAAATATTATGCTATTTACCGCTTTGCTAGCTGATGCTTTTAATGCAGATTTAGTAAATAATTGAGGTAATTTTGATGATTATCGTATTACTTTAAAAAAAGGTGAAACGGTAGTATGTATTTGGCTATTGTGTTCACTAAAATAAGCAACTTTTTTGTTAAAAGCCAATGTGAACAACTAATAAATTACCATTGCATTTAGCAGTTCTTGCCGACAACCCTTTTCGCAATAGAAAATTGGCTGCCATTAAAACCTCAAAAGTTTTTAGCCATTGCTAAAAAACATTAAACACAACTAAGTATGGAAAAAGTAACGGCTTTTAACTAAATGTACATAACCAAAGGGTTCGCGAAAAGACAAAGTTAGTATTCAATGCTATTAAACAAAAATCGCGTAACTGTTCAGCAATAATTGTAAATTGACAAAATCGTAAATTCACAAGGTTAAACAAGTTTAAAAAAACACTAACTGAACTTTATCCACTGGCAAAAGGGTCCTGAGTCCTTTGCGGAACACAAAACAATTTCCTTCAGTCAGCTAACTGTTTTACACGAACATTTATTTTTACCCTTTTACTCACCGTAACTAACAGTTTCGTAAAATTACTGCAAAAACAACAAAACAGTTCTTAAACACCGCTACGCGTCACAAAGGGAAAGAGTTAGTTGCATTTATATAGAACAACCGTTTGTGTAGTATTGTTCCCTAATATTGGTACCCTTGCGCGGAATAGTGTAACCATAAATTTAACATTTTCTGGTAATGAAAGAGGCATTGTCGGAGAAAGGGTAATTAGGACGTAAAAGTGAAATTCTGGATGTATGCGGCATTCGCAACGCTCCATTTTGTGGGAGCCTTTGGGAAAATACAAGGGTTGGGATACTTTCACTGAAGAATCTCTTCTACTACAATGTCTCATTGTCACGTACTTGCCTACCTATTTAATTCGAACCCAAAAATCAATGCAACCTGGAAGCAAGATTTTATTTTACAAGTGAGAATAGGCTAGTTAGGCAAGTACTTTGCTGGATTTTCTGTATAATAATATGGTAGGTACGAATAAGTACGATGCATTTTAGGATTAAGCATTTTTGCGAACTATCTTGAATAACAAAACTTTTATGCTGTAAGTACAGTAGTTTTTCTACTTAAAATCTTAAAAAATGCTCTAGTTTGGCAAGAATTGTTTGAACATTTAAAAGCGAAACTTTATTATTTCAACCAACAAAGCAACTACCACTGTTTACAGAAAAAAACCCTATTCGTTGAAAGTAACAGTAATTTACTACCATGGAAGTTCTGCTCTTATAAAATGCTCCACTTTTGAAATATTTATTGGTTCTCATAAATACCTCCAGAAAAAACGCTAACTGCCGACGCTGGAGGATCAGGCTTGTATAACGGACCTTGAATCGTGACAAGTTACAAATGTTCGTAATATTGTTCTCAGAAATGGAAACCGAAATTTGGACATACTGCGGTGTCAAATGCAGCGTGGCGGGTGGACAAAGGCGCGGGGCATAAGCGTGCCTTCGTGTTTTGACCAATTCAATAAGCCATAGAAAGACGTTTACCATAGTAATTATTGGTCGAATAGTGCCTTAACTGTAGCCGGGCGGGGCGTCTCGAGACAATGTGTGGTAAATCAAGCGATAACTAACAGTTAAGGCTTCATGCTATTCATGTGGGACAAACAGCACGTTATTCAAAGCGTCAAAACGGAAAGTGGCGGAGCGTATCTAAACTATTCAGTATAAGATTCGAGTTATTGCAAAGTTTGTTTGATGTAAGTGCTTCAAAACAAATTGACGTTGAACTATCTAATACAAGAAATAAGTTTTGATAGGAATTTGGTGACTGTACTTACTTATTGTTAAATTTACTGGCAATATCATCCAAGCTACATTATCTGTCCCAAGATTCTAATTATCCGATCACTGAAAGCCATCTGAAAGCAATTTAAATTTAACTTGCAAGGTGTGACCTAAACAAACATAAAAACATTGCAAGAAAGCAAGAAAGAAAAGAAATACCACTTTCTTTCTTCAAACATTATTTTTATGTGTTTGTAAAGTAGGTAAGTACCTAAATCATTAGGTGCTCCTCTTCTATCTGTTTTAGCTTTATGTCTATTTGAAGTGCATCACAGTAGCTCATAATGTGAACTAAATATTATTTTGAACAAAAAAAAAGAAATTCACGTGAACCACACGCATTCGCACATGTGGCATGAAATTTGACGCGTGTGACTCTGTCACACGGTAGTGGTTTCGCCGACGGATTTCACCGAACTGTCAAATTTGATGGGTTGATCCTTGCGCGGTGTAAATAGAACGTGAAATTGTGCGTGCGACGTCGCAAGAAATTGTAATTTGGAAGTTATGTGACTTCTGTTAGCGGCTTAACGGGTGTTTTGAGTTCAGCATTTTAAAATTGCAATGTATTTTGACAGGCGTTAGGTTCTCGGTTGGGTAATTTTAGTTCATATTTGGTCAGAATTTACTTAAGTAACTTATCAGAATCAATAGGTTAATCCTAAAACTGCTATCAGATTTTTTTTGCTTCTTATCCCCGTCTCATTACCATAGTAAGGTCTACTTATGTTTGTGTTTTACGTGAATTCGCGTTAATGTTTAATAATTTCTATATTTGCTAAGATTGGTTTGGGTGGAGGATGGATGCAGATGGCAATGGATCGTCAGGCGTGGAGAAATGGATAGGAGGCCTATGTGCGAAGACGGACGAACTAAGGGCTGCTATGGATGGATGGATGGATATTTGGTAAGTTACGGCCCCGATGTGACTATACGCATAAGCTCCTCTGTCACATTTCCAACTTTGAAATACCCACCGCCCACCGTTAAAAGAACAGTCATGTCATCTGCTTACAGAAACGATCCTACAAACTGACGCTTACTGTAATAATGATATCAGTAACAAATTAAATTCGATTCCCAGTTTCATTAACATTAATGACACATTTACACTATCGCAGTCATCGGATCAGTGGGCGGATGGTGATGTTGAGTGACTGGCTTCAGCATCTGGCTCCTTTATCAGCACAATGTGCGATTATGGCACTCTTTGTCATTATAACCAGGGGTGGTCAGATTTCAATCATCAGAGCTGTATTTTTAACATGAAACTACCGTGAGACTCAATCATAGTGAAATAAACGGATTACTCATAACATACCTACATAGACAAAAATAGAAATATGGGTGAGCCGCTTGATTAAGCTACTCATAGATGGCGCTGAGGAGAGATCTTCCAAATAAAAATATGACACAAGGCATTGAAAAATTCGTTAGGTACACCAACGTTAAGTATAGCTTAATTGGTGGAGCGTGGTACGGATTACCGAGGTTGCTGGATTTTTTGTCCAGCTGCTTAATGGATTTTTCTTTGCATTGTCATTGTATGTTTATACCTACATAGGTCTGAATCTCATTTCTCTGATTTTACATCACTGCTTTAATCGTTAAAAACCTTCTCCAAAATAAAATTGTAAGTCATAACAGATACCAAACACTTAAAATTTCTCACAATTTAGAAAATGCTTTTTGCCACAATCGTGTTACGCTTATCGGCACTAAAAACTAATCTTAGCTCAAGTGACGTGTTAAAAATACTCTCACACTGAAGACACCTTTTCTGTGAACATTTTCACTTCTTTATCGTTCGCTCTTCAAAAGACTTGAAGTGTTAAAGTGGGAAGGATGAAACGCAAAATGGCGTCTACGTAGACGACATAACGTTCAAATAATTTCTTTTTAGGGTTCCGTACCTCAAAAGGAAAAAACGGAACCCTTATAAGATCACTTTGTTGTCTGTCTGTCTATCTATCTGTCAAGACCCTTTTTCCTTGGAACGCGTGGAGGTAACATGCTGAAATTAATATCAAATACTCAAGCCTGTGGTCCCTTGAAGCTGTGAAAAAATCAACCTTCTAATTCAACGCAATCAAAAGATACACTCATTAATAAGGCTGTTTCCATACAATTGCCGAAATCCGAAAACCTGAAGGGTACTTCCAGTTGTTCTAGAAACTTGAAATTTGGTATGACGGTAGCTCTTATAGCACAACCACTCAGAAAAGTCTCAAAATCTTAATTTTTATGTCTGTCTGTAGATTTCAAGACCAATATAAGTTGACCCCACACTTCGTACACTTTGCTTAGGAGTAGGGCTCTGCTAACACTGGACTTCTTAAAAATTCAAAATTCAAAATTTTATTCAGCGAATAGGCAGTTGAATGCTCATTTACACGTCATTTTTTTTGAGTCTACCAGCGCTTTCGGAAAGACCATGATTGCCAAGAAGAATGCGCCGCAAGAAACTTGGCACAAAGTATTTTTTTCTAAAAACAAGTTACATCAGATCTTACAATACGTAACCACAGATAAATTACACAAAGAAAGCTCACTCTATCATTAAAAAAAAAGAGAAAAAAAATACCGTATTTTAGAAAAAAGTGTAAAAAAAACAATTATTAGAACAGCAAAACCGAACACTTTAATTTATTGGCACGTTTTAATTGAGCAGGAGATGTATAGGGTCTCCAGGTCAAATATCTTTAGAATGACAAGGGGATGTATAGGGTCCCAGAATTAATACTATAATATGATACTTAATCTAAATGGCTTAGAGATGTATAGTCTCTAGGCTCAATTTAAACTAAATTTAAAATCAGCAGAGGTGTAAAACGCCTCCACGGTCAAACACTGCGGTAAAACACTGGGGAAAAGCGCACTTGGCCGGTTTTTAAAGCTATGCCAGATTTAGAGTACTTATGTATTAAGTAATTATGAAGTTTTTAAATTCAATCAGTGAAATAAAACGGGTCACTCACGTACATAAGTTGAGTTTAGGCCGACATGTTCCGGACTAATTCGTAGTCCTTCCTCTGGGAGCGCACGACCCAGCGGCAGCGAGACGCACTTCACGCGTACAACGCGTATTAGTACTTTGCTTGCTTGCTTGCTTACGCGTGGCTTTATTTCACTATTATAATTATGCAAGTGAATAGAGAAAAGGAAAATAAAATTTGCCTTTAATCCCAAAAAAAAAACATTTAGTCTAGAACGACCTCTTTAAAATATTCAACGCACTAAACAGCTACTTCTACAGAAGAAATAAATTTTAAAAAAAACTAACATCCATCTCATGGTCACTGAATTACCTTTTTATTTCTTAATGACATTATTTCTAATCACTACCTACAGTGTAACTAACCCGGAACGTTATCAAGAATCACCACTGCCCATATACACCCGCAATCCCGGGGGGTTAGCAGATGCGTTGCCAACCTAGAGAGCTAAGATGAAATGCCTCTTGTGCCCGTAATTACACCGGTATGTCCGTCATAGTATTTGCTGTGCATTTTCTAAGTAAGGATTGTCATACTATACAGCAAAAGAAGAAAACGTTGTTGTTTTTTTTTTCAAATAATGTAGAAACGGTAAATTTATTTAACTACCATATTAATAGGAATCTATACCGCGAACATGATAGCCATATCCTCAGACAAATTCAACCATGAACCAGTGTTTTAAATTTTCAGACAACCAACCAAACTTCGCAGAATTTTGTGAAGATTTCCTTTCCAAGTTTACCCGTAGGTACCAAACGAAACTAAAATCAAGTTCGCTTTACTAAGTATCTCTTGTAAGGTCTTAACAACTAGAGCTCTCCTTGAAAGGTTAGCCTTTCTTTTTGGAGGTAGCTCACTTTAGGTACCACTGTAGTGTAGTAGTTACTATAAGCATAAGTCTTCTTCTTCTTATAGTGCCACTTCATCACTGAAGGTTGGCAGTCAACTCTTTAAATCTTTCCTTATTCATAACCAGTCTAAATAGCTGCTCCACTATCTTGATGCACGTCCACTCCCTGATGTTACGGAGCCATGACATTTTCCGTCTTCCGACCTTCCTTTTTCCGGCTATTTTGCCCATCATGATGGTCTGTAAAAGACGGTACTGTTGGTTTCGGAGGATATGGCCCAAGTACGCGACCTTCCTTTGCTTGATCGTCCGGACAAGTTCAACCCTTTTACCCATTCGCTGGAGAACATAAGCATGCAACTTGTGACCAAAGGGCTGGCAGTTTTCTCTCTCAAAGAATCAGCATCGCTATTCAGCGAGGCAACGCTGCCAGCCTTTTGGGCACTATGCCACGGGGGCCTTATTTACATTTAATTTAGTTTTAAGTTGTAGTTTATTTAGTTTAAGCTTAGATTTAATGTCATTGTAAATTGCTTTTATTATGTAAATAAAGTTAATTCACGCCAAAAAAAAAAAAAAGCATAAGTAAACGCATCTTAAACAAAGTGTATAAGGAAGCTCGTGTTATTTATAAACGGTTGTTAACCTACGGCATTCAAACCTATCATTTATGTTTACACTGGCTACTATGCTATAACACCACACTGATTCATATTAGCTTGTTCTACAAAACAATCCGATCAGCCACAACTAGTGCATTTGTGCCAGGTCTAAAAAACTGTAACGCGTGTGTTTTTATCGCCATCGTAAGTGAGCCTGGAAGATAGGATAATGGCAAGATGTCACTTGACACATGTTGCTGAGAAATGTTAAGTAGTTTAGGCAATGATTAGACGTGCTACTTGAAGTGGGGTCGGTAAGATGGGGTGCACTTTGCTGTCAAAAATGACATAAATTTCGATGTTTATGACTTTGTATACGCTGCATAGAAAGTGTGGCGTGGCGATAATTTTAGGAAAAAAATGGACTTCAAAGTAATTTTTGATTAGTTTTTATATGATATTCTGCAACTTACAGATACATTAGTCAGGCTTTGTCGCAGCTAAAAATATACATTATTTTATCAGAGTTAGAAGGTTAAGTTGAAATGTTGAAATAGTAAATTTTCCAAATTTAAATATAATCATGGAAATCAGTTTACTTACGAGTACTGGGTACAAGATTTTATTTTACAAGTGAGAATAGGCTAGTTAGCCAAGTACTTTGCTGGATTTTCTATATAATAATGTGGTAGGTACGAATAAGTACGATACATTTTAGGATTAAGCATTTTTGCGAAAATATACATTATTTTAACAAAGTTAGAAGGTTAAGTTGAAATGTTGAAATAGTAAATTTTCCAAATTTAAATATATTCATGGAAATCAGTTTACTTACGAGTACTGATATGATCTAATAGATAAATTAATACGAAGAATACCGTTTTGCTCATAATAAGCACATTTCAGTAGATATTTGTATGACGAGGTGATTTTCCGTTGTTATCTATAGAACTAGCAGTCATCGGTAGGAGTATTACATGTAAAATCCATTAGAGACCATTAGCTACAATTTTGTTCATAATTTGATAAATTTGGGTCTATCGCTTTTGCTTACGAAGTCGCAGCATATTGCTTGTTAGTGTTACTATGAAATAATTTCAGATTTTAGTAGCCTTTGTAGAGCCCTTTCATTTATGATATCCCACTTGACTTACTAGGTATGTATCCCACTTTGAATTTTTCAGACAGTTTTGCAATAAAAATTTAAATATTTTCAGTTATTTTTGATTATCTAAAATTATTGCTATTTCAAGTAGATTCGTTAGTACTCGATTCGTTCTTGAGATAATAACTAGCTGTGACGGACAGGCTGACACACCGAGTGACACCATAAGGCAGGGATGGCGAACCAATGGCACGCGTGCCCGAGGTGGCACGGGACAAAATAATTCGGGCACGTCAACAACGCGCACCCACTAAACTTGATTGATACCTAGTTTTATTTTTAAAATCGTTTACAGTATAACTGTGCCTGTGCTTCAAATATTACTACTACTAGTGAATGTTGGCCCACTTTTAGTAATTCATCCTTAACCTTAAATATGATCATTGTAGCCAAGTACACATTCTATCCTAGCTGCTACTAATAAACTTATCGCTACTATCAGACAAAACCTCTTTCTTTTATTGCTAGTGACACCTATACCATCTGTTGAACTCTGCTATGCATCACAAACGCACACATTGCACCTACCACAATGCACTTCTATTGAAGCACTTGCACCATACTGCCGTTATCTGTACTATGAAACATTTATTACATACGGCGTCGACACCTTATTTTGTATGGTTGCATGAGCCTCGTCGGTAGACTTACTACACGGTCGGTTATTGTATCAGGTAAACGAATAATTTTCTAGCCATGAAGCAGAAGAAAAAGCTGTAAAGATTCGAATCCAGTCTAATGCAGATCAAGGATCCAGTTTAAGAAAACTAAAGCAAATACTAAACTTAATAATTGATTGATCGATGGTAACTTTTTAGCACCGCCACGTCCAAGGCCCTGTAATGTACCTATCCTGCAATTTTTTCTTGCATTTGTTAATTGACCTATTAATTGAGATGGGAAGACACTGATAGTAAACTGAGGACTTCTTCCAACGTTTTAATGGTAGTTATGTTGCTGGAGAATTTTTGTCGTTAATGGTAAACAAGAAGACTTCCTACTCCAATAAAAAAGTTAAAAACTAGCTAAAGGGTTTTTCAATTCCAAAGGACACTGTCGTTCCGCGAATTTGGAAACTATAAATTAGGTTTACGAGCCACAATAAACAGTCAATCACAGTTAACGACTGTGCGAAAAGGACTATTTTAGGGTTCCGTGGAAGGATAAACGCGTGTTAGCGCTGTTTGTCTCCTGTTATTCCTCCTCTATACGATGGTCCATTACGATGACCCTATCGTGGTCAAACACAACAACATTGTCAGGTTTCCAGGTTTTACTAGTAGATTTCACCGTGGCTGCCACTACGCCACACTTACTCCACGATGAGCCATCGTGATGGCCAACGTCTAGGAGGCATTAAAGTCAACAGTGTCACTATAATTATCATATACAAAGAGAAAACAAACTACTGGTGAGAGAGACCAAACTCATTCAATAAAGATTTAAAAAAAACTACTGGTAACTAGAAGGAGGATTTTCGTGACTTTATGGCACTTGGAGATTGCGGATGAATTTTAATATCTCTGAGTTTTAATATATCTATGTCCTAACCCAAGAAATACTGCCGGAGAAACCTTTGAAGCTAAACATCTTATCTTTAAACATAATATAGGATGTGGAAAAAAGAATTGAATATTGTATGGAACCTTATACGAAGTGAGGTTTTTTCATGTAGTGTGTTTTTGTCTGCTATGAAAAGTTTGGTTGAATCGATCTGGTTTATTACTAACATTGAAAGGGTGACTGCTATAAAAACGGAAGGGCAAATTTTCGAGCTATGAAACGTTTGGTATTTATTGGTAGTATATCATTGGTGCCTTTTAAAACGTCAAATGTTTCACCTGACTGTAGAAAAACTACACATTTATTTCTGTTATTATCTTTAAGGTGTAATGCTCTAGTGGACAGATTTCTTCAAACAGTCTTTGACAGTGATATTTATAAGGAACAAAAAATCAAGTACTTTAATTTCTTACCCAGAGCACTTTTACGTTTTGGTGCCTACGATGGCGGTAGCTACTGTGGCGTAAAACGCATGGGCGTTTTGAGCTCGTTTTGACAAGCCCTCTTTCTAATGAGATACGCGTTACTGAATAGAGTAGTTCCTTGACTTGCTTGAGTGAACAATCTCCACCCCCAAAATTATTGTCTTAAAGTAGCTTTCTGTTGAAAAAATACATTCCGCTTTCTATGATATTATGCCACAGAGCTACGATGCCAGCTAACGATGACAGACACACTGGCAAACTTATAGTCATCATTATAAGTCCACTGCTGGATTTCCTAGCCTCCTAGCGCCCAATCTTCAGCTTCCAGCATCCAGCATCTGCCCGCAGTCTTTTTTTGCAGATCGTCAACCCACCTGGCCGAAGGGCGTCCTACACTACGTTTGCTGAGTTGCGGTCTCACTCAAGAGCACGTTTACCCCAACAGGTTGTCGGTTCTCCGCGAGATATCTCATAGTGCCACTCTGTTTTGGTAGGGGTTTAAAAACTGACAAAGAGTCACCTGTAGCGACACACGGCAAGCTCATAGTCAAAATTATCATATATTAGTCCACTGCTAGACATAGGCCTCCCCTAATGAGCGCCATAACGCCCTGTCTTCAGCTTACCGCATTCAGCATCTGCTTGCAGTCTTTCGCAGATCGTCACCCAACCTGGCCGGAGGGCGTCCTACGCTACGTTTGCCGAATCGCGGTCTCCACTCAAGAACACGTTTACTCCATCAGATGACGGTTCATAGTAGGTACTCTGTTTTGGTTGGAGGTTAAAAACCAACAAAGTGTCACCTGTACCTTCGAATCGCAACTCCGAATCTCCGAATTCCTCGTACCAACCAAAAATTCATGCCGTCTAATAATTCTTAATGGTTTTCCGACGTAAACAAAGACTTGGACACGACCGGCTCATTGTCTTCCATTGTTGACATTGTTCGCGTTAATGTGGACGTTAATGTCGGACCGTCTGTCTATTTGTCTGAATTATACAAATAGTGATTTCGTGCATTTAACGCGTGTTAACATTGACGGGGTTTTTTCGTTTGTTTGTTGCACCCTGCTGGCTGGAGCCGGGCTGTTGGCCATTGGACGACCTCAAGGAGGAAAACTTAGGGTTTGAAGCCTTTTTTATATCCGAAAACGTTTTAAAAAAGCATTTAAATTGATCATGACAAAACGCTCTCTCATACAATTATTTATAAGTACATAATACATGTATGGTGTTAAAAATAATAAATATTTCGGGTGTCTTTTGCGATATTTTAGATAGTCTTCACAAACTTGTAATTCAAGGTTTGCTTTCAACCTGTGGAATGTTTTTTTTAACTTTCCGTACCGATTCTTTAATCATACCTGTGTTTCTACAGGGTTAAGATTGGATTAATGTTGTGGGAAGATAGAAACCAAAGTCTTAACTGACGATAAACACGTTACAGTTTTGAATTTTCAAGTCACGTCCGTCATCCTCTTAGGTTTTTCACGGACTGTATCGCTATAATAATCGCACGCTTAGAATTAAAGTGACTCAATTCTAAATACATGATAAATCTTAATTCACCTTTGTAGGTTTAGATTTTAAATTCAATTTTGCAATATGTCATATTAAGAATTGAGTCACTTTAATTCTAAGCGTGATTAAGAATTATTTAGGAACGCATCTAAATCTCAAAAAACGTAGACCAACAAAAACTTTTTACTGAGAACCAATAGCCGATACAATAATGAATTGTTTGCTATTTTTGCCCAATACTAATTTGCTCTGCTTTGTTAATACACACAATACGATTCAGGTGTATTGTTAAAATAAATAATGTCACTCTTTAAATATCGTATTTTAGCAATAACTTGTTAGGTAAAATAATTAAAACGGGCCACTCATGGATTTGCTGTCGAGGTATTATGTCCGACATGTTTTGAACCAATCCGTGTTACCCAAACCTGTTAAATATGTGAAACTGCTCTTTTTTTGAAGCTGTTATAAAAGATATTGCGTTAAGTAAAGATCTTAGCAACGCTTTTTATTTGAACCTAAAACCAGGTCATCTCACAGTACTTAACATAATTATTTTGTGCTTTAAATATATTAATTTTAAGTTACCTGCTGCTAAAGTTTTGTTTCAAGATAGGCAGGTACGTAAATTATATTCTCACGAAGTGATGCACAAAATGTGACTGTAGGACAACATTACAAACTGAACATTTACCTCCTGAGACAAGAAAAAAATACGTCATCATAAACACCGTTTCTTAAAACGCTTTTTGAAGACGCCCATTACTGCTTCGACCTTCCGAAAATATTGTCCCGGTGTTATGATCCGTAGAGAATTCCTATTTTTTATTATTTCTCGTTAATTGCTTTATGGCTTTGGCGCGTGGAGGCTGTGCGCCGTGGCCGAAAGACGAACTTGGAAAAAACACATCTCAGTGCACTTATTTAGCTTATTTTCTAACGTAGCCTTGCTCCCAGTCCTGAACGCTAATAGCGTTACTTTTCTATACGAAATGCAGAGGGAGCTTAACTTTGGTGGCAAATCAAACTACATACAGAGTGTTTTCATCTAGTATATTATATTATAACCTAACAACTTATTGGCAGCTTTGGTTTACCGATATTGACATTTGAGTGGAGACGCCAGTACTTATTAAAAAGTATTACCTATTAACACAAAAAAATATTGCTCCTGCTGTCAGCAGAATTTAACAGCAAAAGCAAAAAAAATTATGGAAAAATATTTGAAAACTTAAAAAATAAAGAACTTGGCCGATTGCGTTAACAATCATTGATTAACATTTGACTTCATACCAGTGAAGCCTTATAAATCTTGGTGGAGTGAAGAAATTAAATTAAAATCTCATTTCAGATCCCATGCTCAACGGTCTTAAAACAATCCAGAGGTATCAGGTAAACGTCCCAATGATTGACACGGAAATTCCAATAATTGACACCCTGTTTGTCACCTTTATTGAAACGTATTTTAGATTGAAGGTGCCGAACTTATTTACTTGACACTTGCCTTGAAACCCCTCATAACCATCCTACTTACGTCCTACCGATCTCCAAAATAACGGCAGAAAAACTTGTCACAAAGCCATTGTCTCGAAATTGTGTTTTTGTATACTGTTAAAATGATTGTTTTGGACAATAAAGGCAATAACGGGTATAGCCACGCGACTGGTACATACCTTGAAAAGGTCGTTTAGCGTCGTCTTCCGTTTTGGTGTCTCTTAGGTGTACATTACTGCAGAGGCCGGGAAAATGGGAATCGCAGGCTAAGTAGAGATATACCTAGGAGATATAAGTAGGGATTTGGAGACCAGGCTGTCAATCCCTTTTTACTCCGAGGTATGTATACTTAGTACCTGGTATACCTTGCACACACCTGCGAAGCAATTCAATGATGTGTGTGAAGTTCCCAATCCGCACTGGGCCCGCGTGGGAACTATAGCCCAAGCCCTCTCATTCTGAGAGGAGGCCTGTGCCCAGCAGTGGGACGTAAATAGGCTGATGATGATGAATACTTAGTGCTTTTCTGAAACATGCAATGAAATAAAAAAAACTTCAAGGAATGAATATTTTATTCCTGAAGAAACTGAAACTGAGCTAAACTTAAATTATAACCAGCACTTATTACACCTACTTATTTTACTCTATTTCTGGCTTAAATTGATTTAACTTAAACGCTGGTGCTGATTGAAATTGGTTTGGATGCTGATCCACAATTTGACATAGAAATAAAAGAAAATCACTAGCAGCCCTAAACCTCCAATTACGTATGAAATTTCATTGTAGACCTCTAGTCTAAATGTTATACTTCGCAACTTATTACAAGGAACATAACGTCGACTGCTACCTACCAATGATTGCTCGGATGACGCAGTTGGTAGCGCGACGACGCCGTATGGTGGGGGTCCTGGGCTGGAATCCCAGATCAAAAAATTATTTTTCTGGTCTTTCTGTATATTCACATAATGTCGATATTTCATTGCATGTTCGACAAAAAATATTTAAAAAATATGTTAAAAATAAATGGTAAAATGTTTGATACGGACGACACGCTTTATTGAGGGAAATAAAGATTTTTCTGGAGAGCTAATGGATCGTGGCTGTCTGGACAAGTATGTACATTAACATAATTTTTAACACTTTAGGGTAAAAGGCGTGTGAGTGCTTACCACCTCCTAGGTATAATTTGGCGCAGCGGTAGTGCCTTAAAACCGTCTGGTTCGGGCTTAGAGCAGGAAAGGAATGGAGTTAACGCGCGATTTCCCCTCTGCCAAAACTCTAACATTAAGTCTGACCAAAATGATCAGACTCTGTAGATTAGTAACGTGTAGATTGGCATTTTTGTGTGACAGTTTTAATTTAGTGTGAGTTTAAATGAAAATAATCGATTTATTGATTATTTTTGTTTTTATTTTTATGAAACATTCATAGAATGAAATTCAACATACAATGACAATGCAAAGAAAAATTCGTTAAGCAGCTGGACTTGAACCAGCAACCTCGGTAACGGAACCTCGGGTAACCTCGGTTGGTACGGATTACCGAGGTTGCTGGTTCAAGTCCAGCTGCTTAACGAATTTTTCTTTGCATTGTCATTGTATGTAGTGTGAGTTTGTAGGAACGTAACAAATTTTGACATGAGCGCAGACGTGTGCTGTGAGTTCCTCGTCCCCCTCAAAAAGTGGCAGAAATATTGTAGTGCATAGATAAGCCAAAGGTGCCTCCCGTCTGTCTGCTTTATGGGTTCGGGGTAGCTGTTGCCAAAGAGATTGATCTGGCGAGCGCCTCACATTCACACAGTTCCATTGTGTCGACCTCTTCGCCGCACATTCTACATTCTTTATTGTCAAAGTCCCGTCTTCGCCAGTTGAATTGCATAGCCATCAAATTAAGTGCCGCCGAGGGAATGTTTGACTTATCTCTTATCTGTAATATACAGGTACCTACAGGCTTTTCATTGATAGACTGATGGTTAAAGTAGCATGTAATGCAGATATGCTTTGAAACCACTTGATACTTTCCGTTTCAAAACAACGTTTCCTTTGAAGTGCAAATTCTACTCACGTCATAATCCTATTCAAAAGTATTTTTAGCACAAGTACCTTCTAAAAAGACGTCAATTCCTTATCATGGCTTCAGATATTAGCTTCACTGCTACCGCCTCGACCCATGGGAACCGTATTATCAGGAATACTGTTATCAGTCAAGTGGTTTGACACGCCGGCGTGCATGAAAGTACCCTTCCTGATCTCATGAAATTCTGTGATAATCTGTAGGTGTTAAGTAATATTTTGGAGCTGTGTAGATGGCAATGGCAGTTAGGTACTGTTGAATATGACTAGGAAAGTTAGGAGTGATTTGGGTATTAATAATGAAGACATTTTGTTAACAAATGGCTTTCTTTCTTCCTTTTATACTTTCAGACATTATCATATTAGGTACAAAAAGATGGCGTAATACGAAACGAAAGCATTAAAAACTTAGTTATTTTTATGCTAGATCTGAAAACGAGTAATTCAGGTGCAAGGTGGTGGTCTGAAAGGTAATGGGAAATCCAATTAAGTGTATTTAGTTTGCCATTTCAATTGGCCCAATTCGTCAATCATCATGTTCAGTATTTATCTCAATATGCCAAATTAGTTAAATATCAACACTCATAATAAAGAACATAATAAAAACGGTAGCAAACACAAGAATCGGTTCGGGACAGACGTCACAAAGGTGTCATAATCATTAGCAATTCTTTTTGATGACGATAGTACTTACCACGCAATCAAAATATTTTAATAACTGTATCGTTGACGTTTTCGAGAAAAGTGTTTAATCACCTAATGATCACACACGGAATTAATCAGATTCTTGAAATATGCTGATGTGGAAAGGGTGATGTGTAGTTTTTTCTGATAATTAACTAAACAGGAAAACTAAGTAGGTAAGTAAATAATAATTTTGTTTCCTAGTGATAGGCTCCGAATATAATCAAACTTAAGATCAACTACTTAGATTAAGAGTTAACGCGTTCAATTTATTAGAATTTCTATTTTTGACAACGAAAGGTTGAGAGGAGAGTATGAACTAAAAACAATTACTTGGGTGAGCGAAGTGACTGTTTTTAGTTCGTAAATATGGACCTCCGCACGGTAACGCCTGTTTCAATCAATTATTTTGACAGGAGAATGTCAAAGTGTCAATACAAGCGAGAGGCTCTAGAAACGGTTATGTGTACTTATTTTTTTAAAAGGATGGCATTTCATCTTTTTCCAAAACAGATCAAGAGTGAAAATAACGTATTTCTACACATAGTGAAATAAAACGGATCACTCACGTATGTAAGTCGAGTTTAGCCCGACGTTTTTCGGACTAATTCGTAGTCCTTCCTCTGGGAGCGCACGACCGAGCATATTTCTAGACATTGTGAGTCTTGTCACGTTGTCAAGTTTTACTAAATAAATAAAATAAATAAATAAATATCATGGGACAATTTGACACTAATTGACCTAGTCCCAAACTAGGCAAAGCCTACTATGACCTAATGTGGGCAGGAACTACCTATTAATGATTCAGTGATAACACCAATCAGTGATTGTTTTTGTCGGTGTTCGATTGCTTTTTATCGCAGACTTGGCGACTTCCGCTGATGACGAAATATTTTTGGGTTCCATTTATTCTAAGGCAAATTCTGAACGGTATACTTCCCCCTTAAGTAGCAATCTTTACTTCTTACCTATCAATAGGTACATATTAACATAGAAAGTAAAAAAAAAATCATTGCGTAAATTTTTACTTACGTAAAGTACTATTCTGTGATATTTAATTAAATTAACCCTGATCCAATAAAATAATTTGAATTTAACTTTCAAAAATCATCATCATCACCAACCTTTTTTACGTCCCACTGCTGGGCAGAGGCATCTCAGAATGAGAGGGCTTGGGCTTTAGTTCCCACGCGGGCCCGGTGCGGACTGGGAACTTCACACACATCATTGAATTGCTTCGCAGGAGCGTGCGGCTTTCCTCAAGATGTTTTCCTTGACCGAAAAGCTCATGATAATAAAGATACATTATTAAAAACAAATAATTTAATTTGAAATTTCTGTACTGAACCCTCAAAATTAAATTAAGTGTCTTTTGGCATTTTCCTCAAACTCTACTCAGTATTTTGATATATCATGGAAGATAATTGTCAGATTTTTGTCGTCTGATCTTTATGATGTCATATTTTATAACCTAAAAGTACTTAATATCTACCTTTCAAAGAAATACCTAAGATAAGATATTGGTAGAGTCACCAGAATGACCTCCACTTCATGAAGTAGTCTTGGTAGGTTAAGTAGTAGGTGAATAGGTAGCCGGTTATCTGCCCACTGATTTTTTTAATGCTATAAGTAAAGGCAAACAACAAGTGGATCACCTGATGGTAAGTGATCAGCATTGCCCATAGACACCCGCAAGCCCGGGGGGTTTTCAGATGCGTTGTTAATCTAAAGGACTAAGATGAAATACCTCTTGTGCCAGTGATTTCCTGGGCTGCCTTACTCTCCACACCGGAACACAACAGTGCAAGCACGCCTACTAAGCTCAGGATAAGCGAGTAAGATTAAGAACGAAAAACTATTCCGTTTTTAAAATTCATAAAACGTGGAATTCTGACTATATACAAATTTAAGAAAAAATTCTCACGGCATTTTAATATGTTTGTTCAAGATTATTTAGTAATATTATGTAAAGCAATAATCCATCTCTATTTGCAGTTTTATCGTGCAAAAATATACTGGCGCCTGTTTGTCCTACTGAAAGGAAAGATACCATTATTTACTTTATTTGTGTCAATTTTATCATATCATTATTATTAATATTACCTCCGTAGTTGAAATGAAATGAAATGAAATGAAATTCTTTATTGATAACAGGCGTTACAGGTCGTTTGGATATATAATACTTAATGCAAACTATTTACTTCAGTTGCATAGTGTATAGGTTGAAGGAATATTTTATAAAAATTACACAAAACAAGGATCAAGCAGGCTTTCTCAACCTGCTAAAATTACCGTAGCAGAGTTTCTTGACCCCTGCACATCCTAAGTTTGACACTAACGCAAACTTTTTTTTTACATCAATATTTAGACGTGGCTGAATTTAGTGTGCTGAATTTAGACAACTGCCGTGGCGCCCATGCGGAGGAACATGCTGACTGTGCCTTTACACTTGTCTTTTTTTAAAGTCTTTCTCATTCAGCACGCTAAATACAGCCATGTTTAACTCTGGTTAACTCAAGTAGCTCTCTCACACACTGTGGGAAAGTGATAGGGCAATGTTTACTAACCCAGTCGATTCAAATTTCGACATCGACTACTTGAAGATAAAACCGAATTACCTGACTCCGATATCAAATATTTATTTAAGCGAAACACAAAGTGGATCAGAGATGTAACATTAAATGTATCTTCCTTATTGCAAGGTGCCATTTATTTCTGTAAGTATAGTGAACTTCTGACCTAATATGATCTGGC